>MJMS01000027.1:45082-162498 GCA_002018275.1 Huntiella bhutanensis | reverse complement strand
ATGCATGCCACTATCGACCTGTCATTTCATCTCCCTCGATTTTCCCACGTAATCTGTTTTTTTTTTTTGTTTTTTTTTTGTTTTTGTTTTTTTCATTCCTCTGCTCACCACCACCCTTTCATCTCAAAAATGGCGTGGTCTGATTCTTTGAAGCCCCACTATGATTTATTTCGCTGGTCCCCAAAAACCCACAGACCCCCCCACTAGTCGTCAACTTTTCTATCTCCATTTCCGTTGTAGTTGTGGTCGTGGACTCTCGGACCTTTCGGTTTGTGCTTTCTTTTGTTCCCACTGTATTCTCTCTTACTCGCTACACTTGTAAACATGGTTCCCCATACCATCAGTCTAGAGTATATCCGAATACACGCAAACCCACAGATTATCGGCCTTGCTATCCTGTTCTTCTCACGTGATAAGCCTCGGAATGCGCAAGTTTGGCTACCTTTCAATCCTCAAGCTTCCTTTCTCGGGGGCTTTAAATTTAGTCTAGCCATATCCACCGCTTCAGCTACTGGTGTCCCGTGTGTCATTATAGATCGACATTGCAGTATTCATGCGAGTAAACACTCCTTTGATCAAAACGACATGTGAACCTTCCGTGTCTCTGCAGATGGATCTAGAACTAGTCTGTGGATAGTTCATAACTCTACCAAAAAGGCCATGCATCTCTATCTGTCCCCTTTCCCAGCCCTTTCTACCTTCACCCGTCGTCAGTGCAAGGGTTAACACCCTATCAGCATAGACAGGACTCGAGATCCTTCTGGAATTGAAGTGTAACGTTGTATACGAAAGCCATAGCGTCGCCCTGCCAAGTTTGCTTTTATAGCGGGTAACGGAATTTACAGGAAAAGGAAAAATTCGGCAGTGGAGCTATTTTATTAGTCAAGGTTGATTTCCGCTTTATGATGGATATGTCAGGTTTTGTTAGAAATGAATAGCCGCCATTTTTTTTTTTTTTTTTTAATTTTTTTTTTTTGGGGAGGGGAGGGGGAAGCCTATCCCTGGTAATTGTTTATCCGATGCTAGAGATTTCTAATCGGGGACTCCCCTTGGGGGAGAAAACAGGCTAACTATCTTAGTTTCCCGAACTAAACCAGCTTGTCAGGGAACAACCACCTAGGTTTTCTGTTGAATGTACAGATGTGGCCTCTTGGTAACCTCCGAGTTCATGTCCCGATTGAAGACACTGGGTCATGTGGGTGCGAGCTGATATCTCCGGTTGACTACTCTATGACTATCTGGTATGGCTGGTTTATTAATCCTCTATTCTACTGTTTTCTCTTGCCTTTTGTAGAGACGCCATGAGAAAACCCGCCACCTTAGAGTCAGGTTGTAAGCCTGAGACACGTCTAGGACTCATTCAACTACGGTCCCTTATTTACACCATCCCGTAACGCCTCTAGACGCCGTTGAAGTCTGAATATTCGTATATGACCTGTCCGTGCTTGTCTGGTGTTTATACGTTGCCGTCGACTAACGGCAAGACATTATTGTAGTGCTATGGTCGGAGTTCCTCCATGTCATTGACCTCGGTATATGACGACAATCTCTTGGTTTGACAAGGTCATGTTAACATTGGCTAGACGTTGTAAAAAGCAAAGCCAGGACGACAAGGGCTCATAACCTGTGACACCACCCGTAAGTCGATGGGTGTAATAACCATAATACCAAATTTCGCGGCTCTACCAACTTTGATTCGTCCCAAGCCCACAAGTTCAGGCTAGTCTGTGTCGCCATGCCACATGCAAAGGCAAAAAAAAGCACCATCCATCAACCCCCCAAAATCAGTATTGTCCAACGACGCACTCAGCTTGCCACTTTGCCTCATACCTGCATTCATTCTATCCATACCATCCTGATGCGTCCCCATCCGACTCGGCCATCCTGTAACGCCCCGGCGATAGCGACCCGTCACAGTCACGCCCGAGCAACGTGCAGGAGGTGTATTCCAGAAAGAACGGACCAGGTAGGTGGATCTGAACCTGACCTGAGGTTAACACACGTCCGTTGGTTCGAATGCGTTTCCGTTTTCTTATTGCTAGAAGCTAGTTACATATGTAGCTGGTTAATTTTTCTTCCACTGGCTGTGCATTTATGTGCGCACGCAGACGGCATCCCCTTGTTCGGTGGGATCCATCGTGTCTCCGGGTTCTGGCGCTTTCGGATTATAGGTCTGTTTTGTAGCGGAACTAGGTGATCGTTGTGCAGAATTATAAGCTAGTTGTCATCCGAACCAACGCGAACTGGGTCTTATCCGCACTTTGTCTCCGTTGTTTCCGGGTCCACAGCCACGTAAGTCGTCATTTGATCCATAACCAAAGTGGAGATGTGTGGTGGATGAAAGTCCGTATAACCAGGGCTCATGGTTTATCACCGATTAAGTAAATATTTTTTTCCCTTTTTTAACGTTCCTTTTCACTGCTCCTGTACGGTTATGTCATTATGCTGTCCAACCCCCAGACATCGGAATTATGGGCAAATCCCCATCGTGAAGGTTGATGTGGGTCCTTTCTACAGCCGACGCAGTGATTCTATTGGAGTATACGCTTTGCAGTTTGACCCATTGCAGGATTCCGAGGTGACATTTCCCATCTGCCTCCCTAATGAGGAAGGATTCTGATTGTAACCAGATTGGAGAAAATCTGCATTCCGCCGTTAGATGTGGCTCGTGGTCTAGATGGGTTAATACCGTTATTCCGTCCAGTAGAAGGACAAGATCTAGGCGGAAAAAAGACTGGAAAAGTGTCGTAGGAAGATGCAATGAGACTCTTTTGTTGGTCCTTTGTGATTTACAAACGAGGGAAAGAGGAACGATCGACGTTATCAACAGCGTCGCCCGATTTCCTGATGCTCCGGAGATTGCCCTTTACGTGCTAGTTGTGTTTGTTTTGTTTTGTTGACTTGTTGTTGTTGTGGATCATATGAGGTTCTAGACCAAACGAAAGAGACATACGAAAGAAGCAATGAAATGGAATGATGGAACCTGCGGAACCAGCTTCTACAGATTTTCTTGCTTATTTACCTAAAGCCCTAGCCGTCTCTGAGACAAGCCTATAGTTCTCGGGACATTCTTCTTGATACATGCATATGTACATACATATGTACATGGACAATTAAAGAACGACCGGTTGTTATTATACTTAGTATGGTCATCGTGAAGTGAAGGACCGGACAGGGAAAAAAGTGTCAGTGGGATCTTTTGCCTAAGCTTCCCTGTTGTGTCAACCCCATAGCTCATCCTTCGATATTTCTTCTTTTCATGTTCCCTGGAGACTTCTGTTTCCGCCTGTTCAAGGTCTTGATCAAGTCCGGTCTTGTACAGTATCTGCCCCTCTCTTCTCCGTTTCTAAAGGCCTGTTCAATCCCTATCATTTATAGTTTCCTTCTATCCTCCGACGCCTAAAACACCATACAACCACGACGCATTTGCCCCGGGCCGACCTGCGCACCAAGTTCCAGAAGCCAGTTTGCCGTTCAACAAATCCGCTATAATACAATCTTTGATATATGTTCAAAAACTCTATGTTTAAGCCTTTCCAGCGCGCGCCCATTCCATATGGATACACTCAGGCGCCGTGCTTCTTTCGCAATGCATATTTCTGTCTTCCTCTTTTGATGGAGGGGGGGGCGGGGCGAAGCCGTCTGCGAGGTTTGGCGCTACAAAGTGGAGATATGACAAGGGACACCAACAACAACAAAAAAGAAAAAAAAAGGGTAACTGCAGAGTGAGATTTCATTTAGTGAATTTTATTCTTTTTTCGGGCAAAATCAACGCAAGTTGCACGTGTTTTAAATAGTAAATTCGGTAACTACTGCCATACAATTGGGCTATCTTATTTTCTTTCTTGTGAGTATCATCATCGTCAACTTTTTCTTCCTTTCTTTCTCTCTTTCTCTTTGTCTTATTCTTATCCTTTTTTTTTTTTTTTTGCTTGATTTCTGTACACCCCCAGTCTACCAGCTCCATCTTCCTCCGCGACATCGTCCACACCACGATCACGACCGCTCGATCCACGTCGTGCAAGTTAATCAATTCCCCACATTATATCAAGCCACTAGCCCTTGCCCATCTCCATCGCCTTTTTTTGTAATCGTTTTATTTCTATTATTTCGCATCAAATCCCGTCTTTTTATTTGTCCTTTGATTCTTTTTTTCCTGCTTTTTTTTTTGTTTGTTCTCTGGGCCTTGTCTGTCTGTGTGCCTGGTAGTTTCTTGTTCTGAGTTTCCAAGCTTGTCTTCCTGGTCCTTCCTGAGTCAACCTCTCCGTTCTATAATACCAGCACCTCGGCTTCTTTTGCTGGTCTTCGACCCGGCTTCTTCGTCTCTTTTATTTCTTTTTCTTTT
Organism: Huntiella bhutanensis; assembly: GCA_002018275.1. Classification (NCBI taxonomy): domain Eukaryota; kingdom Fungi; phylum Ascomycota; class Sordariomycetes; order Microascales; family Ceratocystidaceae; genus Huntiella; species Huntiella bhutanensis. The sequence continues at coordinate 158,153 of MJMS01000027.1, read as the reverse complement.
TCTCTCCCCTCCTTCCCCACGTCTCATCCCACCTTCCGCGCCAGATTTTGATCATCCATCTGTACTCTACGTCGTCCATCTATCTCGCTGCTTGCATCTGCATAGCTGCATCTTTGTCCACCCTTTCTTTGTATATCCATCCAATTCCCTTTGCGCAAGCCCCGAGTCTTGTGCGCCACTACCTGCGGGAGCATATCCACACAATAGACATATCCTTCACCCCCAGTCGGACCGTCGCTCGTCATACGCCTACTTTTGCGACGCTTACTCACCCCATTGTCATCACATATTAACTTACGCCATCGCCTGCCTTCAACATCTACTCCGCGTCCTCGCGCTCCTTTGACTCGCCGTATCTCGATCCAGTCATTGCCTGTTTTGCTTCTTATGTCACCTTTTTTTTCTTCACAATTACATTCATCTTTGACTTTTTGCTCCATCTGTTTTGTTTAAACCAGCCTGCGCACAACCTTGACGCCTCATAGCTGTACCTCACACCCCTTCCCACCACCTTTCAGCTTTCATCGACTACCGATTTCTTCCCATCTAGAACTATTACCCCAACTCCGTCTCCGTTCGTCTCTTCTTTTTGCTGCATATCCAGCCGCAATCCATCAATCGCATCGAATTCCCAAAGTTTGGCTTCGATCTCGCTATCAACTGACTTTGCCACTGCTTTTAAATTACCGCAATTAGACCCTCGATGGCAGTATGGAGCACCTCGAGACGCAGGTGAGCGACCTGCGCTATTTGGCCCAAGCTCCAACTCGTGCTTTGGGAGCTATCGGTAATCTTTCCATGCCCGTTCCATCATCCTCGGTATCCGACCCCGCGCGGGATCCTCATTCGGCATCATCTTCGGGCCAGCCCCACCATTCGCAACTTCCGCCCCCAATGTCCGGTCAACATCCTTCGTATCCGGGCCATCCGCCACATGGACAGTCTCACGGTCCTTCACATGGTCACATGCATCCAGGCCAACATCAGCTTCCACCACCACCACCATCACATCAACAATATCCGCCCCACATGGGACATCAAGAATCGCATCACCAGCAAAATTCTCAAATGCCAAGTCACCAGCATCAACATTCGCAATCCTCACAATCGCATCACCAGCAACATGGAATGCACGTCATGTCACCAACTAGTTCTATTGGCACACCGAATAATCTGCCACCTTATCAGTCCAGCGCTTCTGCATCTATGCCGCCGCAATCTGGAGGCAGCAGTTCCGGCGGCGCGCCCGGAAATGCAGGCCCCCGGAGTGTTGATGCAGCCATCCACAGCAGCTCAAAACGGAAATTGGAGGATTCTATGGCTTCTGAGGACCAGATGACGCCACAGAAACAACAGCGCAGTAAACGTAATAGAGTAAGTACTAAACTGCACCTTGTTTTATGCCCGAGACACTGGTATGCTGTGTCTATCGGTGTATATTCCAGCTCGTTCAACATGTTTTTCCACTTGGGTAACCACTTACTAACATGTATTTCTACCTGACAGTATATAAGTTTAGCCTGGTTAGTACTAAAACCTCTACCGAAACCCCGCGTACTTCAAATTCGCGCCCTGTAGTGTATTTTCTAACTCTAAATGTAGTAACGAATGCAAACGTCGCAAGATCAAATGCAACGGTGAGACACCATGTCAGCGTTGCGGAAATCTCCAACTTGCTTGTCTCTATGCGCCAAATTGCTGCGCCAACAACTTTAAAGATTCAGACGAGTTCAAAACCATGACGGGCCAAATATCGCGTCTCCAAGAACAATTCGACAGTCTCAACCAAACAGTTTCTACGTTACGAACCGAAACGTCCCGCATATCCACAGCCACCACACCTTCTCATCTCACAAGCATGCAATCTCACCATTCGCAAACTCTGCCACCACCCACATCGGCCGGCTCAATTACGCTTCCCCCACCCATATCCGCCCATCAGCAACCAATGGCATCTTCGCCTGCAGCTTCTAGTACATCGCTGCAGAAGATTGACCCAGCACTCACTGTAGTATCTGGCGGTAGCTCGATTAAGGCTTTTGGTGGGCGTGGTCCTTCAGGTTACACAGATTCACATCCGCCACCGCCACCTAGTCACCATTCCGGAACAGACCTCACTCATTCACAATCTGGCCACGGGGGATACCGTTCTATTTTGGATACTGGCAGTATTCGGGGGTCCGGGGGGTATATGGGGCCTGGGCCTGGTGAATCATATCATCGGCCTTCTGGTGGATCTTCGAGTGAGGAAGATCCTTTATGGGATCTTAGCTACGATGAAATGATGCGGATGTGTAAGCTTTACGACGAGGAGTGTGGGATTTTGTCACCCATGTTGAACATTGCCAACGTTATGGCCCACGCACGCAGTGTCGCATCTATTATGAGTGATGGCACCAAGGACCGTGGCTTACTCAACGATGACAAGACGCTTTTACTGAAGATTGTCATTTGCTGTGGTATGGCTGTCGAGGATCACGGATACAGCGAGAGAGCGTCTGCTTTGTACGATAGTATGGATCACCGGCTCAACAAGAAGTTGGCATCGGATGACGTCACTGTCAGTGATATTACTCTGTTGGCTGTTATGGCCGGTTACAGATATCTCACTAACAATGACGTGTTAGCATGGCGCATCATGGGACAAGTGGGACGTATGTGTATTGAGATGGGACTCAACACTGTACAGGGAATCAACAAGATTGCCAGTGAGGAGGACCGGAAGACGGCAATTTTGGCGTTCTGGTCTGTTTTCATCTTGGATCGGAGATGGTCTCTTTGTGCTGGGTTGCCATTTGTATTAACAGATGACGCAATTGAGCGGAACTTACCAGTGCCGGAGGATCAAAAGGCCATGCTTGCCATGATTGAGTACTCCAGACTAGCCTCCAGAGTGTGGCGATTTGTCATGAACATTAACGGTGCGCTTATGCCCGACATAAGCTCTGACGAAGCATTCCAAATGGACTTGGAAATTCGCCGGTGGTACGAAAATGTACCAGACGAGGTTAAGGTGCATAACTGGAATACGCAACAACATACGGTTACGACACCATCTTATAACCTCCAACGACTACGTGTTTGGACATACTTGAGATTGAACCAGTTGCGCATCTGGGTTTACATGCACTTTCTTAAGAGTCCAAGCAGTATCAAAAGAAACCCAGCTCAGGCGAAAATGGCGGTTGACCTTGCCAAGGACTCGGTCCGTTATCTTACGCATCTGAACACCACCACGCCCATATACCGTCGCGCTCAAGTGTACTACTATAACTTTGTTTCCTCGATCGTCGCGACGCTCTTCCTGGCCTGTGTTCATGCACCCAACACCTTCCTACAGGTTTACCGTGAAGACTTTTACCTCGCCCTGGATCTCACTCGTGACATCCACCAAAAGACTTGGGTGTCTAAACGGCTTTGGGACGCTATTGGGTACACTCGTGACATGGCACCTCGTGTGGGTGTTAGACTTCGCGCGGCACATGACCTTTCTCTCGCGTCCATCACCGGAGCTGCGACTGTTAGCATGGGTCCGTCCGGATCTGGATCTTCCTATGGAAACAGCCCACGCGACGATGCGCCATTGGGACGGTTGGGACCCGTGTTAGCGCCTATGGGGCGTCCGCATGGGATTCTGAATGGTTCGGTGGGAGGTTCCTCTGGACCTTCTAGTGCGGGGGCTGCGGGGATTCTTGGTACTGAGTCGCTTTCAAATGGTGCGCAGTTGAAGGCTGAGTGGACGAGACTGTTCGATGGGTATATTTCCAGTGCGTACAGTCAAGGTACTGACGGTAAGGGGATTGGTGAGAAGGAGGGCGTGAGCGAGTTGTTCACGTACCTCAAGAAGTTGTATTGAGGAGTTTGTGTCTGATTGGCGAGTGTTTCTTTGTCATCTCTAGCATCATCATGTCTTTGGTTTTTTGGGTTGTTTTATTTTTGGGATGGGATCATATAGAATTCTTTGGCGTTGGTCGTAACTGTGCATACACAATATACCTATCATGGCAAATTACATGATATCTTTGTCGCATCTCGCTTCTTGTTTTACATGTGACTTGTTGTGAATCTGGTGATGTCATGTGGCTGGCAACACAATGATTGTGGTATCATATGCGTAACCCTCCTAACCCTGGTTTTTATGTCATGATCGATTTGATCAGGAAGGTGGTTTTTTTCTTCATGGCGCTAGAACGACCTGTCTGAGGGATTAGTAACGACTGGTGTTTGACGGACAAGAAACAAAAAGCAGAAACAGGCGCCGGAGAATTCCTATTTGCCGACACGTGGACGGACGACCTGCGACCTACTGGCGCTTGGGGTCAACGGCGCGACTTACAGAGGATTTTGGTGGTGATAGTGGGGGAGGTATATACATGGCCGGATTTGGACTGAATGGGTGAGATATTGAGAGGGGAAAACGAGGACTGTGCGGGTGGAGAAGATGTTCTAGGCGCTGAATCGGCGGCATTTTTGAAGGATGAGGATGAGGATGAGGAGATGGTGGTGATGTTGTAATCTGGTGGTTTATGCGGGGCTGCAAAAGTTCTGGATGGTTTTTTTGGTGATGGGTGGATTGGGGGAGGAGGTTACGTGGGTCGTGACATCCTGGAGATGATGAAACGCGGGTTTTCATGCAGGGTGGTGCCGATTACAGGGGTTGTTGGTGGATGGGTTATGGCAGAGTTGAAACGAAGCGGATGAGGGGAGACAGTTTTTTTTTTTTGTTTCATGGGGATTTTGTCGGTTTATTTGATTGCGGATGAGGGGATTAGATGAGAGGGTTTGAGGGAAATGAGAAATTGTTCATGGAGATGAGAATTGGGATATAGTGGTTTAGAGGCGTTGAGAATGAGTGACGTATGTATCATTCAATCAATCTCGTCAAACAACTCAAAATACAAACAGCAAACACCTTACAAGGAAATATCCCAAAAATCTCAAAATCGGAAGAACCCCCGACAGTCAACCAGATACAACGCACACACACAACTACCATCTAAAATCCAACACATGTCAAAAGTACCGCCGCCACCATTCATTCTTTTTCGTCCCTTTCATCAGGACACCATTCACCTTGTCCGGCAATACATTTACACGCGTCATTAATAACCCCCCGGTTCTCAAAGAAGCCACCAAGAAGTCTAAAAAATACCGCTAGAATCTTTCACTTGATGGGCCAGGGTTATTAGGGTTGTCGGAATGATGCCGGTGGTTGGGTGGGTGTGGACTTACAAGTTAAAATCTAAGGATGCATGTGCATGAAATTTATTGGATGGTTTGGCGCTGAGATTCTACAACAGTGGTTACGTATGTGTGTACATACTTTGATTGATTGAATGGTGGGTTTTTGGATGGTGTAGTGTAGATGAGGAGAGTTTGAAGCTAATGTTGGCTTGTTTCGCCTGTGAAAGGGCCTGTGAAAGAAGAGATGATTTGTGTAGCCATTAGAGACACCTTACGCAGCTTGTGACTGTATTTATAGGCTGGCGACGATAATGTGAATGCCATGTCCCTGACGTGACGTGACAGGCCGCTTCCAGTGAAAATCACATCCCTTTACGTTCTTATCCATCCATTCGCTTGATCCTCTTTGACCTAGCTGAACGAATCAATTCATCGTCTTTTGAGCCTCGTTCGTAAAAGAAACCCATTGATAACCCTTCATATCACAGCCTTGGCTATGTCTCAGTTGACTTGACCGTAAAGTGAACCAAATAACTACTACTCCGCAACCGCCGACCTATCTTGGAAGGTATACAGATTACGACTTGAAGTATCTGTTCAGGGAATGATTCTCATGGTGGTTTCCTGTGGGTTGGGTTGGGGACTGGCTAGTTTGGTTATGACCGCGCATTGCGTTGCCGCGAGTGTTTCGTCTGGCTATTTTGTCTGTGCGGTATAGCTGGAAAGATAGGTCCACAGCGGGAGTTTCCTACTGTACCGTGGCTTATCCCTACGCATGTAAGTAACCCTCCTACCGACCACCTTCTAGAGAATACGAAGTGGGAACCGGAACATCACTAGATACGAGAATCTGCACATGCATTGCCGATACTTCCACCCGGTATTCCCATACCCATAGCCTTATAAAATAAAAAAAAAGACCTCCCCCTCATTACAAACCCAAGCGAAGCGCCACAGCACGTGCCGCACGTCCATTCGGTGTGCTACCAACCTACTTAATGGGAATTCTCGGCGTCTGCCTGCACGACTACTGTCGTCGCAACACGGCCGTTTGTCAGGCGGTTGTGGCACTGAACACATGTACGTTGTATTGTCTCTGGTAGATTCACCTGCCAACTCGAGGCCCGAAAGTAGGTGACCAGCTGGATGCAAATCTCTGCAACTAGGTGAACTTGCAGGTCCTCTACATACTATACTATATATGCAGACGCAACATGTGAACATCCATCTATGTATGTACATATGTATGTCCATGCAGATGTACATATCTGCACCATGTCGTAGAAAAAACCCCTAGTTCTGGCTTGACCCGCTTCGGCTCGGGTGTGCTTCCTCGTTGGTTGTAAATTGTGCGCGCGCCATTAAACCCCTCCTCAATTGATTTCCTGAAGGGGGTGTCTCCTCAGTCGCTTTGATGCATTGGGTTTGATTCTACGAGGTTATTGGCTCAGCGGATGAACCCTTGTCATTTCTTTCATTGTTACTGCTTGCGTTGGTATCTGGCAGTCTAGACTTTACATTCATCACTTCCTATGGAATCTGGAAACAGACGTAACCCATCATCTTGTCAAATCAAAGAAGTTATACCTACCTTTCTTACTCTACCCACCCCCGCTCGAAATGTCTCGCTGCACCGAGGCCGACTGGATAGACAGAGCCTCAGTCACTACAATGTCAGGTACCACCTTTTCTTTTTTACCTGACCATACACCCGGGAGCCCTCGATGGAACCTATCCCGACCCCGTGCACGTTCGCTTGGTCGCTCCCGTTCACTCCCATTTACAACACTAACGACAGCCTAGCTAGCAAGAGTGAACCCCCCCCCCTCGTTGAGCCAGGACCTTCTCATGCCTCGTCCCCATAAAGATACGAGATTCCGCCACCATTATTCCACGATGCAGCCCTTTCTCTTACTTCACCACCCACTCTGGTTTGTCCTTCCTTTCTTGTGCTCTTTGGTTCGTCTGTCGTCGACCACCTTACGTGTTGATCGCCCTTCCTTTGACTTGAAGTCCTTTTTCTTCTTCTTCTTTGAACTTTCGGTCCCTGCTGTGTCTTTGACCGTCGTCTGCTCTTGTTGCTTTCCCGAATTGGTTGTGAATATCAGGTCCTATTTAGTTATCCTGATTTGTATAAAGGACTGTTACCTGCTCTTTCTGAACATCTTTGCTGGATATCGTTTCTAGACATCTATCATTGCATTCAGTCAGCATTTACCTTTGCCATCTTCTCACTTTCCTACCCACCTTCCTTTCTTCGTTAACGAGGCCCAGTTGCCCGACTTTTACATTCCTTTATATCGTCTTAGATCAGACACAACCAAGCACACACACACACACACACACACTACTCTCCTTCAACCAACTCAAAACCAACAATACCATCAAAATGCGTTACTCCATTGCTCTCTTTGCCGGTCTTGCCTCCGCTTGGTCCGCCCCCAACCTGACCAACTACGACCTCGTCTGGCAGGATACCTTCTCCGGTGACTCCGGTGCCAAGCCCTGCAACGACTGGGAAATCGTCACCGACATCTCCGTCAACAACGAAGTCCAAAAGTACACCACTTCCAACAAAAACCTCCAAATCTCCGGTGGCGATACTCTCCAGATCATCCCTGTCCTTAGCAAGGACAACTGGACTTCTGCCCGTATCGAGTCCAACTACACCTTCGTTCCCGCCGCCGGCAAGTCTACCATTGCTGAGGCTGTGATTCGGTTCGGCGATAACTCCGTCGATACCAAGAAGGGTATGTGGCCCGCCTTCTGGATGCTCTCGGATAGCTGCCGTAACGGCGGTACCTGGCCCTCTTGTGGTGAGGTTGATGTCCTTGAGATGGTTAACGGTGATGACGTCGCCTACGGAACTGTCCACTGCGATGTCGTCGGTGGCGGTGCCTGCAAGGAACCTACCGGTATTCAAAGTTCCGTTGATGTTCCTGATCAGGATTGGCACCGCTGGAGAGTCGTCTTCGACCGCACCTCTAGCAACTGGACCACCGAGACCATAAAGTGGTACCGCGACGACACTCTCTTCCAGACTGTCACTGGTGCTGAGGTCGGCCTCCAGTCCGCCTGGACTGCTCTGGCCCACGATTCCAAGTACTTTATTCTCAACGTCGCTGTTGGTGGTAACTGGGTAAGTTATTTCCCCATTTGGTAATTCGAGAGATGCCCGAGACTGTCTAGTGGGTTCGTGTAACGAGGCTATAAAAACCCTTAGTGCACTAATCCCGTGCTGTCTCGTGATGTTTCCCGTGACTTGAACTAGTTTAATATTCAGACATCTTACTAACATTGTTTATAGCCTGGATCTACCAACAGCTCTACCAAGGGTGGCTACGGAGCTATGATGGAGGTTGCGTACGTTGCTCACTACGAGTCTTCGTCCAACTTCACTAAGAGCACCAAGAACATCAGAAGCACCAGAAGCAGCCGTCTTCGGTAAATGTCTTGATATACTCATGCTATCGGAACACAGCAACACTTCAAAGTCTTTCTTTTCTTTCCGGCTTGAAGTTTCTAGACATGTCTAACTTCATTGGTTGGTTACCACTTAAACAAGCTCTAGTCAGCTCTGTTTAGCTTTCTTTATATGCGTCTTTTTGATGAGGGGTTTAACGTCATCTATCGGTCTCCGACTAGATCGGAGATCTGCATTCACTCGCTTGACCTATTTGTTTTGGGATTTCTCTTCTTTGTACATATTTTACACTGCCATTTTGGCATTTTTCGGGTTGGACATTTGCTTTATATAAATAACACAACGTCTTTATGATTCTTAAACATTACCATGTAAATCTGTGTAGGATCCCTGCGGCCGTCTTGTATCGTCCATGTCTTGTGATAATCCTCTAAACTGAGGCAATCAGGTTAGTCTCCAAGACCTTTTGATAACTATCTCAGGCTAAAAACATCTCTTTGTCCACTGTTTTGTGAGCATCACCAGACTATTTCTCCCGATCTACCTCCGTCTTTCTCCAATAATCCAGGTACATCCGACCCTAACTTAGAGCCTAGACCCCCTATAAGACACAGCCCCACTCACTAAAATATGTGCCCTGATTGGTCTGAATCATCGGTATAAGCCCAAATAGGAAAACAGCTTTCTTTCTCACGCGCCCACTTTATGCATGTTGTCAGTCGATGGGCGGACCAAGCACACAAAGTCACGCCACAATTTGCCCATTAAAAACAGCAGCTTTCATGTGCATCAGTAATCCCCAGTATATTGCCTAACCGGAGTTCACAGCAACGCTCAGGAATTGCAGATTGTGGGGAGATATGTGAGGAGATTATTTTGACACAGTACATACTAGAAACACATACATACAACAAGATATGGGGAAAGCTCTTCCACTAAAGACGTCATTTGTCCGGGTCCGGGTCCGGGAAGGAGTTTGTTGGGGGTTGTGGAGTGAGACAAGGTGGAGTTGACGGCTAATGGAGATTATGGGTAGTGGCCGGACGGGTGCATACTAGTGTGGCGTGGCGGGGTGGTGTGTTGTTCATACCGTCACTATTAGCCCCAACAACAGCAAGAAGGTGGGATGGTGCGGGATGGATTGGTCAGGTGCCATTATGGAGATGACGCATCAGGGTCCGGGATGGCAACTATCAGAGGGGAAAGAGGGGTTTGTTGTCGTGTATATAAAGGTAGAGGTGGCAAAGCCGGAAGCCTATCCAAACTTGTTCCTCTTTTTCTCTCCATCATCAACTCACTTGCTTGATTCTCTTCTGATATTACACTTCACTCTACAACTTTGTTGTCCAATACTATCAATATGGCTGATACATTAGCTCCCCTCCGCAAAGTCGATTCTGCCATCGACGGCGTAGAAGACCACCATGACCACCATGACCACCCCAAGAAACATCGGAGATCCAGCTCCAGTGTCTCTGGTGTCTTCAACATCAACGATCTCGGTACGTCGTCCATGTCCTGAAAGCTATGACCATGTTTATCACCCCACTCACTAACACGCTTCATCCTCCCGCAGAACGTGAACACACTGAGCTTTCACTCCCAATCCAGACCCAGCATACCGGCTGGAAGATTAACACCTCGCCTACTACTATTGATGATCCATCAATTCTTGCTCTTCCTCTGGTTACCCCGCCAGTGAAGAAGATTGACCTTCACTTCCCTCTTGGCATGGAAGTGCACGCCCGTAACATGAAGGGTGTCACTATCAAGGATGCCATGGACGCCATTTACAAGGCGTACAAGAAGAGAGTAAGTTAACCAACTAGTATGGTCAAATCTACAATATACTAACCTATCTACTTAGACCGATGACGAACTTGAACTTCCCTACCTCACCGGCTTCGAGTGGGACAAGGAAGAATGTTGGACTCGTCTCATCGTTCACCTCCAAAAGAACCCTTCGCAAAAGTCCTCCTCCAACGGCAAGCAAAAGAAGCTTTCTAAGAAGGAAAAGGCCGCCGTCGAAGAAGCTACCAAGGACCCCCTTCTCGTCTAATGAAGCATAAGCGCCCCCTCTCAGTATCATATTGCCCTGTACCGTATGGTCTCCGCATCTGATGCGTTCGCTCCTTTGTTCTATTATTATTTCTTTGCTTCGGCGAGGTGTGGGTATGAGTGGCTATGGTTGCATCCCTATTTTACGCTACGCACATGTTATTTCAGACATGTTGTGTGCTACGTCGCCACTAGTGGCCGTATTAGACACTCGTTAGTGTGTCGCCATCGTCACTTTCGCCCACCAAAGCTTCTGTGTAACATCCAATGATTGCTTTGGTAACCTCGTTGATACTTGGAGTTTTTTCTCTGACCACCATCTTTTGGCTATAATGAGAGGTTTCTTGAATTCTGCTATTTGTCAGGTTTTGATTACTCATAGACCTTTGATTCCAGCGTATTCTTAGTTAGCACCATACAATTAACCCTATTTGGTATTTCCCACAATAAAATGTTTACCCCAACTGTGACCACTCCAATTATGCGTGCAACCAAATAATGTCGTTCTCCAACGTTCATATGATCACGGATCGAATCATCACCGACCCCCACCATGTCGGCTCTCATCGGCTATCGTCGGCGTAGTACCTATATATCCCCCGTATGTATGCCGTCTTCCGTACAGCGGAATAAGAGTGGTATTCACAGCTGGCCATCCATTACCGAATCCAGGCACTTGCAGATCAATTTCAATGTTTCCCGTCACAAACACAGCGGAAATTCATGACTACCGCAGGATAAAATGGTTTTGATTGTGTGTCACGAGGAGCGGCTTAGTACCATATGTTGGAGAAACAATCGAGGGTAGTTACTACAAAACGGCCAGGTTTCCGTTATATTAATTGCACTGAATGCATTGTCTTTTTGTTTATAGTTGGTGCATGTTAACATATTGAGACATTATGCCTGTCACTGAGTTTGACGTCGCTGAGAAGTACCAGTATCTGAATGGCTTTAGTAGCCACCATGAGTATGTTGATGTGTCTTGTTGATGAGAGAGACTAGGCTAACTGTGTATGTAGAACTGAAGCTGTCGCTGGAGCTCTACCGGTAGCTCAAAATGCACCACAGAAACCACCTCTAGGTCTCTACGCTGAGAAACTCTCTGGTACGGCCTTTACCGCTCCTCGTCATCAGAATAAACAGACCTGGCTCTACCGGATTCTTCCCTCGTGTGCCCATCCGGCATATACTCCGGTTGAAGACACCGATAGACTCGGTGCCCTGGCTACTGAATCATTAAAGTACGTGCCGAACCAACTACGATGGGATGCGTTTGATCATGACTTAGACGGGGTGAAAGATTTCCCTGGGAGTTTAAAGTTGCTTGCGGGGGCAGGAGAGGCATCTATGAAGACGGGGTTGGGAATCTTTGTATTTGCCGCGGGGAAAAGCATGGATAGTCATGAAGCTTTCTACTCGGCTGATGGCGACTTATTGGTTGTTGTACAAGAAGGGGTTCTCGATATCCGCACGGAACTTGGCTGGCTACTAGTCCGACCCCATGAAATTGCCCTCATCCCTAGAGGTATCCGGTATCAGGTATTTCTTCCGGAAGGTCCATCCAGAGGCTACGCATTAGAACTATACCAAGGTCACTTTCAACTCCCTGAGCTTGGTCCCATCGGGTCGAACGGACTAGCGAATGAACGGGACTTTCAAGTTCCCATGGCAAGTTTCTCGGAAGACTACCCCGAAACCAATACCGCCGGCCACAGCACCTTGAAATACACAATCACCTGCAAATTCAACAATACGCTCTTTACAACCCGCCAGTCACACACGCCCTTTGATGTCGTCGCTTGGCAAGGAACATACTACCCCTTCAAATACGATCTAGGCCGCTTCAACACCATCGGATCCATCTCCTACGACCATCCGGACCCCAGCATCTTCACCGTTCTTACCGCACCGTCTCCTGTTACGGGGACTGCTGTTGCTGATTTTGTCGTGTTTCCGCCAAGATGGTTGGTTGCGGAGGATACGTTTAGACCTCCGTGGTATCACCGGAACACGATGAGTGAGTTTATGGGATTGATTTCCGGTGAGTATGATGCGAAGAAGGGCGGGAGAGGAGGGTTTGTTCCTGGTGGAGCTAGTTTGCATAATGTTATGAGTGGCCATGGACCGGACATGGCAAGCTACGAAGGGGCAAGAGAAGCATCATTGAAACCTGTATTGGTAGGCAAGGGAAGTTGTGCGTTTATGTTTGAGAGTAGCTTGATGGTGGGGGTTACTGAATGGGGTCTTACCAAGTGTGAAAAGGTCCAGGAAACCTACAACGATGAGAGCTGGATGCCGGTCAAGGTCCATTGGAAGAGACGGGAGTGAACAAATCTAAGTGCGGGGTGGGGAATGCTTGCTTAGTGGGTTACTAGATGACAAAAAGTCAAAATGATCAAAAATTAACTGCGTAATCTGGGAATCGAACCCAGGGCTAATCGAATCATTACCAGATGGCAACGATTAATGTTACCACTACACCAATTACGCGATGTTGTGTGATTGTTGGAAGATTGTGACATATCGGAGGCTATATCGGACTTCGTTAACCCTTGTAGTCGTATTAACCCTACCGCCTATGACCTAGTCGACGACAAAATCATTGTTGTAATCATGAAACAAAATGGCAACAGATAGTAATACCAGTAACACAAGGACTTGTATAATGGCATCATTCGTGTTTATAAACATCACATGAGAGTAAACTTGTGACCACGGAGGTTTCCCTGATGGGGATATACAAGGGTTAAACAACATGACCGAAACCCATTTGGAGATGGTTTATTCAAGGAGTGCCTGAGGAGCTTACATCTGATGATGAACACTCCACCTTGGGGAGTGAATAAGCGTAACCAAAGGTTTGAGGCCGAAGTACTGATAGAGTTACCGGAAATCGCCGATTCGAAGACAAAAGAGATACATATTGGTAGCTTGATTTTGTATTGTTAATTGAAGTTGGGCTTTTAGCCTTTGATTGAGATAACCGGTTAAAATTTCTGGAATTTTGCTTGCCTACGTCTATATTTGGGTAGTTACCTTCGGATATCTGATTGGATTGGAGACTCGGCTACAAGGAAGGATATTCCGTGCCGGCTACCCAGACGTGTATGTACATATATAATTCCGATCACTCGCCGTGACGCAGGATTATTTTGACTCAGATCCGCTTGGAACATTTCCTTGTGATATTTCTCATTATTCTACATTTGAACATCCATCATCATGTGTATTGTCCTACTTACTACTGCCCATCCGAATTACGCCCTTGTCATAATTGACAACCGTGATGAGTATATCCTCCGGCCCACCGGAAGACCACACTGGTGGACGCACGAAACCGGTGCATCTATTTTGTGTTCGCGCGACCTTTTCCGGCCCGAACAAGGGACGTGGCTGGGTTTAAATAAACGTGGGGGTCTTGCGGTTCTCACCAACTATAGTGAGCCACCACCACCAGATGGGAAGATTGTTAATCGGGCGAGATTTAGTCGTGGGGGTATGGTGACGACTTGGCTGGGAGCTGCGGGGGGAGATAAAGATTCGAGAGCGGAGATAGAGAAGTTACTTGGGGAGGGCATCCAGGTTGTTGGCGGATTCTCGATGCTTTGTGGACGGCTCCGGAAGAAGGAGGAGGGCCGACTTGAGCCTTTGGGGATTGTCTCGAATCGATGTGAACATGTGGATCATGTTGTTTGGGTCGGAGAGGAAAGAGGCGAGGTTCATGGGCTGAGTAATACGGTTTATGATGACCCGGAGCCGTGGCCGAAGGTTGAAGATGGAAAGAGATTATTGAAGGAGCTTGCAGTTAGAGCGTTTGATGAGAATTGGAGTGAAGACGAGTTCAAGGAAGGGTTATTCGGGATTCTTAGTAGAGACACTTTCCCAGTGCTTGGGGATGTTGAGCTTGCTGAAGTGTTGGATCGACTTAGAGAAAGTATCAAGATCCCTTTACTTGGTGATGATACTCAGAAAGAGGCTATGGAAGCTGCTTGTACCCATCACGAGTACAAACTAACAGATAAACAACGTCAAGATGCTAGAGAAGTTATCAAAGGGATGGCTAGACCGGAGGCTGGAGGCGGGTTTGACCAGGGCTTGTACGGAACACAGAGACAGACTGTGATTTTGGTAGATTGGGAAGGAAACGTCACGATGACTGAGAGGGCCCTGTGGGATGATGACGGCTGTGCTATACCTGCAGGTCAAAGTGACAGTATCCACAAGTTCAAAGTTGAGGGATGGGAAGAGGATGTTGTGGCTTAAAGATTATTGGTTTCCTACATTTTATAGCCTCGGCTTTTCAATTAATACCCTACAACATACATACATTCACAGCCAAAAAAGGTTTAAGTGATAATGTCATCATTTCTCAGCACAGACATCATCCGAACAAACTATCCATTCATTGTCAAGTCCGTCCCAAGCTGCACTTTGATTCCGCGATTTGTGCAACATCGCTTCCGTCTTTAATCAGCTTAACTCCCAGCTTATCGATTACCATCTGCTCCTCAAACGAGGCGAATTCCATCGCCAGCCTCGACTTATCGTCAACAAACACGGTTAACCAGTTGCCCAAACAGGCAAGGATCCCTCTAAACTCACTCAGACTAGTCCCAGTTCGTACATACAAGCTCAATAGCGGCCGTTCGGAACCGGAATGACGTCGTAAGGTACCGCGAGTACCCAAAAACTAACTATATATGAATCAGTGGTACGGGGGGCCATCGAATGATTTTCATTCAAACTTTACCGCTTTATGTTTAATGCTCCCAAAGTAACAATATTGTTCACCTGATATTTTGTTCCCTCACATTTCACAACCTTACTTCCTGTCGCTTGCCTGTCCATTAGACTTGCATATAGACCTTGTCAGTGCAGACGCTGTGATCCTTCCTATTTTGCACAGCCAGTAATAGTCAAGAACGTCTCTATCTTGGGCAACCAAGATCTCGTTCCAGGTAAGTTGTTTGGTCATCAATCGTGGCTTTGGGCTTTGTTTGTCTTTGTAGGGCTTGATCACCAAGGATAGTGATTCGATGTCAAGTAAGGCCGGCGTGCATAGTCGTTGCATTTAAACTGCATTTAGTCGGCTGGCGCAATGCCCTCCTGCAGACAACGTAGCAGCTGATGGCGGCCTAACCATTGCGCAAGGGGATATACATACATGATGGATTCTATCGACGCCTCCAGAAACTGACAATCGTAGATCTCAACATTCCTATTCAATCTATTTCCGCTTTCTAAAATGCCCGGCCCATCTCCGCAACGTGCCAACATCAAAGTCCCGATGCAAAGAGGGCATATCGCAACATCCCTCGCCGAAGCATCCAACCATAGGGCACATGCTAAATTGAGAACCAATTGCGAACCACTTATCACAACAACTACTATATCAGCGCCTCCGTCCCTTGCGCCCCAGGCCACCAGCCCCACTATAGAAATCATTAAGCCTGTATTGCGATTTGTATATCGTGCGGTTATTTTCGCAGGGGATATCTCAATGCGGGTAACTTCCCTGTTCTTCATCTTGATTTCTTCCGGCATCGAGGCGGCCCGTCAACTTTCCCACACGGCCAGCCTCGCCGTTCTTTCTTTTTTGAAGAAATCAACAAACGCTCTTTCCGCATTCGCAAGTGGGGTTCTGTTGACTGGAGTGCAGGCTACTCTCGTAATCATTGCGTTGCCATTTCTTCTTGTCATGGGTAGTTTTGCAGCTTTCTTTAGTCTTGTCATCAACTCCATCTTTGTTGCAGCATCTATTTTCGCCACCGCTATTCGTCGGATGCCCTCTGCTATTCCCTTTTATCAAGCAAACGGAGAACAAGAACAAAAGATAGCGCTCCAAACTTCCTCTCAGCCTGACGCGGTCACGGCAGCCGCCGCAAACGACTCTTCGGTCGGTGCTCCTGTCTCTACTGCTACCGCCGCTACTACAACCATTGTGACATCTTCAAACAATACTCAATATCGCAAGGGTCGTTCGAATCCTCAGAAGCGCCCTACTGCTGTTCGGGCTCTTAGTTCTGCTGAAAAAAGTGCAAGCCGTAGTCAAGACGACGTCAACACTGAATTGCCATCCACCATTCCGGAGCGGACATCTACAGAAGCTGCTGCCGAGTCCCTTAGAATTATCGCCAACCTTTTGCATATGCTTCGTCATTTGTTCAACATCACTCTGCAAGCCACATTTAACATTACCTCTTCCAACGTGAAGCTGACTCTTCAGTCTATTACGACTACGGCCTCTGTCATTGTTGCTCTCAATTTTGAGATTGCACACAAGCTTTTCTGTCTGTGGACTTACGCTTTTACCACGCTCCGGCGCATTTTGTGGGATCTTAGTGTAGCGATATTCTACGCCTTTGCCGCCCATCTTCGCTTACTGTCGGAACAGGTTGACGCTCGGTTTTCTCTGCCGGTATGGCGGTGGTTCGGTTTGCCTCCCAGCCGCTGGCTACTCGGCCCTCATCACCCCAACGATATTCACGAGTTACCCGAGATGGACCCTATTCCAAGCGACATCCATCAGCCGGAATATCGGCGCCTAAGCCAGGTATTCTCCGCATTCCAGTGGCTCCCTTTCCGGGCCAGCGGCCCCCCTCGGGACAATCACAACAGTACCAGCAGTCCCAGCAATCCCAGCCACAGCCCCAAGCACAACCCCGCCACTCAAGAGTTGATGGCAGTGAAGGCCCGCGGGAAAACCGGCTCTCGTACCCACCGCCGGTCCGAAGACCGAACAAGTACGCACCTGTGCCCCCCGTACAGTCCAGACTTTCACGCCACTCAGGCGCTGTCGACAGAACAGCAACCCCCTCGCGCGATTTCGACGAGTCAGAAGGCCACGCAGGACAGTATCCGCGCAACCTCGACCAGTTCGAGCCACAGCCGTTCGTTCAGCCTGTAACAGGCCCAAACGATGCCACCTCCCGTTCCCGCCAACCGTCGCTGGACGCTCGCTCGGCGGGATCGGAACGATTCCGCAGCGCCAATGCCTCTCGCCCAATGGCCCAATCTCCACACGATAGTCTCGTAGAACACAGCTTACTTGTCTCTCGCTCCAATAGTAAAGCTAGTGTCAAGAAGAGCGGAGCCTTTACGACGGGCCAGTCTGTGCCACGGAATCGTGCATCGTCACCCGCAGCAACAAATGTACGCTTTCGGCCTAGCCAGGAACGCGGAGGTACTCGCCATGCATCATTGAGACTTCCAGAGGAACCACCTGAAAGTTCTCACACTCTGGGTGACATGTCTCAAAAATCCACCTTGTACGACTACAACCAGACGTGGTCGAAACGTAGCGAACAAGACGGGAAACAAAAGCGCCAAACTTCCATGGCCGCCACGACTGATCGAACAGACAGAAGTACCCCGGTGGCACCCAATGTTCAGACGAAGCAGCCGTGGGTCAAGTCCGGCTTTATCCAATCTCCTCAAGGCACTCCGCCAGCAGTCCATAAGCGAACAGCCTCGAAAACCAAGACTAAGCATCGTTCGTTTAGTAGTCGGTTGTTTGCACCTTTCCGGTCTAAGATGTCCACATTCAACTCTTCCTCGAAGGCCAAGTCTTCCCGTTCTCCTCCTTCTCCTGTTCGAGCCAAGCCGCCACCGCCCGTGTCGCAAGCAGCTCCGCCAAAGAAGGCGCGCTCTTACAGTCATGTGGCCTCGCCAGCTCCCCGACTTCCTGATATCCCGCCTATCTTCAGCCCTATTAATGTGTCATTCAATTCACCTCCGACCAATGACGAAAACGTACCTGTTCAACTTAGCTCTCGGATACGCTCGGAAGCTACGACAGGCTCTCGCACTCCTACACAAACGGCCAATGCTGACCGTCGTCGGGGGCCCGCTCGTGCAAGTCCGCAGATGCCGGGTGCGAGTAACCCTCGCCTCGTGTACACCGCTCAGTCTTCGTCATACTGGACAGGCCGTTTCACGGCAATCCACGATCGTATGGTGAATCAGTTGATTAACGAGGACGACATCGCCCTTTACGAGAGGCAACGGAATTTCAAGAGACTCCAAAACCTCGCGCTTAATGGACGTGGGAACTCGAACTACAGAAATCGCCCCGAGTTCATCTCCAAGGCTGCTTTGGCCCAAAACTCGGAGGGCACCCTTCCCCGGGTTGTTATTGAGAAGATCGATGCGCTCTGTATTACCGATGCTGCTCGTGAGAGCTTTCGCAACTGGAAAGTTAATTATGTCCGCCTGACTGGCATTCCGATCCCTATTAAGATGGACAAGAAATCGCGGTCCAAGAGCGGACTGTTTGGGCGGATTCTATCCCGAGCTTAACGGATGGAGTTTCATTCTTTTGTTTCCTATTTTTTTCTCATGTATTTTTGTCTTCTCCTTATGTTTGGTCGGCTTGGTCCTTCCTTTAGTTCCTTTGCATTCTCATTTATCATCATCATCATAACCTCATTATGGTTGGTCTATCTCGCCCATCTGTTGTTGGAGACGAGCAGTCATTGTTTAGTCGATATTCCCTTTAGTTTTTGCTTTTACCCGCCATTAGCATAGATATGTGTCGTTTGTTGACACACCTGGCGTTTTCAGAATAAAAGATTGTGATTTGTTCATGACATTTTGTAGTTTCGAACATGTGACCGGTTTTATGGCAGTGGTAGAGGTGATCGGATGGCCTTTTACTGAAATATAAAAAAGTGCATAACAATTGTTCTATGGTAATTTATGTCGTATATATGCGTGGAAAATCATCAAGCGTCCCGCAATATGCCACCACTGTTAACCCGACTTTTCAATCTTCATGGCGGCCGCTTCACCCCATCTAAGCCGTCCGTTTCCTTACCTTCAAAAAGTCCCTAATCTGCTCCGTTTTACTGGCAAAGAACATACCCTGCCTATCATTCTTCCACACCAAAACACCCACCTCATCCGCATATGCTGCCGTTGCCGTGTACTCCTGTACATCATCAAAGTCCTTGAACAGGAATCCCGTAGTCGTCAACATCCGTTCATTCTCCAACTGCCATAATCTGATCTGATCAACGACGGTTGGTGGTAAGACAGGACGATTCCGCGCAGATGCGAATCGCCGCATTTGTTCGTGGGCGTGGGCCCCAAGGTAGTTTACAATTTGGTCACTGGTGATTCCGAAGGCGATGGCGCGGCGCACGGATTCTCGGGATAGTCGGCCGGAGACCATGTTGGTGAAGCGGCAGCGGAGGTTGCAGAAGAGAGCCATGACGGCAATTTGGAGGGGGTTAGTGGTGTATGCGTAGATTCGGTAGTTGGTTTCTAGGATGATGCCGTGGTCTTCGGGGGCGTTGTCGTGCTCGGGGGTGGTGTGTTCGGAGGGGAAGGCCCCGCTTATGGCGGCGGAGAAGCCGTCACTTACGGAGCGAAGAGTCGTGTTGTTACTGGTTAGGGTGGTGGCGAAGCGGGTGGGGAAGTATTGAGAGGTGTTTGTTGACGGTATGTATACCAGGCCAATATCCATCAGGAACGGGAGCATGTTTTGGCGCCCGGGGGTTAGGGAGGCGGTGTCGTAGGCTCGCCCTAGTTCCATGCTGGCGAGCATGAAGAGGAATTGGAGCATGTCGACGGCGTCTAACCCGCTGGCGGCATTCCGGTGGGCAGCGTCAAGCCACAGGAGGAGAAGCGTCCATACCTGCGAGTTGGTTTCTTGTAGGAGAAATGTGAATCCACCTTGAGTGATTCCTAATCCGAGATTTCCAGTGTTCGTAGATCGGCGTTCTACCAGACGTCCTGTAATGAGAAGTTCCTTGACTGACTGCTTCGGTCCTGCAGAGTTACTCATGGATTCACCGATTCCCACGGAGTTGACCACATAGTGAAGAATATCATCCCAGCGTCGCCGCGCGTAACTGTCCAAAGCGGGGATGTCAATGTCTCCTGGGGATGAGGAAGATAGCACACCGAAAGAATTCGTTGCGGAGCCTTCTAGGGCTTCGCGGAAGGAGGCTTTGAAGGTGGGGACTAGCTGGACTTCTTGTTTCTTTTCGCGTGATGGGATCGATACTTGGATCATATGGAGCGATTTGAGAGCCGAGAGGGCCTGGTCTTTTTCTCGTTTGAATTCGGGGCGAACCATGGCATCGATAATGTCGAGGGATAGTGGACGGGAGATATAAAGTAATGTCAAGACAAACTTCTTGGCTACGGAACGGTCAGTTATCGGTCACGCGAGGCGCGTCCGCCGTGGATACGGGGGTAAGCATACCTAGTTTAGGAAGCATCCGCCGGAATATTGATAGGGCCGTCGACGGCTGACTGTATAGTTTCTTGAGCGTTGCGCCGGGCAATCGCTCGAGATATTCGCCTAGCGAGGTCGCGGGTGGATTGGCGGACATGACGGCGGCTTTTGGGCGTGGCGCGTGGCGGGTTGGGTTGGTGGGTGGCGGCGCGGTGTGGGTTATGGAGAGGGCATTGGCGGGTGAGATGGCGGGCGGTGTGGATGCCGATGGACGGGTTGCCGGACGTTCGGCTTGGTTGGCGCATTGGGGAGGTTGATGAGCCTGGTGGGAGACTTTGCTGAGTGTTAACCCTGTGAATTCACGGGATGGAAAATTAGGGTTTAGAACGTGGTTGCACGATGCTAGGATTGGAATGGCTTACGGAGTAGGCGGGAATGACATGCTTTGTCGGGTTCCTAAGTATCCTGAGAACAGACGTTTGCCTTTTTTTCTTTTCTGTCGAATCAAATTGTATTTCTGGTGAGTTAAACACATGTGTGGGATATTTGTATATGTAAAATGTAGGTATCGAACGATGAATCTAGGGATTTATCCGTGGATCGAACTCTCCTGTTCATGCGAAGATTATGAGTTGTACATACATCCGACAGCGTCTTCCGGGTCTTGGCTTATTCGTCACCGACGTAACTTACAATGACCTAAGTATTTTTGGCTCGTGTATAAGCACAGGTACCCGCGGATCCAGACCATAACTTACACCGAATTTCACCCGTTTGACTAAATGACATCACATTGGATCATTTTAAATTACAATTTAGACGCCCAACGACGTCACATCACATACAGGAGATTAGCACATTCCCTCTATCTGTTAAGGGGTCATGAATTGACAAATTACAAGATAATCTGATCAACAGCTTTGATAGGATGCTTGTGACGTGAGAGGTAACTGGTAATCTATCTCAAAGTGAAGAGGTAGCCGGGCAAATGAACCACTACTATCCACAGCTCAATGTGTTACGAAAACTGTCACAAGCCAGAGAAAACTAGGGCGTGATTGGTTTCGAAAGGCTGACTATGGCGTTCTTGGTAGCGTCAAGTGCCTCGCTTCGTGTCCACCTTGCCGGATCTAGATTCCGCCGTTCCGGCTTATGAATTGTCTCGGACACCGTTTGATATGTGTTTCCGCGCGGTAGAGGACGCCTTAGCCTTGATGACTGCGTATGCTCTACACATATGTATTATTACGCACACTTTCACCCAAAAATGCACCGAGCATGTTTAATCTCCATTGCTAGTTCAAAGTTCTCGAAGAGCACGATAGATATAGACGACTCGAACGAGCTAGTTCCCAACCGTCTGTACCACCAAGTTGTAATGTAGCCTACACATTCGGCAGGCTATAAAACCCTGTTATAATAGCCGATAACGACATTGTACTTTCCCACGCAAATTGGCAACCAACTCGCATCTGCGTACTGCATTGCTGGCGACATGAGGCGGCGGCAAGTGAGGCAATGGGAACTTGGTTAGATCACCAGCGTGATAGACGCAAAGTAAGCTAAATGTGTATCAAACTACCATCATAAGTGCTCCAAGTAACTGTTTTGTCTAGCATGTCCGTAGCACAACTAATTTAGTAGACGTTGTGTTTTTCTAACCTTCGGTTACTATCACACCAACCCGAACATTCTACTTTGGGTTTAATGATAATCTTCCAATGTCTCCATTTGTATACATATATACGTGGTGTGGCACTTCTTTCCAGCTCAGTGATATTGGAAATCCCTTCTCTAGCCGAGTAACAAGTCGAAATATACATGAGCACGTGTGTATATATTCCTTTCTACCCCGCTCCATGGAAACTCTCCATGGTGTAGTGTATAAGTTTCCGAGACGTCAAGAGCGAAGGAAGTATCCAGCACAAAGTGTTCTCTGATAGCCCGTACTATCAAACACAGCCTCTCTCGCTACCGCTAATATGGCAAGGACATGCTGGGTAACGACACACAAAACAGCATAGCCGTTCTACAACTCTGCGGCTTACCACCTTATTTGTCTTGACCGGCGGTTATCAGTCACTGTCAGGGCAACATGAGATAATCGCCGTAAGCCAGCCTACAGGGAATCATACTCGGCGAGAGAATTTAGGCAAAGGGGTAAGACGCATGATTGGGTTTTATATTTGCATAGTTTCGGCTAATTATCACGAAATCTTCGGAGACATAACGGGTGAAAGCATGCCGTTACTCCGTCGTATGTACATA
This sequence comes from Huntiella bhutanensis, assembly GCA_002018275.1. Taxonomy (NCBI): domain Eukaryota; kingdom Fungi; phylum Ascomycota; class Sordariomycetes; order Microascales; family Ceratocystidaceae; genus Huntiella; species Huntiella bhutanensis. The sequence goes on along the minus strand of MJMS01000027.1, from coordinate 135,033 downwards.
CTGTACATACATATGTATCAAAGAGTAGCCACCCGTACTAATGGGTGGGCTATGCCATTCTCTCATATACTGAAAATGGAAATTAAGCTATTGAAAGGGTGACTAGAGCTATCCCCCAAAGAAAGGAAGACAATTACAAACAAGGTACAAACCCAACGAGAGTCTAAAGGATGATCCATATGTCCACATGTTCCGTCAATATAGGATCAACATACATGCACGCCTAGCCGAGTGACGTTGTCGCGCACATGTCCATTGTTCCCTGACAACAAAATGTGTTGTAGCTGAAGATTCGAACATGGGAAGAGGGATGTTTACTCCCTGTGCTATCAGGCACAATAGCATGGGCTTGTTGTGTTGGTAACTATTGATTGTCTAGAAATGTGATACAAACTAGGCGGTGTGGAGCTATAAGCTTAGTGCCCACTTGACGTTGTAAATCTGTCGACACATTGTGTCAAGGAATATCGGGCAACATGCGGACACACATGTACATATGTGCAGTACTCACACCTGGATCCACAGATGCAATATGTGTGATGATATCCTAACTGGGGATACTATGTCTGAAAAAATAATACTCCTGGGTGTACTGGAAATGAAAAGCGAACATATGTCGCTTCCATTCGTTCTTGATGAGAGACTACTGTTGAAGCATATGGTTACATGCACTATTCACACTGATAGATTAACAAGTAATTTGTAATGTGTTAACTGGGGATACTCTATCTGAAAAAGAAAAAAAGAAAAACTCCTAAGCGCCTTGGAAGTGAAAGGCCCACATATGCCTCTTCCATTCATTCTTGACAAAGAAGTACTGCTGAAAAAAACCCATGACATCAGTGCTGTCGCCCATGTCTATGTAGCTGATGTACAGGGACATGACTGAACGTAGATCCAACCTCCGTGGTGAAGCCCAGTGTATGTACAAAAAAAAAGAGCATACACACAATGTGTGTTCCATCCAAACAAAACAAAGCGTGAGTCTAGTGCACGCCCCTTGACTCGATATAAGGCAAATGATGAAAATAGTACACGCCACGCTGCACGAGCGGAACAAGAATGACGTGAGTCCAAGAGTCTATGCAAATCAATGATGACAACCCAATAATTCATAAAATAGTTAATGCCGAAAGGCAGGAGAAAACCAAACCCGCAAAATTCCACCCGTCCCCACAGAGAAAGTGCATAAAACATGATACCGTAGGCCCGAATGACCCACCCACAGTACACCATATTCCTTCTTAGCAGCCTCAACCGGGTAAAGTTCGCCCTGGTTTAAATGCAACAAAACAAAAACAGCCAAATGCTCTCACCCTAGATCCAAACAACAGTGGGCTCTTGGATATCTGTGTTGTAAAATCCGGTTTCAACCGCTGCGTTAACCAGGAGTGTCTTCGCTTGTTGTGATGGTAAGACACTATACCACATCTCGAGAACCTTCACGAGCATCGAGTTGCCAAATCCGGGGTCTCGAATAGTGCGCTCATAAGCCCATTGCAAGGCGTCATAACGCAGCCACTCGTTGCCGTGACCTTCATGGACGTGTCCGAATATATGCAAACGAGGCTTGACCTTCCAAAGTCGCTGGAGAAGTTCCCAGCAGCCCCATCCGGTATCCATGTGGCCAGTAGGTGGGCCATGGGTAATCAGAATATCGGTGTCCTCAGGAATGTCATCCCATATGGCGTTCTTGATCTTGGGATATTGAAAAGGCCAGTTCTTGAACTCGGGTGTTTGAGGGCTACCAAAAACCTTGAATTGGCGGCCCTTGACCTTGATAGTGGTGGCCTCATGGCTGAGGTAAATGATCCCAAGGCTCTTCCAGTCAATGTTGGCGGCCCAGTCCAAATCGGCATCGGTGATTCGTCCGTCCTTATACTCCTCTGACTTCTCACGTGTCCACTTGGCATCGAGAACCTTGTCGTGATTGCCGCAAATGAGAATCTTGATGGGGTGTGGTTGCTTGGCGATCCATCTCAGGGTAGCCTCTGTTTCGCCGCGGGTGCCGTTCTTGGATAAGTCTCCGGAGTGGATGAGAACGTCGCCATGGGGAAGATAGCCGTCCTCTAGTAAGTGTGCTCTCTCGGGAAATCCTGCGATACTGTGGGTGTCGGAAACACAAACAATCTTGACAGGCTCCTTCTCGGGTAATGGTACTGGAAGCGTCTTGTGTTTTGACGAGGTACGGTATGCGGTGACAGCTCTGTAGATGTGAGGATAGCGCGCAGTTTCTTGCTCCAATGTTGGCTCAGTGCGATCAGAGGAAGGGGCAGCCTGGTAGTTGTAGTTGGTCAGGCGATCGGGGAGTTGCTTGGGAGTGTCATCAAAATCTTTGTGGTCTACAGCGGTACGTTGCTTGCGCGTCGTAGAAAGAGATGGCCCACAGCCGGCGTGTTCTTTCGACGCCGAAGCCATTGTGTTGGTTATTTAGTGAAAATTGTTGTGTATGTAGGAGAGTTATTGAGACGGAAAAAAGAAAACAGTGTATGATGTCAAGAAATTGGGATAATGAAAAAAACGGAGAATGCAATGTGTAGGGGTGAGGTGGATATAACTGGCGGGCGGGTGAACCTTTTATATGTATGGGTGTATCTGTGTCTATCACACCCCCAACGATAATTTGCTGAATTAAGCCCTGAAGTTGCAAGAGGGCTGTTTGCACAGGGGTATGGCCACCCTGGTTAGAGTAAAAAATCACATTCACCGTCTTAGAAGCCATAACGCTGAACTATTCTTATACAGACTTCTTTATTACTTAACCAACAAACCGTCAAAATGGCCGCTTTGAAGTTACAACCGTTCCCGTTTGTTCAAGCGGTATGTCTTTGTTTCTTTGCATTCTCATCAGATGATGATCAACTAACCTGCCTTCGGTCTTGCCAGGTGTTTCGAAACTTCATGCGCCAAAGTGGCATGGAGCCAACGTGAGTGTTTGTTCCCTCATGATATACACAGAAATATGTACAGACATGTTTGTGAAATCCATGGCTGACCAAAAACAACCTATCATACAGACTATTGGGATCCCACGTGAGTATTCGTTGTGGTCATGTTTTTCCCAGTAATGTTGCGAATAGCCGCCAGACCCAGACAGGCGTGTTACGCCCATGACTCCCTGGGAAATTGAGTCTACCCCGCCTGTTCATGATTAACACCATCGGTCTTCTTCTTTCATTTAGTTCCGCGTAACAAACGCTTCAGACGGAAAAGTTGAGTTTGAACTTGATATTCAAAAACAACACACCGTAAGGAAATTCTTCTGGATACAAGTTCATATGTCGATACAAACTAATTTCGTCTCTCCCTTAACAGAACCGCTTGGGTAGTGTTCATGGTGGCACTTTAGCCAGCATTGTTGACTTTAGTGGCAGTTTGGCTGTCGCTGCAACCGGACGATTTGCAACCGGAGTATCTACCGATATCAATAGTAAGTACATACATAGCATGTCAAGCCGATGATCCTTAGGTTTTCCATATCAGGCTCAAAGCTGTCGCTGTCCTAGCTTTGTTCATTCCAACCTAATGCCCGGGTACCTGAATTAGGCCTCGTTGTACTAATCATTTCCGCATATAGTATCATATCTCTCGAGCGGCGGCCAAGCTGGAGATCTTCTGAAGGGCATCGCCACTTGTGACAAGGTTGGGAAAACCTTGGCGTATACCTCTGTTCAGTTCTGGAATGTGAAAGGACAACTTGCTGCCCGAGGCTCTCACACCAAGTAAGTTAAGGCTCAATATTGAAGCGCTGTTTAAATTGACATTATTGGTGCCCAACCTAAAACGGTGCATACAATTGGGCTAACAAATTGGCTTTTTTTTTTCCTTGGCAGATATATTGCCGGCACTTTGAAAAGCACTGATGACTTATTTGTAATTCCGCCTCAGTCTCAAGAGTAAGTGCTGTCCATACGCATGCATACATAAACATGTACATACATACAACCCTATGGTCCGATTTACAACGATTGGTACAATACCGTTCACCATTTCGAACAAGATAGACCACGTGCTTCCAGCACAGCCTCAAATCATCCGATGCGCTAGATCGTGTGCTTGCAACGTATGTGCTTTTTCTATGACGTCACCAATGTACATGCAGTCGCCCCGTTTGCCGCCTTTTATGTGTCTGTACGTACATACATACAAACCCATGAAACCTGTATAATGCCCGAGTTTACCCCAATGTCCGTATAAATATGTATGCAGTTGCAAATCCATCAATGTTCAGCTTCAATCCCATCCTGTATTGGAAACTCATTGCACCCTCTACATTGCACAAATGTATATCACTCGTCAGCTATTAAATAGACGATCGAGTAGTAACTGGCAGGCCAGTTTAGACGGTTCGTTACCGATGTGTCGGTATCACGTTGGAGGCCGCCGATGCATGGTATAAAAAGATTCCGGATGCCGACATGTTGTGTCATAGGCAAATTTCCTGCGTTTCCCACGCGTGGCGGAATAATGTGACTAACTATGCCGCAAGACTCAACTACCGTATGTTTGCCCCATCTAGAATATTCTAGACCCTCTTTCATAATCATGCATACACACGGGTCTTAGCAACTAACAATCCGCTTTTACCGGGCATTAGATCTTAACAGCGACAGCGACACCAGGTCTCTTGATATCACTAATCACACCTCACATATGGTGTACCATTGTTGTGGTTTTGCGAACGTGGTCTCGGCTACTTCTCTTGCAAAAATGGTTCCTGGAAGACAGTCTGATTATCGGGGCTTGGCTTATGAGCACAGTCCTCGTGACGATTTATTCAGTGGCTGCGACTACGCCGGCCTTCATGGATATAACCCCGTCATCCGATCTACCGGATTCTCCACTGTGGATCCGAGGCAGTCTCGGGGCGTTCTTAATGAGGACGTACGTTGGTCTGATTCTGTATCAGCTTTGCGTATGCCTCACGAAAATGTCCATCTTGGCGTTATACGCTAGGATGCTTAGCGACAGATTCAGGATGTACATGACTGTTTGGGCAACAATCGGCTTTGTCGGAACAACTTGTTTACCGCTATTGATTATGAGTATCTTCCAATGCTATCCGCGAGAGGGTCAGTTGTTTGGTAGTCAAGCTTTATGTTCGACAATGCCCCCTTTGCTCATTGCGGGTACTGTGATTCACGCTTTCACTGATGCATGGTTGGTGATTATGATTGTTCCAACTGTACTGCGCCTGGCACTGCCTGTGCGACAAAGAATGGCAGTCGGTGTGATTATGAGTCTCGGAGTGTTTGCAATTGCAGCTACAATCCTAAGACTGGAATTCAGTCTGAATCACACAAGTTCCAATCCTGAAAGAAGCATGGTAAACATCATGAGGTACTTCATTACCACAATGTTGGAATGTGATATTGGTATAATCTGTGCCAGTGCCCCAGCCCTTCGCCCACTAATCTTCAAGTTAATACCTGACAACCCAATCTGTATAAGTGACATATATGCACAAAGACCGTGGCCACAAAGTTGGTCATCCCGGCGTAACCAACAAGCCTTTGAATTATCCGATCTAGAGCCTCAAAGGCCACAAGACCTTCCAGTGACAACACAACAACCACATTGGAAGCCTCTTTCATTGGTTCCCTCAAATGCCTCCCCTGTAGCGTCATCATTTCGTGCGACATCGCCGCCACCTCCCTTCAGCCCAAGGCAAGACCGCCCATCAACCTCAACATTTACAACAGCACCCTCATCCTCACAAGGCCGAATTAGTCATATCGCTGAAATCACAACGCCAGATCCCAACAATCAGCGTATGTTGGCAATGCATTCCCAAAGGACCGAGAGCTTCCCCGAGTCTGATTATAACTATTATTTATCAACACAGTATCCTCAGCCGCCTATCGCCCTCGAGGATCAAGAGGGACACGACCACGAGTACGATTCGAGATTTCGTAACAGCCAGGAGAGCTTTGTCCTTGGACAGGAGGACCCGATAGCCAGTCGGCGTCTTTCACCCAGATCGGATCTTAGTGGGGAAACGGCCGTGGATAGTTTTGGAAATATTGCTTATAGAGAGACACGGAGATATCCCCTTAGTAGACGGGCGACTGGTTCGTCCCGGGGGAGCAGGAGTCGACGGTGGTAATAACTTGGATCATGATAGATCTTTAATTTTGAATTCTGATGTATTCGTCAACTTATATAAAATCCCAAAAACTCCGGACAATGCGCCAAACCAAGTAGTCTTTGACTACAGATCAAAATAATGATGCCATCAAACGACACCCGGACCACGTTTAAAATGAAAACAACCGGCGATTAATGTGTCGTATATACACATATAACGCTCCCCCATAATCTTACAATCTCTATCAACGAGAAGAGATAGAAAACACCCAGATATCATACAAAGCTGTCGTTTCAAGACAGCCACGGCAATATGTACTCTGCCGTTTACCGGTCCTTGTACAACTTAGGCTTGAAGCCCTCCGCCGCCTCCTCCTCCGCCGCCATCTTCTCCTGAATCGGACCAATCTCCGCCTCCAACCTCTCCTTTGCTCTCACAACCTTACTTTGCAGGTAGAAACTACCTCCCTTCTTCGGGTCATTGACATCAAACAACTTCTTGAACCGATCGGCCACCTCCTCGGCATTAGCCGCGCCCTTAGTTGGAGCCTGGACGTTCAGAATGCTGCACGCCTCATCAAGAGTCATGCCTGAGCCAAGAGAGGCGCGACCACCGCCGGTACCATTGGGGTTGATTTTAGCCTGCGCGCGAGCATATTGGCTGCTGGCTTGCGCTTGCTTGTATGCGGCGACGAAGGACCGGCCGAGAATGCGAGAGCCGACGATGATGGCCTGCGTGACCATGCGGTGCGCCTGTGTGCCGAGTTGCCTGTCAGTATACCGAAAGAGGATTGAAACTGCGATACTTGTGTACAAAGGAGCGATGTCGTCATCGTGGCTATGGAGGGGAAATCAGCTTACCATTTTGAAGGAGATATGTCAGATAAGCCTGACAAATGACAAAGGGCAAGATTCAAAGAGTCAGTACACAAATAGTGTACGATATGTGTATCTATCGGCAAATCAGGCGCAGAATCGGAACCAGCGGCCAACTATCGCATCTCGTCTTGAAATTGATGTCAGAATATTCCGGTTTAATAATTGGCTTTACCGATGTTTAGCCGATAGGGTATCATAGGGATCGATGTATGTTAAACTAACACTGATGGTCACCCTCACTCAAACCAAGCAGATAACTCAATTAAGCCCAAACTCCACTTTTCCTTCGTCTATGTACATATAAAACAGAAATCTAGAAGATCCCACACATAAGATGGTTAAGATAGTCTACCGTAGCTTAACGCGAGCATGCCATGCCCATGGATGGGATAATGCGCATTTACATGTGTGCTTGCAAAGAAACACATTCGACAGAAATGGGTTTCTCACATTCTCTCGATGTGGCGCTTTGCTGTGGCGTCGAGTTGTATATGTGGCGTGTGATGCACATTGTATACACAACATGACCGCAGTGTCTCGACAGACTGAAGCCTTGCTCAAAGTAATTAAGAATCAAAAACCGGGTGTATACCAATTTCAAACTGGCATATCCGTGTATCTTAACTCTCTTAGTTTGGTCTTTAAGTCTGCATTGATACCGTTTCAACCGAAGTCATTGGCGCATGACTACCAAGACTTGCGTCTACATGAGTTTAACCTACGGAAGTTTAGATGAACTTATGAACTAGTTTTCAGAATAAAAACGTGTAAAATTTCATGGTCAAAGGAGTCAAGTCTTTGAAATATCCCTTATTCTTTGTCCAAAGTAAACCTACGTGTGTAACACCCGTGTAAAGTGTATCTTCAACCCCTACAGAAACTTTGCAGGGTCACTTACTAAACATCCGACGGTCAAATGTCACATTACCACATCCATCCTGCAGTAAAATCCAATCGTCAGTTTGTGTACCATCCAAACAAACCACCAACCATCACTGATTCTTCCATACATGAATTCTGCATCCACTTGAATCTTGCATGTCCGCATTGACTTTCCCACCAGTCAAGCTGCATCACATCCCATTACCAGTCTGTGACCACGCAGCGCCTAAAGAGCCAGCGATCCTGCCAGATCACCCTTTCCATTGAATCCTTGCTCAACCAACCACGTCTACTCAAACCAGCTTCAATTTGCATCACCAACTCGGCGACCGTCATCAAATCCGTCTAATTGGTCCTCTGCTAGATACATACAATTCACCCGGTCATTCCGCATCTCGTCGCTACCACGGACACACCGCTACCACGTACAGACCGCTATTCCTTGAACTCCACCACCGCAACGCCTCTCCACTATCCATAGCAAACACCAATCGCCAGTCAAGCTCTACACTTCCGTATCCACAATTTCGTCCATTCGTATCTAGAACAAGCTTCTCACCACCCTTGTCTCTGTACTTTGCATTGTGATCCTTCATCCGCCCGACCATCTCACTGTAACAACAATCACCGAACTGTTAAACGCACCGGCCAGCCTCCATCCAGCCATCCACCTTGGTTTCTTCGACTCACCTTCCATCACCCTCGTGACAACTCCTCGGCCCCACATCACCAGCCATCTCCAGGGGCCTAGCAACTTGTCCCCATCGGGTTTATATATTCACCTGTCCGCCTCCAAGCTCTCTTCCATCCTTCCCCGTCTCTTCGGCTCCACGCAGTCGGCTTGACAGCCGTCTTCTCGACTCGTTCGCTTTATAAATGTCCAACTACTATTCCAACCCAGGCCCCGCTGCCCAGGGTGGCTACGGCGCCCAGAACCTCCAGTTCTACCCGTCGTCCTACTCACCTGCGCCGTCTGGTGCCGCTGCCCCACAGGGCTACGGTTATGGCGGTGGCTACGGTGTGGCTTCTGGTGCTGCGCCCGTCGGTGTTAGTGGCCGTATGGGCGAGTCAGGTGGTCTGAGAACCGGGTGGCTTGCTGCTTTCTCTACTGAGGGCTATGATGGTGAACCACCATTACTTGAAGAACTTGGTGTTAACTTTGGTCACATCCAGGGCAAGGTAAGCTACATTGAAACTAAAGTTCACTTGAACTCAACTAACATATCTACTAATCATAGACTCTTGCCGTCCTGAACCCGCTCGGTCGTATCGACCAACACCTCATGGACGACTCCGATCTTGCCGGCCCCATCCTCTTCTTCCTCATGTTCGGCTTCTTCCTTCTGTTCTCCGGCAAAGTCCACTTCGGTTACATCTACGGTCTCGCTCTCCTCGGTAGCACGTCTCTGCACGCCATTCTCTCTCTAATGACCCCCTCTGACGTCCCCACCTCCGGCCAAGCTACTCCGCACTACCCCGGTGCCCCCGCCTATCCCGAACCGCACGCTTCTGGTAATCCCTCTGATTCATCCTCCACGACTCTCACATTCGCCCGCAGCGCTAGTGTGTTAGGCTACTGTCTGCTGCCACTGGTGGCCACCTCTCTTGTCGGCATCGTGATGCCCATGGACACCCCCTTTGGTATTGTCATGACCACTGCTGCCATCATGTGGTGCACCGCCAGCTCCAGCGGCATGTTCTGTGCTGTTGGCCGTATGCGCGGTATGCGCGGGCTTGTGGCTTACCCCTTAGCTCTCTTCTACGTTGGCTTTGGTATCATGGGTATCTTTAGCAGCAGAGGTAGCAGTTCCCTCACCAAGATTGTTACCAACTAAGTTGATATCCATCTAACCCGTGTGTCATGGACCTGGTCGTCCCATGTATCCCACACGAATCAAAATCGACCCAAAACTCCGGGCTATATCTACACGCTGTAGACCCTCCACGCTCCGCCACCAGCACCGAGTCGGCGAACCTTTCCTTGCGTCATATATCACTATTGTTTTCCCTGTTTTACTTCCAACTACCGGATCGCCGCCTATATGGCACCGTCTGGGTATACATAGTTCACGATTGACGTGGCTTCTAAAATGGCTCTTTTGTTTACAGGTTAATGCGTGTCTTTTTTTTATTTTAGCTGATGGATTTTTGCTTTCTATTTTTTTGGTTAGTTTTATTTGATGATTGATGTGGAAAGCTTTTTATGAATAAAAACTCAATATATACATTTGGGAAAAACATAGTACTCATACCTGTGACTTAGGCATTGTATACTCACGACATCAAAATATTTATAAAACAGAGAAGGCAAAGTTTCTAGAAATTGATATATTTTTAGGCATTTACTAATCAATAAAGAATGTGATATCAAAGTAATTTTACTTGCAGAAAACATCAATAAACGTCATGCTGAAAACCGCAACACCAAAAGGACTCCCAAACAACCAAAGAGTAAAACAAGTCAAGTTCCCAAGCCCAATATGCATCGTGAAAGGGAAAGCAAAAGCAAAAAACAGAAGACCAGAACCACCCAAGAGAAAAAATCAAACCCAAACAAAACAAGAAAAGCAAACAAGCCCAGGAGCCCCGCGTCTATCGAGAACAAAAAGGAAATAAGAAGGAGAACTTTCTCGATCCCGTCATTAGCGCGAGGGCTGGAGATAACAGGCGCCCTGGAGATACCCGGTAGATATAAAAATGAAGGAGTCGAGTAACCGTAGGAGAAGGGCACAGGACAAGAAACGAACAATATAAAATACAAGGACACAGAGCAAAAGAAAAGACAGAATCACGGAGGCAAAGATCGTCGTACAAGCATAAGGAATCTTTCACACAAACGCGAGAGACTATCCAACTCTTAAGTAGAAACGGGCTTGTTCTCCTTATCATCATCCGTTGACTTCTCAGCACTGCTGGTCTTGCTGTCAACGGCCTCGGCGGCATCAGGCAGAGTCATCAGCACTGAGAACTGACCACCGGCAGCAGCGAAGACTACATTCTTCTCACGGACAGCGGTGTTGTCGATGAGAGTGGGGGTCTCGATGTCGTCAGTGGTACCGAGACCAGTCTGGTAGTTGGCGGAGAAGCCCCAGGTGTAAGCCTTTCCGTCCTTTGTAACAGCGAAGCTGGTGTCGGTACCAGCAGCAACCGACGAAATCTCGGGAAGACCCTCGACGATGGTTGGCTTGAAGAGAATGCGGGGACGCTTGTTGTCATCGAAGACCGTGTTCTCCTCAGTGAAGGCCTCGCGGGGGAGACCAACTTGGTGGCCGTCGATGCGACCCCAGACGAGAAGCTTACCATCCTCGGTGCAAGCCAAGGAGTGGTGCTCACCACCAGCAATATCCTTGATCTTGTACTCAGACAAGGACTTGATGTGGTGGGGAGCCTGAACAAGAGCATCACCCTCACCAGCACCAAGCTCGACACCGACCTGGCCAAAGTTGTTGAGACCCCATCCGTAGACCTTGCCCTCGGAGGTCAAGGCAAAGCTGTGGTAAGAACCAGCAGCCATCTTGATCACAGGAGCGGTCTTGCTCTTGGGGACACCGACGTGCTGAGGAAGAAGCGCCTTCATCTTGTAACGCTCACCAATGCGACGACCCAGCTGAGCCTGTTCACCAGAACCCCAGGCAGTGATCTCGCCCTTGGCATCAATCGCAAGAACGTGGTTAGATCCTGACGCAAGAAGCTTGATGTTCTTGAGACCGTTGATCTCGTGGGGGGTACGCTGAGCCTTGATGGTCTCATTGAAACCCAGGATACCATCACTAGCGCGGAAGGTACCCCAGCCGTAAACACGGCCATCCTCAGTCAAGGCGAAGGTAGCGCTATCGCAGGCAACAACCTGGACAACCTTGGTGCCCTCAATGAAGTCAGTAGTGATGACCTCGGTGGGAGTAGACTCCATGGGGTTGACACCAGTGTCGTCGTCATCGTCGGAGTCAGAGTCAGATTCCCCAGCCTTGTCCATGTCAATCAGGCCACCATCCCAGTTGGTGTCGCGACCAAGAGCACCGTCGTCGTTGACACCCCAGGTAAGCATCTTTCCATCGGCGGTGAGAGCAGCAACGTGCATACCACCGCAAGCAAGCTGAACAACACCAGTTCCCTTAGCACTGATGAGATCGTTGTAACGAGGACGCTTAACGTCGACCGGCTTCTTGCCGTCACGGCGCTTGGAACCCATACCGAGCTCACCGGATGAACCCTCACCAAAAACAAAGACCTCGAGACGCTGTGTGGGGGCGTCGTTGATCTTGGCACCAGCCTTGCGCACACGGGGGGCGGGAGCAGGAGCGGCCGCGCGGGGAGCAGCGGTTTTCTTGGGACGGGAGACAGTCTATGGCAAATTTCGCCGTTAGTGTGGGCCCAACAAAACGGATTATGACGTTTACTCACCTTCTTGGTCTCCTTCTCGACGTCAGAGGCCTCATCCTCGGAAGCCTCCTTCTTGGCCTTCTTGGATGTGGACTTGGCAGGCACCTTCTTCATGGCGGTCTTAGGAGCGACCTCCTTGGTTTCCTTCTTGGGGGCCGCAACCCTCTTCGCGGCAGGCTTCGTGGCATCAGTCTTAGCAGCGGGTGCGGCCGTCTTGGCCTTCTTTGTGCTGCTGTCGTCGGCGGTCTCCTCGTCAGCCTTTCTCTTCTTGCTGGCGGGGGCCGCCTTCTTGGCAGGGGCCTTGGGGGCCTCCTTGGAAGCCGCCTTCGTTGATGGCTTAGCGGCAGCTTTGGCGGCGGGCTTGGCGGCGGACTTCGATTTTGAGACGGCAGTCTTGGTAGCCTTAGCTTCCTGAGCCTTCTGTCGGTTTTTGTTAGCCATGTCGTCGAATGTACGGCGGGTGATCCTCGTTGTGGATAACGATTCTGATGGATGCTGTTGACAGTACAGGCGAGTTCGGGGACGTGAATAAATATGGGGTGGAATAGAGGTGGACATGTTGCCGACAAGACGCGATAAAGAATAAAAGATAAAAAGTATATCGTAGTCAAGAACAACTGATCCCATGCATGGGTAAAATATGATGATTTGTGGATGAAAAATAAAAGAAAAAGCTTACGGTCTCCTTCGCAGCCTTTTGGGCGGCGGCTACTCTGGCAGAGGCCATTGCGAGCGTGTGTGTTTGGGTTAGAACGAAAGGATTGATGTGCGCAATGATGCGACTATGAAATGCTACTTGTAGCGAATGGGAATCGCTAGAACAATCTGGTTGTGATGATGTATAACCGGCGCAAGATGGACTGATCAGAGATGCAAATAGTTTGTCTCGAAGTCAGGTCGTTTGGGCGTCAATGTCGGATAATTGCGAGCGAAATGGTGATGGACTGTTGACAAAAACAAGTCAATTATGAACGAGAGAATAGATTGAATGCGGCTTTGTTATTGTCAAAGGAAAAAGGGTATCTGAAAGGAAAAGTTTATAAAAACCAAAAGAGGAGAAGAAAGGTAGACTTGAGTTGCAACGCGAGCGCGTCCAACGGAATTTTTATGTGTGCGCAAGCTCCAGGTCATGGAGAACCATGCTATGCAAAATAAAGTGGGTCCATCAATTAAGCTCCTGCTTCTATTGGTCGCAGGGTTTCAGACAGCTCGACTTACACACACAACGGTGCCGTGTTATTGTTCATTCCAGCCATGTTATGAGCCCAAGCCGCCTGTTTGTCTTGCTATAGGGATCAAATTGTCCAAATAGAGCAAAATCATTGACGGAATAGGGTGACTTCCATTTAGAGCCTTGTCAGGTCCGGTCCCTCCACTATGAATATCGTCACGAACATGTTATTTTTGGTCTGCGGCACTGTAACAAACCCTAACATTGAACAACCTACTCAACATGCATTTATAGGATACGATTCTCATGTTGTTGTTCTTGAAGAAAATTTTCACAAAATAACTATGACCTCTGACATATGGGTGATGGCTGGGAGACCCAAAAATCTTAACATTTCATGCATTCCTACTGGCAGTTCGTCCACACATTGCATTGCTCAGTCAGCCTACCCGAAAGTGGAGCAGATGGACACAGACTTAAAACCTCTCCTGCTCACATACAAAGGTACTCAATGTTGGACATCCGGATTGATCAGTTGTACGCCATTGCCTAGAGTTACGCATGTAAACACGGTATATGGACGCGCTGTTTATACACAAAAACAAAGATATCAACTGTAAATTGGCAATTCCTGATTTAATCCAAGCTCTACTTTTGCACCTGCCTCACGTAAACGGGGTTCCCCGACATCCAGGTACTGACAAGGTTTAACGGCCCGTCCACAAATCGCGACAGGCAATGACGCTATAGCAGAAAACCTCTATATGCCAGAATGCAGGCTCGGTATTTGCATACTACACTTCAGTATACTTACAAGAGGCTTCCCGTTCCGCAAAAATAAGACGCCTCTGCTACTGGCGATGCAAGCAAAAAACTTCAAAAATATAGAGTTGCGTAATCTGGGAATCGAACCCAGGGCTAATCGAATCATTACCAGATGGCAACGATTAATGTTACCACTACACCAATTACGCGTTCCTTATGATGGGGTGTCTCAAAGTCAATATATGACAGAGTGCTCTTGGCTGGCCAGGCCTAAAGGTTTTCAGTTAGCTCTGTTCAGGTAGACGATAAATATAACAACAAAAGGCCTAAAGGTTTTGTCAAAGAAAACAACAGCAAGGCAAGACCCTATGTGTCGATCAGACACTTCTTAATCATGATAACGACGAAATGATACGTCGGTAAACTTGAAGGGGTTGAGGAAGAGACACCGTATACACAAATATGTGTATAGGCATTCAGAGTCAATACTGAGCTCGAAGCTTCCCAGATCATATGATCTTAAAGATCCGGTAATGCACGTGTTGGTCACACAAACTAACGCAAGGGACATGTTAACACCCATATGTATGATATCATTTCCTGTATTCAATTTATCCATGTAAAACCCCCAAATGTAAACCAGTCCGATTTCCCAAAAAAGCATAAATCCCAAACACCAACCCAATGCAGTGAAATACGAAAGAAGAAACTAGCGAACAATAGTACGCTTAAAACTTGGTAGTGAAGTCAATCTCGTGGGGGTTGAAGCCACCGTCAGCGGCCTTCTCGCAGGTGCAGGCGTTCTGGGAACGCTGACCGCAGGCGCAAGTGGCACCGGTAGGAGCAGAGTTCTCGGAGGGAGCGCGGTCACAGGTGCAGTGACCGGCAGGGCGGGCACGGCAGGCGCATCTGGCACCGGTGATGGCGTTCTCGGTAGAAGCCTTGTCGCAAGTGCAAGAGAGGGCGGAGGTCTTGCCGCAGGAGCAGGTGGCCTTCTGAGCTATGAGTGGGACTACTGTTAGTTGGGTTCGATGACAGGGAATATGGTGACCGTGTAAGTGGGATTATATGTGGGGTCAGGGTGTACATAAATGACAAAGGGTATGGGGGGATGACATCATGTGAAAGCATACTGAAGACTCAGTAGCATTGACATGAAGTCAAGGGACAATGTTCGTGTAAGTGTTCATGTAGAGAGCGGGGTTGTTCTTACCACAGGCGCAGCCCTCACCGGGGGCACAGCAGGAAGAAGGCTTGGAAGACATCTTGAAGTTGGAAGTAGGAGTTAAAGAACAACGAAAGTTGATGAAGATGAAAGTGTTTAAAGAGAAGAGTTGATGAGTATGTAAGAGTGAAAGCTGAAGTGATGCTAATGATTATAAGAAAGGATATTGAAGTTGTTTCTGGATGTCTAAAGGTCTCTTTATATGCAGTTTGAGGCATCCAGACTTAGCTCCTGGGTCAGTCCATAAAACCCAATGCTGACACGATCATCCCAGATAGGCAACCTGCGTACTGCATGACTACAAATACAAGGCTTTTGATTGGTCAGAGAGTTGGTCAGCGTTCCTAATGAATGTAGCTTACTAAGAACGCTAGAAGTGTCAAACGCATAAGCATTTATCCCCTGCCAATCAGAGTAAACGCAATATTTACAGGGATCGGAGTGCCCTATTTTTAGGGTTGAGTTAGGAGTAACAAGTGTTGCTGTAGCACACGTGACTTGGTTGAGCACATTAACCCGATTGCGTATAGCACAACCCTACCAATTATCGATAACATTTTTAGAATAATGAGGCTGATAAACCCAATGGGACTTTATTGTAGCCGTACTTGTGACGTCATGATTTCAAGAGCTTCCGTGAATTTCCCATGCAACTGGCCGTTTAATGCCATCACAATTGATATATTCCGACGCCCGGGACACGGGTTGGATAGTATACAACCGATTAGTTGCAGATGGTGGTGGTGTTTACCCTGCTTTCTTGCGTGGTGTCTTCGTTGGCCATTACCCCCTGGCCGCATGTTCATATTTAGTTTATTACAAACCATCCTGGGAAGCTGTTGCAGAAGATGGTGGATTCTTCTAGATGTTCAATTTCGAGATAGCAGGTAGTTTCGTCATCGCTCTACATCGTATATTTTTCCTCTACTTTTTCCTCTTTCCCTTCTCTGTTACTCAAAAATACTGTTGGCCGCACGCACCTCCACAGTCCCTTCATTGAGATTGTTTTTGCGGCTGTATCTATTATATTACTATGCCGTTCGCACTTTTACGTTCTCAAAAACCAATTTTCATGTACTAGCATCGCCGATGTCTCAATTGTTCTCCGTTGTGTTTATATAAAGCTGTCATACTTCCGAGTTTTCTTCTGATTCTCAATTGAAGCTAATTTTTTCCCGCCCATTTTCATACAGCGTGGCATCGTTTTCATCATTTGTCTGTTGTTGACTCGACTGTTTTCTCCCCAATCACATTTGCGAACACCCCTATTCGATCACTGTGACTGGATATTCTTCAACATTGATTCCTTCCTGTGCCACCTATTTTGAGTTTGAAGCTATGTTGTCGTTGTCGACTACAATCACATTTCCAATGAACCAAACTTTATCTGCCAGACTCATTGAGGCAGGACCGACGACATCCTCCCTAACTGCGCCTGTGTCTGCACCTGCGCTTGACGTAAAGCGGGGCATCGTTCCTACATCCCTATTGCATCTCCCTGTGGAGTTGATTGTGAACATATTAGGCGAGACTGATTCTCCTCAAGACGTCATCTCTTTTGCGGCATCTTGTACTGATTCATACAAAATCGTTCAAAACAATTCGAAATGGATTACCAGACAGTTTTACGCCAACAGGTTTCCCGGCCCATTACGCACTTTAGCACGTCTTGTACAGATTGCCCGGACTCTCCCCAAGTCCCACGAGGACAATTCCAATGAAGCGGTCGAGAATTTCGTCAAAAAGTATATCATCAAGCGTGAGAGACCAAATTTGGTAGAAAATTTCAAGACATGCATCGAGGTATTCCCATTGAAGTATGCCGTGGAGAGAATGCGAGATGTCATGCTGCAAAAATTCTACAGAGATGATCACCTTGAACACCACCTAATTTTTGCTGGTTGGAATGTAAAAGATTTCATTTTAGAGACATGCCCAGCTTCATATAGAGAGGTTATTCGGATCGAGATGGCTCTGTATTGGTATGAGCTCTACTGCGTTCTGTTCGGACACAACGTTGATGTCCGCAGAGCTGGTCGGTCTGCGCAACAGCACGTAATGAAGGGCAAATTGTCCGACATTGAACTAGAGCAAATTGCCACGGTCTATGATACCCTCCGGATCGCGTGTTACCATGGTATATTCACTCCACTTACATTATCACCATTACTAGTATGACTAACGTTTATTGTTGACAGCTTTCCGTGATGTTGCTCGTCATGATATTGTATACGGCTTGAACACTACAGAATATGACAAGCGCCACTCCAACAATATGCGACACATCCTTGAAAGCGGCATCGAATTCATCAGCGACCTAGTTTCTGCCCAAGATTTTGATGGCAGACGTGAAGTTTTGTATCGTCACTTGTCCGAAGAAACTGTACCCTGGAGTTGTTCTTTCTGGCCATCAACCCGTGGTCCCAACGAACCTGGATACCTGATGCAAGGACATGATTTTGCACCCTTCACTAGCCTATTCAACGTGTCACGTCCAGCTCAATTCCAAGATACCGACAACGGACCGGATCTGTCATGGGACTGGATCTGTAGAGATATTCCGACCGATTCTGGCCATACTGATGATCTTGACCCCGAAGCCACGCAAGCTGTGGAAGCACTATGGTCTCCATTTTCTCGTTACGTTCTGCGTTACCGTGGATATATCTTTTGGGATGAACAACGCGTCCGCAACTCCAAGATGCTAGAAAAAAGGTACAGCCCACCACGTCACCTGGAGAGCGTTTACCACACCAGGGAACAGTTACAGACGGAAGATGCTGAGAGCGTTAAGCATTATCACCGTCGCATGGTTGCCTCGTGGCACGCCAGAAAACTCGTCTTCATGGCGGGTGGTCGTGGATGGTGGGACTTTTCGGATGAGAGTCGGGTGCAATGGGGTCATCATGGTGTGTGGAAAAAGCTTAGCAACGAGCACGCTAGAGATAGAGACTAGCGTACCATACCTACATACATAGTCAGCGTCAGATCAATCTAGGCTTGGTGACGGAGGATGACTGATGTTGATTAAAGCCTAGCGGAGGGAAAGCTTAATTTTCCCGTTGTCTTTTATTTTACTCGTTACATCAATCTACATGATTCGACAAATAAGTCGATTTTGTTTTCAAAATTGACCAACAATGAATTTATTTGGTTGACTGTCATGTATAGGGCATTGAATGGTAGATCTATATAAACAGCCCTTGGCCGTTACTATGGGTTCAAAGGCTTCTGTGCCCAGACAGCGTTGAATGGCATGAAGACACGATATTGCGGGTCATTGAGCTGCTTCCTCACTTCAACCAAAAACATTTCAACCTGGATACTTGTCCATCCCAGAGCCGTCAATGGTTTCCTAGCCAATCCCACCAAACCATCATGAATACACGACCGATAGATATCACCGTATGGGATACGCTCACCCGGCTGACTAGCCCAGGTACCAACGGGCAAGTCGAAGGACTGCATTTGGATGTTAACAAAGCCAGCATCAGCCAATTTTGTCTCAACAGTCTCGATGCCGTGAACATCCATGTTCAAGCAAGCTAACCCGTCACGTAGCTTTTCAACGAAGTCCCTCACGCGATATACAGTGTGAGGTCCAAATTCGGGATCATGCGATTCGATCCTATAAGTGAACTCCTGGAGTTCGACCCAACCACCGGGCTTAAGGCGGCTATAGAGAAATGAGAGCTGGTTAGCTTTATCTGATTTACTGGGGTTATTCCAGAATAGGAATTATGTCATGTACCTGTAGATCTGTTTTAACAATTCGGGGACATCATGGGTGACGGAGATGACGCGCCGGCCATGGACAAAATCGAAGGTCTCTTCGGCATCAGCCCAGCCTTCTTCGTGTTCGAAATCGTCAATAACGAAGTGGACGTTTGGTGAGACTGTGTCTGGTTGGATGGGAGATAAATCGGACCCCCAGAATGTGGATAGAGGGAAGCGGTCGGCGCCTGTACGACGTTAGTTGAATTGATCCAGAGGTCGGGTTAGAGAGACTTACACTCAATGACCCAAGCACCAGTTCCGGTACCTATGTGGCAAGACGTTAATGGACTGTTCTTGACTGGGAATCCTTCAAGGTGTATTACCGAAATCCATCACTGTGGCGCCACCCTCTTCCAGAATTGGCCCAACAGGCGCGAGGAACAAACGATCCCCGGTGAAGCTGGTAAGCACCTCGTGCATTATGTCATCTCTTTCCTGCTCAATCTCGTCGTTTGGAAATGGGTATTTCCCAGCATGGTATTTGTGATACCGGAGACCAGCTTCTGTGATGTACTCGCGTAGACTTTCTGCTAGTGACACAGTATCTGCTTGATCTTCTTCTTCCAGGGCAATTCTATTATTTAGGGGACGCGGTGGAGGAAACATGTCTAGACCTGCCACTTGAAGATGCTTGCTCCCCATTTTGTTGCCATCATCGTTGTTGTTGTCGTTGTTATTCGAAGAGCTTGCCATGTTTTCGTTTGAGTTGACGCGAGACATGCCATCTGAAGGGCTATGTTGAGATATGGAGCGCCGGGAAATTTTCCGAGGAGGTGAGTCTGACATGATTGACTTTATGTTAGTTGCCAAGAGAGACGACAAAAGAGTGCCGGTCGTAGTACAGAAATAAAAAACGAGTAGTTTCCAAAGATAATATATATGTATCTTGTATCTCGGGCAACCAAAGAAAAAACAAAGTGAAGGAAGTAACAGATGCAAATTTGGATATGGAGATAAGAACGTCAGCGGGGAAGCATTGGCAAATCTGAGAGTCAAAGAGGGGAGAATTAGTGAGAAAGACGATTATTGTATATGAAATCTTCACGTAGGAACATAGGAGAGATCTGATGGAATCAGGAGTGTGAAAGAACTGGAGGGTACCCGGACTAATAAACATTGTCAAGGACAGGCCGGATCGAATAGGCTTGACAAATGACAGCCAAGTTAACCAGGCCCACCCCACAAGTCGATATGAAATCCACATATAGCCTTTTCAGAAAGTAAACATTCATTGTAGGATGAAGTGTGCATGTAAACTAGTCGACATATGGTCAAGAGACTGTGACGTGGTAGTGAAACGCAGAAATACCGTGAGGAAGGATGCAAGCCAGAATGTCGGGACAATAACCATGGGACCAAGGTGGCCATAATGAACACTGTACAAACACCCACCAAGATTGCCGGACCCAGGGGAGCGGAAACTAAACAAGGAGCCACTATTTCTTCCCAAGCAGGGTTGACCTTGACATGACGTGATAAAGGTATAACTCCGAGCAAAATCAAACAGATATAAGCAAGCAAAAGCCACACAAACAACTTGTGATAAAACTCTCGGAATAAAGCTTTTTTTTTGCAGAACCCATAGTACGGTACAATTGTGGGACTAGACAAGGAACAGGTATGTTTGTGTTTGGTGGCGCAACCACGGCGGTCCATCGGACATCAGAATACCAAATCCGGCATGTCGAGGCTACCCGATGACAACTAGGGGCTTGCGCTCCCAAAGTAGCAGGTGTAGAGGCAAGACACGGGAGATACCGCTTGGCAGAGCTCCAAGTTTAGACTGTGGATCGTGACAAATCCTTCTCTAAGTCATGGATTAGCGTGGCCACGGATGGCGCCTAGGTGGTAACAATAAACTCTTGACCGCTTGTTCGCCTAGCTGAGTTTATGGGATGACGCTGACCACCTCGACATCCTGCAGTGAGCTTTTAGGCTTTTGGGCCTCATGTGGTGGTCATAATGGGTGTTTTGGAACTACCGTTGGGCAGCCTGAGCCTGGTGTCAGGACCGAGAATGTGGTGGGATGACTGTGCAGGACGGGGGGAGAGAGATAAGAGACAACCTGAGCGGTAGTTGTTAGGAGTGACACGTCGTTTGAGCCAGACTGACGTCAATAAAGCAATAGATACTTGGCTAGAAGGATCTTTATTGTTCGTTGGGTTATAATCCTGTTAGGTGGAGACGTATAGGTCAAGTGACGGTCAAGAACCTGCACCTCGGCATCGGCATCGAAATATTCTAGTATAAGTGGTACCGGATGTGGTATAATGGATGTATATTTAGTAATATAACCAGCAGGAGACTAGCGCGAGATAAACGGACTTCCGTATAGTGTACGGGAACATGGTTATGACGGGACCACTCGTTCATAGTATTCCTATTTGGGGCAATAGCTTTGGAGGGACTGGTCTGGCCATGAAAGACATCCCCAAGTCTGGTAACCCAACTGGAACGTTGGTCCCTGCGGCCCGTCGGACGTCTTCTCATTGACTAGCCGCTAGGAAGACACTAAAATCACCTGCATAAATGCCATACAAGCCATGCTTACGGCCCAACGGTCATACTAGACAACGCAACTGCAACGCTAACTTTAGCTCCAACGGGGGAGGGGGAGGGGGCACTTTGGACCTGATCACCAGAGAAGACCGCATCGAGTTATACAGTATGATGTTTCCCCAGAGCTAGGATAATAGCGGGAGGATATGGTCTGTGTTTAGAAGCTGGCTGGGCCGACAATGCGGCTGGAAACGAGGGAACGGGGGGAGGCACTTCGAACTCACTTGTCAAGGGTGTTGTTGGGTTCTTTTTAAAGACCAAGATGGAGGGTATGACTGGACAAATAAGGAGAGGGATATATTCTCATGCGAGATGATGAGATAGCCGCGGAGACTCGGGATATACAGGGCCAGAGAGAAGAGAGAATGGTAGGGTGGGGCTAGGAAGAAATGCTTGTACCGGGGTCGAGGCATTTGTTCAAAGAGTGTATTTGTGATTTCAACAGTCTTCAGCCTCAAACGTTATGATCACCTTTTTGAATATGTTTGACTATGAACGACTAGGACATGCAACGGCTGTGGCGGGGGGTTCCTGGTAGATGATGCGTGGTACCTACATACCTACATACACGCGGACACACATACTCTGATGTGATGTATGGGGAAGAACCAATGATCAAGAGTCCTTCTGACCACCGTCTGTGAGTCTTAAGAGAATCAAGTTTTGGTTATATCACGTCTTTAATAACCGTCGTTGTTTAGCTACCGAACATGTATCCTGAGTTAGCTAAACTACATACTTTGTTTCTTGGCTCATCAAGGTCGTACGGGTTTGTGTTTTAACAAAGTAGTGTGACCAGGACTAAAAGGCAAATTGAGGCTAAAGATAGGTTCATCATCAGACCTTGTTGATTATGGCGCAATTGAAAAAGATAACTTTGATTCTGATCAGATCGGAATCTTGACTTTATTTGACAATACGGCATCATGGGGATTGTTAACTTCCGGAAACCAAAGCTTTACCGGCAGGCAACTCAAAGCAAGGATCATTCAACGTCAATGAAGGGTTCAGGGTTATACCTGGTTACTCGAACCGCAATAGCAACGACAAGAATTTTTACATGTCTGGGAAAGTCGAGAATCATGTCTAGTTACTAGAAGAAGTTTTTCTTGATAACTTGAGGATTATATTGGCTAGGGTCCTGTATGTCTTTGGCATTTGCAGGGCTTCTGTAAAAGACGCATGCAGACTGGACAGGGTCATTTGGCTGATATAAGGTGACGGACGGACCCGAAAGAGAACGTTGACAGTGTGTAGAGAAGCCGTTATGTTTGGCTGGGCTGGTAAGATATTCTGACTAACAGAATATGAGTTTCTAGTTGTCACATTTACGTATGATTTTGACGACATTAATTGGGAATCTATATATGTACATGACAATTCGGGGTATTCAAGACTTGAGTAATACCACGTTAAGGCCATAGTGCCGATAACGCAACATCACGAAATAAGGGTACAAGTATTGCGGATAAAAGAAGAGGGGTTGGCAGTTGATAGTCGAAACCGGGAGCTAGTCTTGGCAGGATCCATTGTTTAGAAAGCTCAGCCGCTGAAGATATCAAACTTAGTTTGTACCAACTGAAGAATGTATGTACATACATATGTATGTACTTTGAAGTAAGAATGTACCGACTTTCGGGAATAAAAGATATCTTTTGAAGAAAATCGTTAACTAAGATTCCAGCGTATCGGGACAAATATTAGTCCGGTGGATGTATAACGAAACAAAGTGCCGGTTTCAACAGCCTTAAAGCCACCATAGTGGCATAATAGTGTGATGGTGGGATGTATTGATACCGAGAAAGCCTCTTTAGGGTATTTACCGCTTGTTATAATGTATGTACTGCAGTCCAACCAAGTATAAAATGTGCGTCATCACACATGTGTGCATACAAAATATGGTGTCAATCAGCCCAATTTGACAAGCTATGTAGGATGTACATAGCTGTAACAGATACTACTCTGACGCGGAAAATAGCCTTGGAACGCGATACTGCCGTGGTTTTATTGATAAACGTTCCCCAGCGTATAGCCATATAAAGTCTTGGCACGGGTGACACTCGTCTGTCAGATGATATCTAGACGTATACACATATGTACATATGAAGTCATGTACCGGTTCATATCCAGACCTAATTTGCCCATGGTGACCAGAAAACCTGACCATCGCAAGGATCTTGATTTTCCAGTTGACGAGTGGCATGTTCTATGTCTTCTGGATACCGAATGTAGTTCACGACTACCACCCTCGGTCCCGAGACCAAGACCGAGTGTTTTTTTCCGGTAGCCATGTTCTTTTTCAGGCTTTCGTTGCTTTCTAAAGCTGGGGAAACAATGAATAGACAAAGTTACCTTGATTGCATATGCATCTTTCTTTTCGCTCCCCTGGAAGTGAGGGGTATGTCGCATTAGTTCAGGCCAGTCCATCCATATCGTCAACCATGGTGGCAAGCTCGGTAAATCCCACTCACACCGGTGCATACTCGAGGACCCCGAAAAGCGCAAAAAGCTGCCTACCCGCCACCATATATCCACAATGGGTCTCCAATTGGCCGACCATACGAGTATTATACTATCAACTCCAACTGCAGGCCCTTTCGCCTACACATATGATAGCTCACGGCATGTAGGAGAGTGGATATCATGATGGTTGTTCCGTTCCAACGTATTTGCGTGACAGGGACCCCTAGTCAACATGTATGGACCCGGTATTATTTTCTGGGGTCTCTGTTGGGCTGTCCATCCGTTAGTCGTCGGGTTTCCAGAAACCCGGGTCTGAGAGTTTAGGCTATGTGCCCTTTTGGTCCAGGACTACCGTTTGCCTTGGAACATATTGCTAGGTACAATGGGTCTTGATGAAGAGTTTGTATGATGCACGGAAGTATGAGCTTGGTTACGGCCGCAGTGTTGAGTCCTCGCCGCAAGGAACGGTTTTCTATCTGGTATGATGCCGAGATTATTCCAAACTTGACCACTTCAGTCGATTAAATGGTTTAATACTTGGTGACACTGGCCCAGTTCAGTATCTATTCCGTTGACATTAATGCCATGACATTCCCATAACGCATCCCTCCGGCTCCATTGTCCTGCAAGTATCACGTACTTTTAGGCTATTACAGTCGGATTAATTGAATCCGGTCTAACATGATGGCATATATGTGACGTATCAAAACCCCACTTCTATTGGACAGTCTCCATGATATGTATATAGAATCTCGGAGAAAGCCACTATCAAAAACACTCGTGACTCCCAAAATCCGCGCATATCTCGGTATCTCTTACGGACGGCCCGGACGGATGTGACCCCGGTATATCTCCTTAGAAAAGAAGCGATACAATCACATCAAGCACATACCGCCCAGCCACGCCACCGCCATCTCCCGTTTTCGCTCTACTTTAAGCCGCTGGCGGGACGGTAATATCCACAAGTCCTCTCATATTACCTTCCACATGAACCAGCGTATAAGATAAAAAAAGAGTTTGCGGTTGTGGTTACTTTTGCCGTTTTCCTACCCACCCATGCGCCACGAGCACGTCTTGTTGCTTTGGTGGTTTGACCAAACTGTCGGGTCACCAAGTGGCTTAGACACCGAGCTCTTGGGTCTTGACGATAATTGGGCCTTGTTTCTTTTGTTTGCAGATTGTTCAGTCCCGAGCTAATGGGTCCTTGCCTCGCGTAAAAAAAATCTCCCCGCCTTGGAATTTCCAACGTTGGCCTTTTCAACATGATTGAACATGTTGTTATCAACGGCTGGTAAGTCGTAATTTTTGTCACTTATCATTTTGCAATTGGAGTTCTTACTGCGGGGCTATGAAAGATAAACGCCCCGCTACACAGAGGCGTTCGTAGGGCCGGAGGCAATGTTACTTTTTGGCAGTCTCATGCGAGACTTTCTGAAGTTACATGTATGTACACATAAACCTAAGTATATATTTGTACACATGCAGTAAGTCTTGTATATCGCGCAGACCCCGGGCCTTCAGCCAAGGGAACCCCTCGCCTCCTTCTTCGCCGACCTCATTGTCTGTCCCAGCCGACCCAGATATCCGGAAGACTTTCTTCCTCTCCACCGCACTGACCTTGGCTTTGAAGCCACTTTACCTTGGTGCGTCACCTAAGTATAGTCGTTGGTTGTTCTGAAACCCCGTTTCTCCCCTTGCCACATGTGGTGACATTGTTGTGGGCGTTTTAGTAAGGCCAACAATGATATACATATGTATATACATACATACGCAATAGCGATAGAAGAAAATGGTAATGATGTACATACGAACTGTAAGAAATCCGGCAGTTGTCATGGCATGTCTTCGCCGAGGACTTGCCGGCTGAGTGGCGCGGACCACGTGTTGCGACATGGTGAGGACGGCCCTCTTAGGGTCTCGCGGGCGAGTTTTTCTGGTTGCGGAGCTGGGAACCTATTTCGAGAATGATGGAACTCCTTCTTGGATCGTCCAATGCAAGTGAAAGTTATTCAGGAATGTGGCTATCAACAAAATTAACACCTACTATACACTAAGGAAACACTTGATAACCGCTCACTCTTTATCAAAGTTATCCCAAAACTCTTTCGTATCCATCCGTTTCTCCGTAATCTTGAACGTCTCCGGGAACCAATCCCTAATGATTTCTTCTTTCCCCTCCATCATAGCTACCAAAGCCTCAGCACACTTCAAAGCCAATGCCATTCCGTGTCCCTGAAATCCAACAGAAGCCCATATCCCCTTCTTGCCTGGTACTTCACCAATCAATGGTGCACCATCTAACGTGAAGCCCATTACACCACTCCAGCCCATCATGACACGACCCTTGGGGTCATCAGTTCCCCATTTTTCACCAAACACAGATGGAAGTAGATTCCGAAGATATTCCTGTTTCTCTTTGTCGTAGTCGCCGTCGTTGATGTTGCTGACACTGTAGAGAGAGCCTTGTGGTCCATAGGAGAGGCCACCGCCGAGGATAAAGGTTTTGCTAGGACTATCATCACCAGTCTTTTCGGACTTGACAATCATATAATCAAAGTCCTCGTTGCTGTAGATGAAGCTGATGCTTTCGTAGTCGAGGTGTTTGTGAATCTCGCTTCCAGCTCGGACAGCCACAATATCGCCGCGAACTGGTATCAAGACATTCTGAAAGTCGGGACTTACAGAGGCAGTCCAAGCATTTGTGGCTAAGACAACCTTGATTGTTGCAATCTTGCCACGTACAGTCTTGACAACGTGACATCCAAACTCATTCTTATCCAACCCAATCACGGGACAGTATGTGATGATTTTCAATCCCATCTCGACACACTTCTTCAAGATCTCCCGCACAAGCTTGTACCCAGACATCTGCCCCGCCCCATACTCCATGACTCCATGGGGTTTCCGCTCATCGTTGATGGGACCAAAACATTGGGCTCTATCAGGCAGTACACCTCTATCATAGGAGGTGTGGGCAAGTTCACTTGCCCGGTCGGTATCAGACTGTAGTGCGGCAGCCGACTCTTCGTTGGTCTTCCATACCTCCTCATTGTAGAAAACGTCGACAGTGCCACACTTTTTGTTTCCAACGTCTTCACCAAGCTCATTGGCAAGCTCGTGCATCTCTTTGATATTGGCGTCTTGGAGTTGGATGATCTTGTGTATTTCACTGTCGGGTTCGGGTGTTTCATATCCCATATACACAGCACCCTTAGTGTGTCCGCCTACAACAAACGTTAGCTTTCATACATAAATCGACATATATTGTTCACTAAAACTAACCATTGCGTCCCGTAGCTCCAGAGCAGACACCACGAGCTTCAAGCATGACGATTGTACGTTGACTGTCCTCCTTGAGGAGGTTATAAGCGATCAATGCCCCACTAATACCACTGCCAACAATGACAATATCCGCAATCTCGGGTAGGAATTCTTTCCAATACTTGTTGTCATCTTTGGGTAGCCAATATGACGGCAAAGGATCCTTAACGGGCGTAGCAACGGGATGTAAGACACGCTCTTTAGCAATTTTCTTCCATTCAATATCATCCTTCCCATCAGTTGATTCCCCCTTGATGGGGAGTGGGAAGTGAAACGGCATCGTGACAAACTGGCTTGAGGGTTGAAGAGTTGAAAGTAATGAACTCAAAGTATTCCAATTCTAGTGCGGGGTTAAAATCACAAGCAAGTGGCGTGTTGTTTGGATATTGTGCATATATCGGGTCGGCAACTGCCCCTTTCGAACCCTCAGTAAACCCTATTGTGTGGGGTGATTATGCAGCAATCAGTTTCAAGCCCAATCAGGCAATTACTCACAACAGTCCGCAACACAAGTCATTCCACAGTAGATATTGTATTTCGATTATGAAAATGTAGAAATGTGTGGTCAAAGTGCACAATGTTAACTGACTCTTGTCACATAGGTCGTCTGTCCAACACCCCGTTGATGAATTCCGTCCATGGAAAACTCTTCAACGGACATCAATGTGATAGGTAGAGGACCTCACACCACATGACTAGAATCAGTCGGTCGAGATCCGAACTAGTTTGGTGAGAGAACTGAGAAAGCAAGGCTGATCATGACCAGTTATTGGGTAGGATATGTTACCACGGGTGTATCCAAACAGACGATAGAAATCCAGTGGTATAGCCAAGTGATGAAGGAGTCGTGGGACGATGTGTTACACGGGGCGGGGGCTATTGGGGTTCTGGAGGGTAGCATTGTGTAGGAGAGAAGATACCACCCCTTAAGGCACTGAGACGATCATATAGCTTTGACTCTTAGAGTCAGTCAGGTTAGCCAAGAGCATGCCAGTGGAACTCAAGCGATATGCTAAAGTGGACGAGCAACAGTATCCGAGTGAGCCACTGCTACGTTTCCACTCCGTCGGCGATCCTCCTATGTCCCGATGTGTCTTCATAGACTTGAATACTCCGCAAGGGCGCATCTCCCCGAGTCTCGCGTATACCACACAGACATATAACCAGCACGGAGAGATTTGCCGTGGTGTGTAAAAGACTGGTCAGCGGCTTCGCAAGCCCTGCTTCATGTCACCATGCAGGTGATAGAGCCGTTATGTATCCGTTGGGGGTCTCCCTCTAGCTATTGGCTCGTAGTTCAAGTTGGATTAGCAGTGACTACTCCAACTTCTGTTGCCACTAGAGCCACTTGCAGCCTAGGACGATGTGCTGCGTGTTTGCTGCGTAGGTAGACTCATCCCTAGATAGCCCCGTCACATCATGTCCAGTCTCTTTGCTGATTTGTCTGCCGTCTACCGAGTACCAGCTGTCAACAAACTCCAGCTTGTAACAAACACAGCCCCCACCCAGGCTACATCGGTAACAAACATAGATAGGGAAGATTGCTAGAATCCCGCAGAATACGAAGAGGCACTCGGTCACAGTGCCATGTTACCAACATGGCAATCTGGACATACAAGCCGTATCCGCCGAGGCAGACATTCTGCTCTGATATAGCGGTGAAGCACGATGTATCCCTGTCTATTGGGATGAGTCTAGAAAAGGACAAAACCTCACGGGAGACTCAACACCAATCAGTCTTGCGACTCGTCCAAGACGACTTCTCAGTTTGACTGTTTCCGCCCAATTCTTAACACAGCGAAAGATAAGTACATTGAGTGTCTAAGCTGCATTCACATAGACACATAGAATGGCCAAAGTCGGGCTATAGTGTTCCTTTGATATTACATATAGACAACGCAGTGGCTGTTTTAGTACATTGTTTCTCTGCTCCGGCGGTTGTAGAACAAAGAACCAGTTGTGGATGATATCCTAGCATGTCCTTGTACCTCTTTTCTCGCACTCCATGACGGGCCTCAAATTCCCACGTCAGCTGCAGGTAGGTCTTTGGTACACAAGAATTACCTGGTTGAGCGAGCGAAAGCCCAGGTATTCCAATTGTACTTTTTTGGGCTGCGATTTCTCACGAATTTTTTGGTGTTTTGTCGTGCTCAGTATTGGGCAGCGGTAGATAGAAAGGAAGTATAATACTACTCTACCTTGTTGGATCGGGGTGTAAACCGTTCTGGGCTTCTTATACACATTCAAGATCTAGAGGGGCGTGTAAACGTAACTAGGGGGCTCAAGAATATAAGGACCCATGCTTGAGAAAAGACGATTGATCTTGACGAATTTTCTGACCGCCACTCTTACTGTGAATCACGCCGCTTACACACCACCTGTGCCTGTCCATCCCTATATAACCTTCCGATTCACCCGTAGAAGAACTTGTGTGTTCCGGAGCACCATCAGACTTCCCCTATCTAGCGAGGCCCCCGCACAATGTTACCAGTCTACTATAGACCCGATTTGCATTTTTCTACCAACCTGCATGACATGCTACGTTGACCCGGCGAGTCGCGGATGCACATGAGCGTTCCGGCCGACTAGCTTTGTCGAGAAAGCAGGGCGAGATAATGGGAATGTGACAATGCAGGCGGTTAGCCAGCCGGGTTGTTAATGTGAGGGGGAAGCATATATATACACAGGTGGCTGGTAAATATGGCCGGAGGATACCCCCAAGTACCCGGAAATTTCTAGCTTCAAAACGGCTTTGGTAATAGCCCGTCACAAGCATACCGCCTCTCTTTTGTCCGGCTTCGTCGACCTGGGAATAACTGCCAAGGCCTCTCTTCCAAACCATTGTTTTCACTCTCCACTTCCGACCCTGCAATATCTAGTCTCCGTAACCTCACGTGTGGGGCCGACGCACAATACATATATATGCATGTAAGTCGAGACAATGATGGCCAACAAATAAAATCAACAAAAATCCACATATACATCATCCATACCTTCTTTATCGGACGCACATGTCAAAATGTTAAAAACCCGCATCTCTGCAAGACATTGTCCCGCAAAAAAAGAGACAAGAAAAGAAAATTCCCAGGAAAAGTAAGTGCAGAGTTTTCTGTACCATCGAAAACAACTGGGCCGTGGGAAGATACATACGAGTCGTGCTCCTAGGACTATGGAAAGTCGGTGAATCTTCCTTGTCGATTTTTTCTCGACGGGGAGGGGGGGGTAGAATATTCTGTCCATGTAGGCAGGCCCGGTATTCAACGTCCCGGATGGTTAGTTCTTTGATTCCTGGTGGATGCGCCGTGGGGTGAGTGGCTTCTACTGGATTTCTCCTTGATATCTGTGTTTCTGGTTCAAACAGCCCTGTTGTAACAGACATGTCACGAGAAGTCCATGGGAAAATGAATCTGCTGTTGTTTTTTATTGTAACACCAATTGCTTAACAACTAGTTACAGACCGCTCTTTGTAGAGATCAACATTTCTCGGCCAACTCATAGCTCTGATTGTCAAGGAGATGTGTAAAAAGCTGCAGTGTGCACAGACTTACCTCCACGCCAGGCCCAGAGGCCAATATGCATTCCCTCAGAAAAAGCAGAACAACCTATCCAAAGTTGAAGGCGTCGTAGGGCCTGTCGAGACGGCCTGCTGGGTGCATGCATCCTTGATCCCAAAACACGCAGTAGGTCTGGCTTTCTGCAAAGACCGACTCACTTGGTGTATTCGATTTGTCCCAATGTGACAGTTGGGCTCGTGAAGTGCTGGGAGGCTGCATGACGCTGGATTACAAGAGCCGCAATTTCCTAGGTCTTTGACTTTTTTAAGGGTTCCTTTCAGGCTGGGAAGACAAAAGTTGACTGGGACCGGGTCTGGAATGATCGGGACGGGGTGTCTGCCTTGAGAAACATCGGCCGTCTACAAGTGAGAATTCAATCTAGTCTTGTTCTCTCTCGCTGATGAAATGACATTGTGGGCTTGCTGTCAGTCAGGCGCACTGCCGAGTTTTCACTGAGGCCGACGTAGAAATGTAAGCATCATGCTGTATTTGGCTGGGCCGCTATGCACTCCTTCTCGTTGGGCATACATGAAACTTGTGGTTGCCAAGATCCTTGCACCTGGAACAGGATGCTCTAAAATAGATAACATACATGTGTACCTACATTGTATCTCATCAACTCCAACTCACAACTCGCAACTAGGACTTCCTCGCGGTATGGTGCAGCACAATGTTGATTGGGGTTTGAGTACATGCATGTAGCAAATATCCTGATATGCCAACTCGCTATCCCATGTTTCTTCCATGTAAGGGTTCTCAAAATATGCCGGAGCTCTGTGCTTACATGACACATCCCGGTCAACCCCGCCCATTTACTCGAATTCCTATAAATCCAACAACACCACGAAAATGCCTAAATTGTCGACAACTGACGTCAAGCAGCCGCCACGTCCCAGCGGTATTGCCACGAACAATCCCACGCTGGTCCGATATAATCCCATAACGAGGCTTCAGCCGACTTTGGTAAAGCCCGTCTAGCAAGCCTCCTGCATTTTCGTCCCCACATTGCACGATAGGCTTTTTTTTTCACTGTTCCCGAAGCTGCTCCTGTTTTTCGCTAAAGCCTTTCTTTGGGATTTTGGGAGTAGTCCTTTTCGGCGGTCTGGTGGATTGGGAAGTGAACTTTGGGATACATAGGTCACTGAAATGGGTCACTACTGTGGGTTAGGTGGACTGACAGATACACACTAAGACCCTGTGTATGTCTGTACGTAGTGTCCACAGACTTTACGGTTTTTGTCATAAATGTATGACGTCGGTGGCACGGTTTGCCGAACCCGATATATTTGCCCCTTACTATTACTCTACCATTTCTTTCCTCATTCTTCCGTTTATTCTGCGCCGGCCGGAATTCAGCCACTCCGCCACCCGCAACCACTACCGAAAACACGAAAGATTGTCCTTCCAAAGGAGTCATTACCATCCAAGTCCTTATGTTCTCCCGTTTCTGGTAGCGGGCTAGCCGATAGAGTCACATCAATGATTTCTTTTGTATTTACTGTATGCAAGAGTTCCTCATGTGGGGCTTTGTTCTCCTGAACCACCCAACGGACCCACTTGTCCCGCTGTTCCCCGAAGAATCTCGCCGAGGAAAGATCGAGGCCCGATGACCGAGAGAAGTACTGTATTTCTCTTGTGTAACGATGCTTGAGGCCGGTGAACGGGATTCTAGAATCAAGGACCAAAAATAAACTATGATAGAATCATGTCAAACATTGCCACTGGGCTTCCCGTCATTGACGCACATGTATCTATCCCCGCCATTCTCGGGTTCTAGTGCCGTCTAGCTCCACATAAGGCGCAGCTTCCTGCTTATGGGGATGGTTCACTCCGGAAGTACTTTATGTATGTTCACATAGTGGAATGCCATGTTGTTTCCCACATGTCTCCGAGCACGAACCTTTTTTTAACAGATCTATTACCATATGTGCCCCTCGCCTCGGGCGAGCGGGCTACTACACATGTCCATTTGGCGGGTTCTCGGGTCTGTATGTTTTTGGGTGGGAGTGGGATGTCACCATTACAATTTAATCGGCCATTGTCACTTTATATACGAGAACAGTTAAAGGTGTGAGGCGTACAATGGAAGGCCTCGATAATGTGGGGTGAGCTGTAGTTAGCGCTAGAGCTAAGCTATCCCCGCCATTGTCCCCACATCAACAGAGCTCTGATTGCAGTTCTACAGGGGATTCAAACTTGTAGCTTCGAACAACAATTCTTTTGTTCTTCATGCAAATAGGCTGATAAAAAGTGTGGTTCTTGTTCAGATCCTTGCAGTCACCCATTGACAATGCATTAAACCCTAAACTGTTCCCAGTTGGGTCTAAATAGGTAATCCTATATGCACCTCGCCCAATTGTAGGATTCGCGATAGTATACACAAACAAAACTACGGGCTGTGGAAAAGCCACCTCGTTGCTTTAACCAATCACATAACAAGACTCCCCCAAAAACGGAAATGTGAAGAATACGGATGTCGTGACCATGGTCGGATAGTGCAGTAGAAACTGTACGGAGTATTATCATACACATACATACATATGTATACGTCAACTTTGCAGCATGAAATTGCAGTAGAGGGAGATTGCAGGATGCAGGAAGGTGCATATGCACCAAGATGGCTGCATTTCTGGGTGTGTCCTTGGGCTAAGTAGGTTTTTCTTTGGTGGGCCTTTTCGGGAATAATGAGTAAAGAATATGCACACAGTGTGTATAAAACTCTGCGAATCCACAGACAAGCAAGACGGCCTAGGCCGCTCTGTTCATGATATCAGACGGCTAAAGTCATGCACAGGCGGGGTGCGGTGTTTTCCACCCTTGCGTATGGATTCGTTTTGGTTGGAGACTTGGATAAAGTCAGTGGAGTGGACAAGTTTCATAATGGGTCGCCCGGCTAAGGCCAAGAGACGAATTGGTCCCGAGATTTGTCTCTGCGCGGGGGATCGACGAGGTTGGAGGTTTTGAGGTCATTTGGCAGATCGAGGGGTTTATGCAAATGACGACATTGTGAATCCCCTCACCAAGACATTATCCAGTCATGCTCATCATTACAAGACAAGCTAGTCATTACACTAGGTCTATGACAAGCCATGGTCACATGTCGACCTAGCCTACAAACAACCCATCAAGAACGGCAGAAACCTAACCCAGCTAAACCACCCTCACACAGAAACAGAAAAACCCCTCTTTGTCCCACAGACGGCGGTCTAAATTACAACCCCAACGTCCGTCCCTCTACTTCATGCTGTGTTGCCCCCATCACGGGGCTTTCTCTACCCTCGACAGACGCCTTTTTTTGGCTTTTGGCTGCAGTGGGTTAGGTAAAGTACTATACCTGCTTATCCACGGACCCCACATCCGCTATCCGCAATAGGGCTATCGAGGCCGTCCAGACCGCCTTGGATTCACGGAAAACACAGAACCAAACAGGGCGTCTTGTGGCCTTTTTTATCGGCGCGCATCTATTCGGTGTGGGGCGACTATGGCCCGATGGGGCGGGTGGCGGATGACTACAATATGGGGATGCGCTAGGAAGCCGCGGGTAGCCCCGTTGAGTACGGACGTGGTGAGTTTGTGGCGGCGGTGTCATTGTATTTGAGTGGCGTGAATAGTGCCGTATTAGCGGCGGCAGATGTGTCGTATGCGGGTGGTTGTCTTGGTCTGTATCCAGCGAATGAGCAAGCCATGTCAGCGAATCCGTTGACGGACTTGTCTGTCTGGCTTGGGTTGGGTTTGTGTAGCTGTCGGTTGTGTCTCGGTGTGAAAAAGCCCTAAATGTGTGTTTGTGGGTTATGGTGGAGTCATTGTGAGCACAGTCAAGGTCCATGTTGAAAACCCACAGACATGGCACACAAAAAAGAAATCATAAATGCAAGTATTTCCCACAACGAAGTTGGTGCAGCCAAAGGGGGTAGTGGGGGCAGTTTGAAGCCGGGTGAACTATCCACAAAAGTGAGGAAAGATGGAAAAGTAACAAACATGCACAGACGGATCGCTCTCCCGTTTAGTTGCTTTTACAGTGGACATGGTCCAAGGGAGGGTGACATGAGCAGGATTTTGGCGATTCTGGCGGAGGATGGATGGATTTTCTGCATTCGCTGACGACATGGGTTGTGTGCTATCTTCTTTGGGCGTCAGTTTGCGCGGTTACGGACAGAGGGAAGGGAAAACGAAAAAAAGACGGCGCTCACAGTCCTTTGTAGGAAGCGTTTACCACCCGGAGTGGCGATCTTTTTCCGCATTACGTGTACTTTAATGTGTCCGTCATTAATCTGGTCCATGGCACGTTGTGGGAGGATCACAAAGTTCATTTAGGAGGAATGGCTTTACATGTGTCTACATATGCAGACATGAAAATTCGATGGGACATAGCCGCTACTATAAACAAGCAAGACACGCTGCCCTTGGTACGCCGGTCGATCAGTACATGATAGCATACAGTGGAAGCAGAAGAGACCTAGTTTGTCCTTTTGTCTCCCTCTGTTTGACGATTCTGGACTTTGTGTGACATTTCGGGGAAAACGGGACAAGCAAATCTTGTGAGACTTGTGAAAGATAGGCAGCTTGTTTTCCTTTTTTTTTTTCTTGTGCTCGGTTTTGGTTACGCTGCTGATGGAGGACACGAGAAGGAGGATGACCCGGGACCTTGCGGTAGCGTCAGTATAATTAGATGCAGTAGGAGGCAAAATAAGGTACACATAGATATGCATGCTCATATTTGTGTACATACATACATACATAGATTTATATTGACATTTACATATATTCTGTTCCGTCTAGACGTCCATCATATATTGGTAGAGTAAAATACTCAGGTACACACATGTTTGTCTCGTCCTTCTACTCGAGCCTACTAGCTTGCATCTTCACACGAGACTCCATATGCACGTGTCGGTCGGTCTAAGTGTTTGGGTGATAGGTAAACATGTAACCACTCTACACTGTTCAGCGTTGTGTTACGCAACGACGCATGTAAATTGGACCACCAAGATGGTATCATTCGGTGTGGTTCCAGCTAGGCAGGCTAGTTTGACGTCATGTCGATGATGTGTGAGTCTAGAGACCTACCTACAGGACAAAGGGACCATTTTCCAAGAGGTACCGGATGATTGACGCACAGAATAGGCTGAAGTCTCACGCCATGCTGTCATGCTGATCATGTTCCCCAGTTCAATCCGATATCCGATTCACTACACCAGCCTTTTTCTTATATCTGTTTTGCACCGACTAACACGGAGAACCAAATCGGGCTATATCAAAGCTGCAATATCAAATCTCCCGGAATCCCACCCTACCGGCTAGTATAATTTCCCAAAACGAGCATTTACTGGTTCGTGCTAGACACGAGTAGAATCCCAGTCACGACCCCCCACGCAAACGACAACAACAAAAAGCACGGTCTCTTAAACGTTACGGCCTTTTTTTTCGTTAAAGGTGTACTGTGTTATCAACCAGAAACGTGGTACTCGTGAATGATTGAACGATTGAATCACGACTTAGTAGTGATTTGTCAGTTGTTTGTACCATTTTTTGTCTTGTAGACATTGGCATTTGTAAGTCAGTGGCTGTGGATTGCCGATAGAATTATCAGTGTGAAGGCCTCCGATGACACGTGATTCCGAATATGGTCGGCTATTCACCAACCATTTTCCCCGGATGAAATCACACACGTATGGATTATGAATCCATCGTTCTCTGTCCCCCACAGACTAATGCAACAGCAAACAAATGCCAAATCCCCGGTTCCACGTCAGTGATTCATTTTCTTACCTCGCAAGGCAGCCTTTAAACAATTTAACCAGTGTGTAACATGCAGTTAGTGCATGAATGGAATGTTAGCAACACAGTAAGCCCCAATGGCCCCTTCTGTACCCGCTGTACATATGCGCTTACATATTCTGAATCAAAAACTCAAAATTCCACGTAGCACCAGTCAGACTGGGCTGTGAGATGTCGTGAAAAATGAGTTTCTATATTTGTTGAGGGGCACATGTTTTGCTTGTATCGGTGAGACAAGATTACAGGCGTGACAGCTGAAATGGCGTATACTCAAAATGATGAGTTTCTGACTACTGTGATGTCTTGGTGAGTAACGAAAGTAAATATCGAGGCCTTCTTCAGGGAGATTGATCATGATGCGTCGTTTAAAGCACACCCCTACAGATTCTACGGAATCCTCCTTCATCTGCGATTTCCCATGGTAGTATTAGACCAAATCCGGTGGAGGGATAATGCTTGGATGAACGACTGGAACTCTCGCGTTTCCACGGTTGACATCTCTACAAACGCGGGGAATTCGCGTGAGAGATGATGAAATGTTGAAGAGACGGCACAACCACTGGGGTTGATTTGCTGTTTCATTCCAGCATATCAAAGGGA
Source organism: Huntiella bhutanensis (assembly GCA_002018275.1). Lineage (NCBI taxonomy): Eukaryota > Fungi > Ascomycota > Sordariomycetes > Microascales > Ceratocystidaceae > Huntiella > Huntiella bhutanensis. Next base: position 97,592 of record MJMS01000027.1, on the reverse strand, counting down.
GTAGAATACACAGGTGCCTAATAGACACCAAGGGAACACAATATATCCCGAGGCTCTTTTCGGGTTGGACGTTGCAGGTAAAGGGATTCAATATCATATGTAATCCATGGATTCAAAGGGATGTCTATCTTTCCGCTTTTCCAATTCCAAAGCTCGTAACCATAACCCACGCAATGTCTCATATGCGCTGCCCCAGTCCCAGTTGTCCTACCTAACACCATCATATACCCTCACACTTCTTGTCTTTCCTTTCCCACGCCCCAACCCCACGCGGATTTGTGAAGTAAAGGTACATACATAACTCTAAAGAAGTCAGAAATGCACTCCATAAGCAACAAAACGACTAGATCGACAGTCAAATTGCCAAGAAAGCACTTCAATCACCAACATTCCCCTGTTTTGTTTTCTATCAAATCATACCGATATCTAACCTCCGTTCGTTCTCCCCGACCTCCGACATGTGAGATACATGGCGTATTAGTATGCACATAGTTTCTTTAGGAAAGTCGGAAATCTATGGTTGGTTGGTTGGGGTTAGTAGGTTGGGAGATTGAATGGTTTGACAAGAGACATGGATAGTAACTGTTAGAAAGGGCCAGAGACTAGTCAAATCCTCAGGGGCGTGGGAGAGGAACTCAAAAAAGAAGAAGCACGGAGCTGCTTCGAGAAGAATAACCGGGAAGTAGCTAGAAGGATGTAGTAGAAGGGGGAACTGATAGACAGCTTAGTGTATTTGTTCCGTTATATTGTAATTGACTTAGAAAAAAAGAAAGCTAATGGTAATTTACCAGACACGAACGGAGGGTTGCACCGGCGAAACACGCTTCTGTTGACTGATATTTGGTGGCTGAGGCTCGGTAGAGGAATCTCATCCACAGAGTGGAAGGCCTCAAGTCCCTCTGCAAGGACTCACATAACTGCGAGACCTAGTGGACTTGGCTGTCTCTGTGTGAGGCACCTAACCCTGAACAAATAATTACATTACAGACAGCTAGCTGGTAAAGTGTGTCAGTTCTATTTTCTGTTTCTGTTTTTCTTCATTCTGCACTATTGTGTGTTACGTGTTATTCCATGGATTAGATTGGCTTGAGATATATGGATTCTCAAAATTCACCATTTGTCCTTCTATATTACCTCCTTGTCACAAAGAAACTAGGACCACGTCCAAGAACTCACCAGCGGCAAAATAACCCTAGCATTGACCATATGGTGATTTGGCATCACATGCAGGTAACGTCTGTTCATCTCGCTAAGATTAAAGCCAGATCAAAGCATTATTCGTTGCTCAGCACTGCATTGGTATTAACAGTGAGGACCAACCCTGAAGTGAACCCTTTACCTAACTAATGGCCTGTCCGTACCTTGTAATTGTAGTGTGTTCGGACAAGGTAGTCCTGGGACAAAGAGACAATAACGACGGATCTTTTTTTACTTGTTGTTCTTTTGTCGTTGTTCTTTATTCTATTTTTCAAAGTGTATTTTTTCCCTACCGGCCATATCGAGACATCCAATGGTAGTACACACACACACACACCAAGTTTTGTAATTCACCAAAAAACGATATTCTTTCGTTTACCATGAGTTACCATAGATCATGACTAAACATGAATCACAAATGGAAGCCTAGCCCTTTCCATTGCCACCAAAAAGAGGCCTTTTGTTAGAGGGACCTGAACGGTAACCAACTTTCCGTCTGTTCCTGCTCGACATTGTTAATTTCCTTCCCTGTCATTACGATGACGTTTTGCCCTCTCGGCCGACCGTGCCGAGGCTAACAGAGTTTGCGCAGCTGCAGCTGATGCAGAAAAGGAAATGCTATGCATGCTGCAATGGCAACATTGGTGAAAATTGCGAATAGAGCCGCATTCACCGCTATCGTATTTACCTGGAGAGACCCGCTTGACCTACTTGTATCGTACATAGACGAGTACTGGATCTTGGGAATATTGCCAACGGTGTAGTGTTTTTGCTTATAGTTACTGCAATATGACTCTGACTCCGTTGTCTATAGTGGAGTCACAAACAGAAAATGTGACCGCCTGTATACACCTCAGTAGAACATGCACACGCAGCTACTGAACAAACAGGTTGCCACCGACTTTCGTCACCATTATAGAGGTCCTGACCAAGTTAAGGACCCCTCAAGGCCCTGCATGTGCATCAGAGGTTGTCGTCACTTTGCTTCCATGTTAGTGTATGTTTCAGTGCCATGGCAATCAATGGTTATAGCCCTCCACCCCCCCGTTCCTGACCGAGCTCAGATCAGGGCACCACGAGCACCGCCGATGAAGAGCCAGCGGCCCCACGGAATGAATGGCAAATTCGAGGATCACCAGGAAATCTTTAACCGGGGCCCTTTTTACGGTCGTTGGATTTGGTTGACGGGTTCCCGACTGTAGCGGGATATGTAGAGATTCGGCTCCACAGCCGACATTTCTACGTTGGTATGAGGGTTCAGTGGGTTTGTCAGAAGGTCTGAGGGATATAGCTGAGAGAGGGGAAGGGACAGAAACAAGCGAGTGATTTTGATAATGTCCTATATAGGTGTCTTTTTTTGTCAATGGAAAAAAGCACTTGATGTATGTACATACATAGTTGGATCCGACTTCTAGGCAGTTTAACTGTAACGTTTCGCGGGCCTCAAGAGTTGGTGTGTATGTAGATGCCTGACATGTTAATTGTACACATAGGCAAAGTAAGTGAAGACTTCTACATTCACAGAAAGAATATACATAAACATTAGTATAGGGTAGAGTTTTTGGTGTGTGTATGTACATTTAGTGATGCAGTATAGCTTCATACTGTGTGTTATTCATGGAGAGAACTCAAAATCGATCAATATCACATTTTAAAACTTCAAGAGGGCCTGTGTTTTTTATTTTCACCCCCACACACAGTAATTTTATATTTTCACACCTGGTGTGACGGGTCTTACACCATTACCATTTGGACAGGGGTGGATTTTCACATTTTTCTATCCAACAAGGAGGAGAAATGTTCTCCCTCGCTCGGTGCCAACGTCCATATAATTAGGCCGCGCCCACCGTACTTGTCTCTTCCGCTTCTACGGAGATCTTCTTTTACTTCTTTTTCTTTTTATATTCATTTTGCTTTCCGTTCCTCCATCTGCATATTGCTGCCCAACGAATTCGCTTGGAGCCCTCACATCTTACATTATTCATACCCTACACCAGCAAGCTTCTTCAACCAGTCGCTTCATAGCTTGCAACGGATCCTGTCGACCTATCATCACCACTTGGCCCTTACAGAGTTACGACTTTTATACTCTGTATCTAATAATACCGGCTTCTTTTTAGTGTCAACCCGTAGCCACAGCACTTGAACAGCAAACGCCACCACCTTAGCCTCTGATCTATCAACTCTCGAGCTGCAAATTACTCGTAGAGAGCCACGCCAGTATCACGGACGTGTGCATCATCCTCCCCAAAATACACCAACCTAATCAACTTCATCACACACAATACACCAAAATGGCCAACCTCGGTCAAGCCCCACACCCTATGATGGGTTTCAGCCCTTTCAACGAACCACAATACGCCCCTTACCAGTCATCACCTCCCGGAACTGCCGCCTCTTCTCCCCGGAACACACCCCATCACGGCTTCTACTCGCCTCCGCCACGCGTCAACTCGGCACAAAGCCCACCACGCCCCGCAACCCGCGCCCACTTCCGCACCTCCAGCGCAAACGTCACCCCGTCCCACCCAAGTTCCGGCTATCCCAGCCCCCGCGCCCCAACGCATTCCCCAAGATACGACAGCGAGGGCCGCTATGCCACGGCTAATGTGAGTGATGGCTTCTATTCTCGCAACTACCCTCCATACCAAACGAGTTCGCCGCAGCCGTCATTGCATTCGCGCCGTCCACAACCCTTCAGCCCTACGCGCAACAGCACTCCTAGCGGAGAGTCGGATGAAGAGTTCTTTGGCCGGGATGGAAACATCATGTATGCGACGCCGGCTGGCCGCCGCCGAACCGATTACCACGCCAACGGGAACATTGGCAACGCTGCCATGTACAGCAATGCGGGGCCATATGGGAGCCGGCCGGCTTCGTCGCATCATGGGGGACAGCCACGGCGGAGAAACTCGTTTGGGGAGCCTGCGGCCCGCGAACACTCGACTGATAGATATTCACAGGCCGGCGCGTATAGCCCCATGCATGAGATGTTCGACCACCACTCTCCCAGATACCATGAGATGCCTGCGCGGCCCACGACTACCTCGCGCCGTCCGTCCATGACCACCCCGCAGCGTCCGGCTACCACCGCTCCTCGCCCTCAGAAGAAGACTGCGCCTTCATCGCCTGCCCCATCAAGCCCACGTGTCGCTACTAAGCGGGACGCCGAGAAGCACAAGATCCCCGATGGTTTCTCGCTTAAGAACTGGGATCCTTCGCAAACTCCCATTCTCCTGCTCGGCTCTGTCTTCGACGCTAACTCCCTCGGAAAGTGGATTTACGACTGGACTTCTTACTACCACGGTGCTTCTTCGGTGGAGGGTGATATGGCTGGTAAGCTTTGGCTTATTCTGATTCAGCTGTACGGAAAGATCCATGATGGTGAAAAGGTTCTTAACAAGCTTCCCAGTGAGGACCGCAAGATTATCTTTGACTTCCTTGAGGGTGGTGATCGTCTGCAGAACAACCTTCGCAAGCTTCTCAAGGGTTGCGAAGACCCCATGCTTCACGCTGCTGAGGGTCGCTCTGAGGGTCTTGGTACCAACTCCGGTGTTGAGTTTGTCAAGACTCTCTTCGGTAACGACCGTCAATCTACCGACCGCTTCATTCAACAGGTTGAGATCTTTGTTGCCCGTTGGTCCAAGAACTGCGACCGCCTCATCGAGAGAGCTCACATCCGCAACTAGATTGCAGCTGTCATATGACCGCTCTCTAGTCTTCAACGTTTCTTCTTGCTTTCCTGGTCTATCGACCATTTTGTTTTTTGTTTTGTGTTTTTGCAGTCTTTGCTTAAAGATCTTCAATACGTTTGTAACAGGGCGACCTGTTCTGTACTCCTCTCACCACCACAATTACACCGCTCACTCTCTGCCCACCCACTCCACAAAAGCGTTTCTATTCTTTTCCTCTACGGAAATATTTGTTTCTTCCTTATTCTGCATTCTTTTCCTTGGAGATACCCCAGTCCACGTTCTACACTGTACCATGGTCGAGACTAGATGTTCTCCCTTGGTGGTCAGGCCTCAGATGGTCTTGACCCGGCTTTGGCGTCTTCAGCGTCGTTTCTTTTTTGTTTGTTCTTGCTAGTTGGGCCGGAGCCTAGCTTGCTTTTCGGGAGGGTTTTTTTTCGAGTGTCCATTGTGTTGGATGTCCAGTTTTGTTTTTGCCCTTTGTGTTTTGTTTCCTTATATCTTCACTTCCTCTTTCTCCAGTGGTTCTCTATGCATTGGGGTCTGTGTCCTTTTCTTTTTACAGAACGGGAATATCATGGCTCTAATGAGGGTGTCATGCATCACTGCATTTATAAATGCTTATGACCATGACGTCTTTGATAGTCGACGACCTTGCTACCGTAATTATTTTAGTTTTTGATTTTCTGTTTTGTGTCCACTTTGCTCTTTCTTGTTTTGGCTGCAAAAGTATGTTTTAGATTGGTCTTGATTTTAATAGAATGTTTTGCTATTCTCTCTTTGCAACTGTTTGTCAAATGTGATCAAAGTAATTTATCTGTTCCGTGTGTTTGACTTGTTTGCACATGAATCGGCTGAGCCGCACTCGGTGTTCATTCTCAGACTAGACAAAAAGTCCGAGAGGGGTGTATTCTCTCCCTTCACACCGGGCCTCAAAATCTACGTTACAGTAAAAACTTTCTTTTTTGGATGAGAAATCAACAAGGAAGCCAGTGCGGCGGCTATCGCCTGTAATATCAAAACAGACATATTACTGCATGCTCTATGTCTCGATTCGCAACAGAGGAGTATTTGCACTTGCGGGCCATTCGGATGCACAGAAGAAGTCGAAAGAAATGAAACAACGTTGCAGTGACATTCAAAGCTTACGTTACTTGACTGCGGAAAAGTCCATATGTACATATGTACATATGCATCTCAACACATCTCGAATGTATGCATGACGGGGATTCTCGGCTCGACGGGCCATTATGGGAATTTTAAGTAAACGGGGATCACGGATACTGCATGACTTGGTAGCCAAGAAAGACCACATGTCTATGTACAGGATTCTCTCAACAAGTAGAAGTGAACCGCCGGAAGCACACATGTGTGGCAATGGACTGTGCAGAGCCAGACGCCGCTATTGAATAGAGAAACCTGTGAGGGGAATAGACAGCGGTGAATAGAGTCGGTTTGTTGGAGAGTTGACATCCCTCGCTTGCTTGATCCGGCTACGTATGCCAAGAGTATCTGCCGGATCACGGAGGTTGGGTGTGATGAGAGGCTGGGGAAGAAATAATTCGGAGTTGTTTCTTGGTGTTTTCTAGATTGACGTGGGACGACCGAAAGTGGTTTAATTAGTGGAGGGTATTCATTGAGTCCAATGTGAAACGTGACTTTGTTAAATGACATCTGTGTGTAGACATGTTGAAACTTTGGTCTGGATAAGTAGGCAAGAATACATGGTGATTTTGAAGCTCAAAAGGGCAGGAGGGAGACGTGCCGTATTGCCTCTAATGGCTACAGAGAAAACTTGTCTCCATTGTCCAGACCGTCGATATCTTGAAAATCGCCATGTTGTCCCCCCACTACAACCTTCAGCGGTACTCGCCTAAACTCCTCCACCAGCACAAAGGATCTTCCAGAGCCATCAGGGAAAAGGAACCTGGCGATCACCGCCTAAGCGGCGATCTTCTACTGTTCCATTCGTGAAAACTAGTTCAACTGAACAAACTGTCCGATAAAAACAGAAGTTGAGTCTGGGCCACCCCCTATACAGTACACCGACACAGGGGAGGAGGGCTCTAGCACACGAGGGCGGCGTGGAGAGAAAGATAGCATGCAGGGGGCTAATTGAGATATCTGAACTTTGTTTCATCAAGGGATTGTGTTTCAGCGGGTTCTTTGTGTTCTTCGTTTTGGGTGGGCTATAGTTATAGTGGGTTTTGATGGGCGAGAGAAGCTTCTTTGGCGGGGATCATGGTGTTGGTTTTTCTTTCCGTGATGGATGTGCTGGAATGGTTGTGTAGGATCAGATTGAGGCCTCACGGAGCGGTTACGAAGCGGCTCTTTTTGGACAAAGGGACAAAGGGATTGTCGTTTTCCTGACGAGCACGGTGATTGAGTTCCAGGGGTGAAAGTGAGTTTCGTGAATGACACGTCTGTTGAGGAGTGATGTTTTCTCTAATCGTCCATCTCGATTGAATGTATCTGTCAGGAGGTTACTACGCCGACGACCAACCGTGAACAAACCACCTAACCCTCGTCACAAGCGCCATAGAAAAACTATGCCACTGGCCAATCAAGTCTTCGAACCAATGAAGTCATCTATGTCCTCATATAGGCAACTGATGTGATGTCGCCATTGTACCCCACACCCTGAACCAGACTTTTTTTTCTCTTCGGTTATTTTCCTTCATGGTAAGAGACGGCATAACGGAAAAGACACTTTAAAGCATTTCCGCCATCGTGATAGAGTATAAACAGCCCTATGATTATTAGGCCACGCATACTGGCCACGGGTTGGCCTCGTGTACATACCTCCTAGTGACTAGAGTTGCTTGACGTGCATAGACGATGTCGTACAGGTTGTACAATGGGGCCGGAACAGGCTAGACAATGCATAAAGACAAGCATCGACTTGAAGGTTCATCGTGGGTATAAACACATGTATGTATGTATGTATGTATGTACATATATCTATTTTCCTTAAGTCTCCACGTGTTTGAGGCCACGAGGACTTGCTTCTTTTTCGGCGCCAAATTCGGTCTTACGAACCGCCCATATTTTCTCTACATAGTGATCCTTTCTAGTTCACCCAATTATAATGTAGTCTTTACCCCCCGAACCGCCATCCTCTCCGCAAAGTACCCACAGTGTTTCGTACACTATGTACTCACCGTACCCAGTACCCCCCTCCATCCCGCCCTCGCAAGCCTGCCAAGCCACCAGAATGCAAGGACACATGGCTCTGGGCAAGGGAAGTTTAGAAATTCCTCCATTCCTTCATATACTTTGTGTGTATATATATCCGTTCCCCAAAAGCTTTCCCGATGCACGCCACCACAATCCGGGTTAACAACCCCCCAAAACTCACTATACAGCCAACTACTGCACACCATCGGTCACCAAGCGAAAGAACTCGGCTTGTCTTTGTGCCACGGTGGTAATTATGTGGCTATGCCGACTGCGTTGGCTGAAAGGAGAGAAAGAAAGAACGAGAGATTGTCGTTGGTGATTGTGACAAAAGCACCATTGTGCAATGGTGATGACCTAATAAAAGCTCTATGTAATCAACAAGTTCCTTTTTTTCCTTGTTGTCACAATGTAACCCAAGAATAAAAAATATCTCGTTGGAATCAACACACGGCACAAAGAATTACAGAACATGGTTTGTACATGGCCATTCCCACGTACCGTAGTGGATATTGCCCGGGCCGTTGCTTCTTCTTGTACAACATGGTTTACCGCATATAGGAAGATTCCTAGGATAGCTGGTGGATGGCTTCTGCGGTGAGATGGAAGGAAATACGAGGCACTGAGCTCTTGGGTTGTGCAACGGGTTCATGCATATGGGTCCATTGGGATTGAGACGGGTTACAAGGAATGCTAACTTGATATCGTTACTATGCTAAAACCAGAAAATAGAAAAGGAAAGAAGAGGTGTTCATTTGAAGTGGCTCGATGTAGTAGCCCCGTTAGCTTTGCCAGCTTGGTAGACTTCACTTAGACTTGAGTATAGACTTTTGACTCGTTGAATCTCCTGCGTGAAGAAAGTCCGGTCTGTCTCATCTTCAAGTTCTCCAACCAGGTCCATGAAACTGCTCGCTTTGAAGAACTTATTCTCCTTGTTATAAAGTTGTCGACTCTTAACAGCTTCATCAGACTCCCCCTCCACCCTAACCCTAAATACATCTTGTAAGATATCGATATCGTATGGGATATCAAAGAGATCTCTTGAATCTTCATAAGTGAACAAGAAGAAGAACCGTTTGAATCCCGACCAAGTGATTCCACTTAGACAGAGAGAGCATGGCTCGTGGGTAGCTAAGAAATAGCAAGTAGCTGGGTCAGGACGAGTGGCTGGGTCGGGGTAATCGGCTGTGAAGAATTGGTGGATACAATTGATTTCACCGTGGAACAATGGTGACATGCGTTCATTGTTGGTTGCAGTTGTCAGGGGCGTCAATGTGGAGGAGAGAATAGAGGCTCCGAAGACTTTACTTCCGTTGGCGACACCAGCGCTGGTGAGGGGGATGATGGAGGATTCGATTGTAGTTAAAAGGGCCGTCAAGAGGGCCTTGGGGGTTGACGGGGAGGTAGCCATGATGAATTGATATTGAAGTAAATTACTACAAAGATTGATAAAGTCGATAGAAGCAAGTTTGGAATCCAGTATATTCAAATTCACCGAGATATCGTCCAGTTCCTATCCTCGTTATATATCTCAACAACCCTCAATCCATCAACGCTAACCCCAATCCATTCTGCCTGTGAGTTACCCTTTTCGGTTAAACTAACCCCGCGGCCCGGCGACCTCCGACTGAGATAAAAGTCAGTCTGAACTCAGTTATCTACACCAAAGATAGCAAGCTAAACGAACAAATGTAATCTAATGCTGTAATCTCACGACAGTTTCATGCATCTTCAACTTCCAGTCAACTTTGCCACTCAAAAATATGGTGCCACAAGACTCGCTGACTAAGCGTTCTAATCAGAGTTTTCGGAATCCTCCGTATTGATATAAAACTACAATCCTGAATATGATGTTATAAGCAAATATACAAACTGACATATTTACAACGTCAAAATGCATTACATTCGTCTCTTACGGCCACCTGCGGTCTCCATCCGTGACCGCGGCAAGACTTACCTCCACCTCTGCTTCACCGTCGCCACTGATCTCGGCGACGCCTATCTCATCCCGCCAACCGGCGTTGCTCTTACTCTCACGTACTGGGTAAACGGGGTTCTCCAAAGACCTACTATCCCACTTTGCAAATGGGCTCCTGGATCTAGAGTGGTCAAGCTGGACGTACCACTCAAGGTTCTCCCTCGTGGTTCCTTCGTTGACCGCATTTACATTTCGCCTGCTGAGCCAGAGTTGGGCTTGTTGAAGATGGCGCAGTTGTTTGCGGAATCTCCACTTATTGTGCCTGTTGTTGCGAAGGTGGGTGTTTCTAGGGCGGAGGATGATGTTCATTATACCAGTCGGCAGTTGCTCCTGGGTGATGTGCAAGGAAAGAGACTTTTCTTGGCGCTGGAAGAGGAAGTTCGTGACTCGATTGCTAAGAGAGTTTGGGATGGCGGGTTAATGACGGCAGGACTTCTTTGGGAACTGGGTGCTCAAGAATCGGAAGGGCTGGGTCAGGGTCTTGGATTGGTCAAGGAGGTTATGGAACGGGATAACCTACGTATCTTGGAACTTGGTTGTGGTGTTGGAACCTTGGGAATCGCTTTTGCTGCCGCCGTGGCAAAGAAGTACCAAGGGGAACCCGGTGCTACATCTCCCCATAAGATCATCATGACCGACCTCCCGGATGCCTCCGACGTGGCTAACCGGAATATCGCTCTCTACCAAACTGGTACAGATACCCTCGTCGCACCCCAGATCTCCTACGAAAACCTCGACTGGTTCGACTGCCAAAACGGTGTCATGGGCCCGTTAGTTTCGGCAGAGCCAAGGTGGGATCTTGTCATTATCAGCGACTGCACTTACAACACGGATGTCATCCCGGCTTTGGTAGGCAGCCTGGATAAGCTTCATGAGAGAGGTATTGAGATGGATGGGAAGGGACCAGTTGTTATGTTGTCGACTAAGCCTAGACATGACTCCGAGAGTGTCTTTTGGGAGCAGATGGAAGGAGCTGGCTGGGCGATTGTGGAGAAGGGGGAGTATCAAATTTTGAACCTGGGTGCAGCTGAAGAAACTTGTGAGGTTTACTTGTTCCGGAAGGGGAGCGCATAAAATTGGTGTTGAGAATAAAAAAGGATTGATAATGCCAAGTTGACAAATATGTTCACCCGTCTACATCCATCATGAATTCAAACGTATGTTGATATAGGGTTACTAATACACATCCAACCCTGGTGATCGGACGCTTCTCCGTATCGTATAGACTCGGCAGGCACCCACCGGAGATATAAAAACGGAATGTTCTCACGAAATTGAGCATTTGAGAATAAACAATTCCTCGTATGTATGACAGGCATGATAACACAACCTTGCGTTCGCTTCTCTGTCATCCCACCACCAAGCACTCCAAAGAATATATCTTGATAATTTCGGCCGCCCAAGATATGTCCTCATTCTCACAGATCGGAGTCCAGGAAGAGTCCGAAGTATGATTTTCTAGCATCATTCCACGGTCAAAATATTTTGTACGACTAACCGAGGCTACCCTGATTTTTGTTCCTACTTGTCTGTTGGTCACTCACCTGATTCGATGGATCTGGTTTTGGATATTCCCGGTTGGTTATTTCCTTGTCCCGTCTTTACTGGGGAACACGGCAACGTTGCGGAATCATATGACGCACGCTAGAGCTTATTTTGACGTCCCGTGGATCATGAGCCTGGGCCGCTTTGGTGAATATAAATGTTGATCGATCCCGATACCGAGACACGTTTTTGCGCATTTGTTGATTGCTTCGTGATGTGGACGGTTCGGTAAGTGTCGGGGGGAAGATGGTTGCAGGATAAGCACCACTAACAATTACATTAGGAAATGCTGTTACCCTTATTCAGTCTCCACCGACGCTAGAGATGGCTTGCACTACACACCATACCCGATGCCTGAGACGGCTCTTCATACTGCTGTACAACCACGCATAATAACGACTCGGCAGAATGAATCCAACAACACATCGTGCACTTGCTATTGGCCAGAAGCCCGTTGACCGATCGCAAATAAGTGTGATAACTCCGTGAACCACAATCCTTTGATTATATCCCATCGCCCGGTATGTCCCACCCGCAGACCCGGATTTTTTCACGGCGTAATCGCTTACGGCGTTAACCAATTTACCCTACAAGTAAGATGGCCGTATTTACGGAGGTTGTCCATAACTCCGACAAACTTATCGATACCAACCCTATTACATGTACTTGAGGGTTACAAAAAAGCCAAATACCATTTGGCGTATGCGGGCGTGCAGGGTTCAACGTGTGACGGGACCACTGGCTCATTATGATTCATGATTTCAAATCATGAGTTCGTTGTGACATTGGCATCTGGCAGGTGTTTGCTTTCATTACGATAGACATGGATCATGGTGTTTGACACATATTCCATAGAGACCCGCTTACAATTCACACTAGCCTCGACCGACCGGCCGGCCGGTCAACAGTTATCAACGCCCCGGACGAGTCGACCGAATCTTGTGTCTCATAAGCTACACCAGGAAGCCGGCATCCTTGATATGCAGTATCACGGATTATCTTTTCACCGTATAAATGCGCTGCTATCGAATTCTTCATTATTCAGGCGGCTGATTTGTCAGGAGGGATAGAATTGGGCCGAGTACAAACTTATCAGTGAGACATTGTTACACCTTTGCCAGTTGTTTGTTTGCATGCAGCTGAAGGATTTTCTTTGGTTCCGTGTAAGATGAGAAAAACAGGGCGGGGATTAATCCATTAACACCCGAATCTGTATTCCTGACAAGGCTCACCGGAGCTTGGGGCTTGATTCCGCTTACCTGTTAAGCAGGTTGGGCCGCTGGTTAAGCGCGATAGTTACTGGATTTGGTAACTCTTGGCTCCGGACGGGAGGCTCTGACGAATGTCAGATGGGTGTATGAGGTGATTTGAGAAAGTTGGGGGGGTAATGTTCTCGTTTCTATGGCCGGGCAAACGTCCGCGTTGGAAAGTTTAACCGGTTGATAGGTTTTTTGGCTTCGTGTTTAGGTCTGATTGGAAATCATAATGACGAATACATGGTCAGTACGAGTCACGGCTAACTGTCAAAAGTATAGGTTCTAGTTGGGATTAGCGTTGACTTGACAAAAAAATTACCCGTGTTGATGGAGTCTAGGGTCTTACGCTAGGCAGATTCTAACTGCCGGATTCTATTCCTTAACTCCATGGGCACGATAGGACCTGTGTATGCGGGGCGGACAGACCAACCATCCGCGTTTATTCAATACAAAAGGGTTTGGTATACATATATATATATAAAGTTGCGGTGAAACCGTCTTTCGGAATCCAGCAGTATGGCTTCGGTTGCTTAACAAACAATCTCTTCCGACTTGACCTTTTGTTCATAGTGAGGTCCCCGCCTGGGTTTATATTTCGAAGGCATATCCCCTATTTTCTCTCACATCTTATAATTCATTCACAGCTATCTTCACCTCACCTTAACTTATTGTTATTCTCATAATCACTTATCTAATTGCCAATCATGGCTCACCCGGATGGTAATGGCTCCTCAACAGCCACCTCCCTAAACGGCCACGCCGATCCCCCTCCCGGTATCAACGTCGAACAAGCCGAAGCCGAATTCACCCATCTCCGTCAGCAGCTAAGCCGTGGCAGCCACGTCAGCCGCGTCAGTCGTCTCACTGCCCCCGCCGACAAAGAAGTTGACCCGGAAAAGGGCAGCACTCCTGATGTTGATTCAGAGGAGGATACCGACCCCTTTGATCTCGAGAATGCCCTCCGGAGTGACTTGGCGCGCGAGGAGGAGGCCGGCATTAAACCTAAGCATATTGGTGTTTACTGGGACAAGTTGACTGTGAAGGGGTTCGCCGCTATGGAGAACTTTATTCTTACTTTTCCTATGGGCCTTATTTTTACTTTGAACATCTTCATGCCCCTTTTTACCCTTCTTGGTTTTGGACCTAAGCAGAAGGAAGTTAACATTCTCGAGGACTTCAGCGGTGTCTGCGAGCCCGGTGAGATGGTTCTTGTTCTTGGTCGTCCTGGTTCTGGTTGCACTACTTTCCTCAAGACTATTGCCAACCAACGTGGTGCGTACTCTGGTGTCAGTGGAGAAGTCCTGTATGGCGAATTCACGGCCCAGGAGTTTGCCAAGTACCGTGGTGAAGCCGCCTACAACCAGGAGGATGATATCCATCATGCTACGTTGACGGTTGAACAGACTCTTGGTTTTGCCCTGGACTCGAAGATGCCCGGTAAGCTTCCCGCTGGTATGACTCGCAAGACCTTCAAGGAGAGTGTCATTACGACTCTTTTGAAGATGTTCAACATGGAGCACACCCGGAAGACCATCGTCGGTGACGCCTTTGTTCGTGGAGTCTCTGGTGGTGAACGGAAGCGTGTCTCTATCGCTGAGATGATGATCACCAACGCCTGCATTCTTTCTTGGGACAACTCCACTCGTGGCCTTGACGCCTCTACTGCTCTTGATTTTGCCAAGTCTCTTCGTATTATGACGGATCTTTACAAGACTACAACCTTCGTTTCCCTCTACCAAGCTTCTGAGAACATCTACCAACAATTCGACAAGGTCCTCGTCATTGACTCTGGTCGTCAGGTCTTTTTTGGAAAGACCTCGGAGGCCCGCTCATACTTTGAAGGTTTGGGTTTTGCTCCCCAGCCAAGACAGACCACCCCGGATTATGTCACTGGATGCACTGATGAGTTTGAACGGGACTATGCCCCCGGTTTCTCCAAGAAGAATGCCCCTTATGATTCTGCGACTTTGGCTGCTGCTTTTGAGGCTTCTATCACTCACAAGGAACTTCGCGCCGAGATGGCTGGGTACAGAGAGCGGTTGGCGGAACAGAAGGCCAAGTTTGCGGATTTCCAGTTGGCTGTTAAGGAGAGCAAGCGTGCTTCTACTACTAAGTAAGTTATCCTCATTTCACGACACATGAACTTGCACTAACCTCCACCTCACTATAGATCTACCTACAGTCTTGGATTCCACCTCCAAATCTGGGCCCTCATGAAACGCCAATTCCTCCTCAAACTGCAAGATCGCTTCACCCTCGCCGTTTCCTGGTTCCGCTGCATCGTCATGGCAATCCTCTTGGGAACCCTCTTCTACGACCTCAACCAAACATCCACCGCCGCATTCTCTCGAGGTGGTCTCATTTTCATGGCTTTCCTATTCAATGCCTTCCAGGCTTTCTCTGAGCTTGCTGGCTCCATGATGGGTCGTGGAATTGTTGCCAAGCATCGTGCTTATACCTTCCATCGGCCTTCTGCGCTGTGGATTGCACAGATTATTGTGGACCAGGCCTTTTATGCGACGCAGATTATGGTGTTCTGTATCATTGTTTACTTCATGTCGAACCTTAACCGGACGGCTGGCGCTTTCTTTACCTTTTACGTCATGGTTTTCGCGGGTAACATTGCCATGACTCTGTTCTTCCGTATCATGGGTGTTGTCTGTCCCGATTTCGATTCGGCTCTTAAGTTCACTGTTTTCATCGTCATGGCTTTAATCTGCACTACTGGTTACATTATCCAGTACGATCATGAGCAGAAGTGGCTTCGTTGGATCTTTTGGATAAACCCCATGGGTCTCACTTTTAGTGCCCTTATGATCAACGAATTCAAAGGTGCTGAGATTGAGTGTGCCGGGGCAAACTTGATTCCTTATGGTGAAAGCTATACTGATATCAACCATCGTGTTTGCACTCTTGCTGGTTCTGAGGCCGGTTCTACCCTGGTCCAGGGTAGCAACTATCTCAAGGAGACTTATTCCTGGGCCGCTGGTGACATGTGGCGTAACTTTGGCATCGTCATTGCTCTTATTGCTTTTTTCCTTTTCTTGAACGTCGTCTTTGGTGAAGTCATTAACTTTGGCGGTGTGGGTGCCGGCATGAAGGCTTACAACAAGCCCAATGCTGAACGCAAGGCACTTAATGAGAAGCTGAAGGAGAAGCAAGCGTTAAAGTTAGCCAATCCCACTGCTGAACAAGGTGCTGAGC
Source organism: Huntiella bhutanensis (assembly GCA_002018275.1). Taxonomy (NCBI): domain Eukaryota; kingdom Fungi; phylum Ascomycota; class Sordariomycetes; order Microascales; family Ceratocystidaceae; genus Huntiella; species Huntiella bhutanensis. Next base: position 81,543 of record MJMS01000027.1, on the reverse strand, counting down.
TGAGCTTCAAATCTGAGGCTATCCTCACCTGGGAGGGTCTCAACTATGATGTCCCCGTCCCCGAGGGTACCCGTCGTCTTCTTAACGATGTCTATGGCTATGTTCGCCCCGGTCAACTCACTGCTCTCATGGGCGCTTCCGGTGCCGGTAAAACTACCCTTCTCGATGTCCTTGCTGCTCGTAAGAACATTGGTGTTATCAGTGGTGACATCCTCGTTGATGCCATCGCGCCCGGTAAACAGTTCCAACGTGCTACTTCCTATGCTGAACAGATGGATTTGGCAGACCACACCCAGACTGTCCGTGAGGCTCTTCGGTTCTCGGCTGATCTCCGTCAGTCTTATGAGACCCCGCAGACTGAAAAGTATGCTTATGTTGAGGAAATCCTTAGTCTTTTGGAAATGGAGGAAATTGCTGATGCGATGATTGGTATGGGCGACTTTGGTCTCACGGTTGAACAACGCAAGCGTGTTACCATTGGAATCGAACTTGCCGCCAAGCCTGATCTTCTCCTCTTCCTTGATGAGCCCACCTCGGGTCTCGACTCCCAAAGTGCCTTTAACATCGTCCGCTTCCTTAAGAAACTTGCTTCCGCCGGCCAAGCCGTTCTGTGCACCATCCACCAGCCTAACGCCTCTCTCTTTGAAAACTTCGACCGTCTCCTTCTCCTCAAGCGTGGCGGCCGTACAGTCTACTTTGGCGATATTGGTAAAGACGCCCATGTCCTCCGTGCCTATCTCAAGTCTTATGGCGCCGTCGCTAAGCCTACGGACAATGTTGCTGAGTTTATGCTCGAGGCTATTGGCGCCGGATCGAAGCCACAGGTTGGAAAGAAGGACTGGGCCGATATCTGGAGAGATTCGCCTGAGTTGGAGAGGGTTAAAGAGACTATTATCCAGTTGAAGACGGAGCGTGTTGCTGCCGGTAAGAATGCGGCTGTTGCCGCGGATACTGAGAAGGAGTTTGCTTCGCCTTTTATGCATCAGTTTAAGGTTGTCCTTCACCGGATGAACCTTTCGCTTTGGCGCACGCCGAATTACCTTGTTACCCGCCTTATTACGCAGTTGATTGTTGGTGTTATTACTGGTCTTGTCTTTTTGAACCTTGACAACTCGCGGTCTTCCCTGCAAAGTAAAGTCTTCGTTACCTTCCAGTTTGCCATTCTCCCCGGTCTTATCATCCCGCAGGTAGAAGTCTGGTTTAACATCAAGCGTGCCCTTTTCTACCGGGAAGTTTCCGCTAAGATGTACAACTCATGGGTCTTCGTGTCGACTTTTGCACTCTCGGATATCCCATACAGTATCCTCTGCAGTGTTGTAATCTTCTTCCCGTTATACTACCTTGCTGGTCTTTCCACCGAGTCTTCTCGTATCGGCTACCAATTCTTCATGGTTCTGGTCACCGAAGTCTTCTCCAGCACCCTCGGTCTCGTTATCGCCGCCGTCACTCCCTCTCCATTTGTCTCCGCCCAGTTTGACCCTCTCATCATTCTCATCTTCGGTCTCCTCTGTGGTGTAACCATCGCACCTCCCCAGATGCCCAAGTTCTGGCGCTCTTGGCTCTACCAGCTCAACCCCATCACCCGCATGATTAGCGGCATGGTAGTCACCGAGCTGCACGGCTTGAATGTTACCTGCACTCAGGCCGAGTTGAACGTTTTCACGGCGCCTGATGGACAGACTTGTGGAGAGTACACTCAGGCGTTCTTTGACTCGGGTGCTCCTGGATATATCGTGGATAAGGCGGCTAGTATGTGTGAGTATTGTGCTTATGCGGTTGGTGATCAGTTTTATGAGCAGTTGAACTTGAGCTTTGATCACCGGTGGAGAGATGTGGGAATTTTCATCGCCTTTATTGCGTCGAATTTGATTATTTCATTTTTGGCGGTGAGATACATGAATTACAACAAGCGGTAGATTCATATTAGTTGGTTGGTCCAGTTAGATGATAGATTAATTTTGGTAATAATATGGGTTGTTTTCAGTGTGAATTTTTGGTTTCCAGAGTGTCGGATATGTCGTCATAGAATTGTACTTACAGTCGTTCAGCTATAAACGGTGTTTACCTTGATCAGTTAGTAAAGTTGTATTGGAAACATGATAGATGTACTCCGTTTTTGGTTCTATTTATAGTTTTCATGGCGTGCCAAATATGTGATCACAGAATTCGCCTCTCAATATTCCAGCTATTCATACAATTTTCATTCTCATCCTATTCAAACTTATATACATGATCCATAAAAAATACAACGCCCATACGCCATTACAAACCTATCATACCATAATCATACAAATCCCATTTAAATCTCGTTAGAAGGGTACGTCACCTCAGTGGTAGGCGTAAACTCCTCCTTAATCGATCTCATGCTAACAAATCTAGTCAACAACGATGCAGCACCCGCCTTATCATTGGTACCCGAAGCACGAGCACCACCGAAAGGTTGCTGGCCAACAACCGCACCAGTAGACTTGCAGTTAATGTAGAAGTTACCCGCAGCATCTCTCAGGTTCTCCTCAGCAAAGCGCACAGCGTGACGGTCAGCGGCGAAGATGGAGCCGGTCAGAGCGTACTCGCCGGTAGAGTTGACGGTCTTGCAGATCTCGGCGTAGGCGTTGGGAGCGGCGTCATCCCAGACGTGGACGGTCAGAATGGGTCCGAATAGCTCGGTGCCCATGAGCTTGTGGTTGGGGCTCTTGGCCTCGTAAATGGTGGGCTGGATGAAGAAACCCTTGCTCTTGTCGTAGGTTCCGCCGGTGAGAAGAGTCAGCTCAGAGTCAGACTTGGCCTCCTCGATCACACGGGCGAGCTTGTCGAAGGATCCGCTGTGGATTACGGGGCCGACGAAGTTCTCGGGGGACCGGGGATCACCCTGCTTGATGGCCTTGGTGTGGGCGACCAGCTTCTCCTTGAACTCGGGCCAGATGGACTTGGGGATGTAAGCGCGCGAGGTGGCACTGCACTTTTGACCCTGGTACTCGAAGGCGCCACGGACGGTCTGAATGACGGCGTTGTCCAGATCGGCAGAGGGGTGGATAAGGTGGAAGTTCTTACCGCCGGTCTCACCGACAATACGGGGGTAAGAAAGGTAGCGACCCTCAGCAACACCCTGGCCAATCTCACCGTACAACTCCCGGAAGACACCGGTAGATCCGGTGAAGTGGAGAGCGGCAAACTCGCGACGGGCAAGGACAGTCTTGGTGATTTCCACGGCGTTACCGGGGACAAACTGGATGACGTTGGGGGGAAGACCAGCCTCAAGAAGGACCTTGTATACGAGCCAGTTGGACAGGATAGCAGCGGCGGAAGGCTTCCAGACGACAACGTTACCCATCAGGGCGGGGGCGCCGGGAAGGTTACCCGCAATGGCGGTGAAGTTGAAGGGGGTGACGGCGTAGACGAAACCCTCCAGAGGACGGTACTCGACACGGTTCCAGACACCGGTGGAGTTGTGCTTAGGCTGCTGGGCGTACAACTCAGCGGCATACTGCACGTTGAATCTGAAGAAATCAGCCAACTCAGCAGCAATATCAATCTCCGCCTGCCAAGCATTCTTTCCCTGACCGAGCATAACACTCGCCATCAACTCATAACGGTACTTTGTCGAAATCAGATCAGCAGCCTTCAAGAAGACAGCGGCACGATCGGCGAAGGGAAGGGAAGCCCACGACTCGCGGGCGGCAAGAGCAGATTCAATGGCGGTGGTGACATCGGCGGGAGTGGCGGTACTGTATTGCGCGACGGGGTTAGCCAGGTCGGCGGGGTTGGGCTGGGTGCGCGAGGTGGCGCTGGTGAGGTGGCGACCGGCGATGACGGCGGGGATCTTGAGGGGGAGTTGCGAGGAGAGAGAGTCGAGAGCGGCGGTGAGGTTGGCGCGTTGAGCGGTGCCCTTGGCGTAGGTTTGCTGGGACGTTATATGTTAGGAGCATGTCTCATGTGCTTAGGATGGATGAATGCACTTACGTTAACCTCGTTCTTGATGGTAGGAACCTGGAAGGTGGCAAAGGTGGAGTACGTAGCGCGAGCGCGAGAAACACCAGCAATGTTTCTCCCCGCAACCTTAGAAGCCATCATGGCAGCAGACCTCGAAGTAATAACAGCCATTTCGTCACAAATAAATCAATCAACTTCCAAAACAACCATCACAAGCAAAAAAAAAAGGGAAAAAAAATCGTCACCTGCTTATATACCCATTTGCGCCCCCGCCAACCTTCCCAAAGCGTATAAATCACCCCGGCAAGCCACGGCCTAAACAGCTGCCAAAACCCCTGTCACGGGCCTAGTTCAATGGTGGTAGAGCGAATAGATGCTGAGTAAGCTGGACTACGGGTGGCCGGGAGGGACGTCGGACCCACTTGGGGGTTAAGCCGGGGGCGGCCGTCGGCGATGGTGATGATTATTCTGCCGAGGTCGGATAGTGGGGTTTTTTTTGGGGAGAAGAGTAGGGGATTTGCGTTGGAGAGTTGACGCACGTAATTAGTCTCGTGACTTGTCGGTCGGGTTTTGTCGGCGAGCTAGTTTTAATGTGTAGAGGGGGATACTATAGAGCTGTTTTTGGAAGGTTTGATACCCCACTTTATTCTCCAATGTGGCACGACTCGGCTTATCTGTTGTTTGTGTAAATATGTGTATGTATGACATTGAAATCGTCTATGGAAAATTAACCCGTCTATGTATACATGACCCGATCATATCCATCCATCTAGCCACATCATCGCCATGGCCACCCCAAAATCTATCTAGAATGGCCATCCGACGAGGTACCCCATCTCCCCATTTTCCCATGGCTAAGAGGATCAATCTCAGACGAAGGAAATGGGACATCCCATGGTAAAGGGACAGTTCCTGAATATTCCAATGTTGGAATCGTCAAGCCGTATGGCTGCGTATGTCCCAACTTATCAGATTGCTCCCGTTCCACCCTAATCATGACATCTAAACTTCCATCCGTCCCGTTGCCATGTGTAACTTCATCAGCCGCCTTATGGGTCGTTCCCGCACCAAGTTCGTCAGCACAGATAGGACCATGTCCATCAGCACCTTGGAACTGACCATCGGATGACTGTGGTGTATCAGCATTTCGGGTAAAGTGGTCGATGCGTGGGGTATTCTCCGTGATGATGGAGAAATTCCGACTCGGCATCATACAATGATTACTCTTCGAAGTAACCGCCGTAGACCCTGGATCTTTCTCAAACAAATTCAACATAGTCTCGTCCGTCTCATCGTTAAAATGGTGGATCTTATTCCTCTTCGCCAATAAGTTTGCAACGGTCTGAGGCGGCGGCTTATTAACAATCGCCGAAGAAACCACATTCTGCATAAACCGGAAGTCTCTCTCCGCCGGAATCTTCAACGTCGGATTCGAATAGAACCTCCCCAATGCCGCCAAGTGAACATCTCCACCTAGAAACGTCACGCGTACAGAGAACTCTGCTGAAATAGCTTGCAACCGTTCAATCATAGCCTTGCGCTCCACCTTGTGCGTCTTGGCTGTGTAGTGGTCATCCAAGTCATCCAGTAAATCAATATTCCCGTCAAACTGGTTAAACAAGCTCCCGGCAACTTTGAAATGGCGATTAAGCAATTTGACTGGCTTTACTACGGGGCTGCGGAAGATGTGTTCCAGCCATGTTAGTCGCGGGTAAGCAATCGGGATACCTAGGAGGAATAAGAGATGCTTAATGGGAGACCCAACTGCGCGTGCGGCCTGGAGGTTTTGGCGGAGACGGGTGAACAGGAAGTCGTATGTCTCGGGGTAGTTGACCCGGTATCTGGTACGTTCCGTTCTAGCGTCAATTCCACAAATTGCCATCCGGGGACCTAACGGTGCGTATAAATGATACGCCATCTCTTGGATATACGGTCCTGGCTTAGCACCCTTGATGTATATCGTTGGAAGAGAACCTGACGAGGCGACATAAGCATCGGCCATTTGCATTTCCGGATCTCCCTTCTCCGTGGTGTATGAATATCTAGGCGGTGGCAAGTGATGCTGGAATAGCATGTAGTACTTGTACGCACATCCGCCAATTCCCCTGAACATATCACAGCGCATGAAATCGTCAACATACGAGCCATACCCGTCAATGATGTCGTGGTCATCCCAAATGTTCAATTGGGGAATTTGGCTGTTGGCGATGGCGAATTCAGGCTTGCTATACCATTCAATGTAATTCTCGAGATAGTAACCGTCGCATCTACGACGGAATTTCTCTTCGAATGTATGTTCGCGACGTTTCTTGGGGTTGGTTATGTCGGTCCATTCTTTCAAAGGCCCATCTACTCTGATACTATCATTATAGATTTGGTCTCCGCCGCCGACCCTGTCCATAATACCAATTGGTTAGTTAACTGATTATCACATGTAACCCCGGCCTGGCCCAACTTACATGACATGAATCGGTGCGACCTCATGGCGTCGCAACACATCATTCCAAAGCGCAATACCACTCCAAGCTTCCTCGTCTGTCCCAATGCTGAACCCATTGCAACTGTAAAACATGGTGCGCATGCACTCACTAGCAGCTGGGACATGGAACGCGCGCGTCGGAACCGAAGATTCCCCTTTCAGGTGTAAATCCGGGAAACTATACGCATATTTACACCCAACAGGCGCCAATGGAACCGCCAAATCAAACTGCCAAAACGTCGCTCTCCGATCCGAATAAAGACAATTCCCCAATATCTCCACCACATTCGTCGCCTTTTCTGCCCCCGCCATAAGGACAAGTCTCGGCTGAGACCCCGGTGTAGCCCCACCACCAGATGTAACGATCAAAATACTCCCCCGCCATTGGCCGTCCTCAGCCCCGCGATAATTAAGCAACGGGCCCACCCGCACCTCCGTAGGGTCCGCCGGAACTGCCGGGACAATGTCATCTGGGATCTCAATTGGACGATGGGCACTTGTCGCGGTAGACGAGCGCGTCCGCGAATTAATGGCCGTGCTACTCGCCGTGGGTTCGACGCGCGTAGTGTTTAAAAAGGCGGCGAGATCATTGGTGCTTCGGGATGGGGTCACGGCGTGGCGGGCAAAGTTGTGGGATTCCTGGTGGCGCCAACGGGTCGCGGAGGCGCCGGTTTGAGAGGCGTGGCTGGGATGGAGATCGGGGTATTCGCCGGGATGTCCTGCCGTGAGCGGGCGTTGTGGCGTTGAGGGGAGCTGAAGGGACATTTTGGATGACGCTGATGATGAAGATTGTTTGGAAGAATATGCTTGTGATTAAGGTAGGTTATGTAGCTAGTTGACATGAGAGGCCTCTGCACGAACCATGTTGATGGATTTGCAAGGGAGCTTGTTTGGTACAGGTGACAGGTTTATTAATTGTAGCCTGTCACCCGGCGGGCGGAATGCGACTCTCTAGCGACCAGCCAGATGGATTCGATTCCGTCGAGTCTATGAAACGCGGGCCAATTAGATGTAGTGTATAAGGAAGCGCGGGATGCGCTACGCATTACAAGTTGGTTAAGTGTCTGGTTACTAGAGTAGCGAGCGTGGATAATCGCCGTACACACGATTTCACATGTAAGAAACACGGGCTGGGACTGTTGTGTCCCCGTTGGAACTGCTAGTGATGTACTGGCTCGCTTGGATGAGGGGCGGGAGTGGAGCTGGTGAGCTTTGTCGCGGTTTAGCGGTGACGCAGGGGGCCGTGGGCCGTGGAGCCACGGGTGTAGTTGGTTGTGTTACTTGCTCGGTTTATTGACAATTGTATGGAGGTACATATACGGCGGTAGCGCCACCACCGTGGTTGTTCCTAATAGGCTTTTCAATGAGGCTTGGCATAACAATGGCGCCACAATTACATGGTGATGATACATCATTGTTATGTACATATCGACCCTCACATGTCAGCATCCGTAATACTAATCACGAAAAGGATTCCACAGCCACTAAATGTAGTGTTTAAAACGGCAGCCTATTTTCACATAGTTGCAACGTCAAATGCTCGACCTCGCCAGTCCTCGAGTCCTCGATGCCGTGTCCCGTAAACCAATCTTGGCAAACACGCTAAGTAGCTCGCGAGGCTGGGAACCTAGTGACGTCAGAATTTTCCACAACCGTATGTCACAAGCAGATATCGGACGATGCTGAATATACGAGGGAAGCGAGTGCATCAGGAATATTTCGGATTGACATGAACGAACGGACGGACGGTGGATTGTCTTTTTTTTTTTTGCTCAGTTTGGATTGGATTGAACTTTAATTGTAGGCGAGAATTCCACTTGGATACTGTAAGGGCGAGTTGTCCAAGGGTTTGTAACCCTTCGCTGGTCGGTTATGACGTCGTGGAACGTTTTTGGTAGATGGATTAGACTTGGATTGCAGTATCTTGTTTGTGGCATGTTGATGGGGTTTTTGGGAACACGACGACGTGGAATTTTATGGGGACGTGAATTCCGCGGTGTCTTGGGTGGTGATGGGGACACTGCCGGGATCGTCGGGCTGGTGTAACTTAATTAGCCGTTTGTCTAACGAGTAGTTTTTTTTTTTTTTTTTTAATTTTTAAGGTGAACAAGTTTTGATGATTGTTAGATTGTTAGATTGTGTAATCATCACTAGATTTTTTTTTTTCTAGGTGCCAATCAGTTATGTTGTCGGCTATCCAAAGATCAGTCGGTTCTGTGAGCGAAACCTATACGTACGTACAGTGTAGCGTACGTCATAACTGCCAGAGAATTTCACATGTGTACATACTAACATCTAAACAACCCGATCCTCCATATTTGTGTCACCAATTCCAAGAACCCTTAAGGTTCTTTCCATTTACATCAAGTCTCCAACATAGACCAGTTCCACAAGACAGAACGCACTTCTAAACTCCAGCCACCTTTATGTCATTCTATCCACATCGAATCCCGGAAGTAGATACGCGTCCCGCGATTGTCCCGGACTTTGATCAACCTTAATATCCACAAGTCCCCATAAATATCCACATCAAATCCACATCGCAATAACGATACAAAAAAGCAACAACGATACACCTACATATGTACGAGAATGTTTAACTCTAGTAATGATTTACACAATGGCTAACCCCCACTTCACATGCACGGTACGGATATAATTTTGCTTATTCCCAGACAAAAACAATACCGTCATCTCATCATCGATAGTAGGGTTTTGCGTGTAAGTGGCTAGGGTTAATTAATATAAACTGGAACAACGGCAGTCTCATGTTTGATGAAGTTTCCCGCTAACGACACTATTGGTGTTATTTGTGTCGCATTGTTTAGCTTTCGTCCGTATCTCCGATGCCTCGTGGCAGAGGTGTCATGTTTATTGTTGGTAGCTATTAGTGGATAGATTTGAGACTAGAATAGGAGGAAAGCTCCGGAGCTAGTGGTGAGACGATATTGACTATGGACGGGATTGCACGGGATGCGGGTGCGGGTAGTCGTTTCATTGGGGACGGGCGGGAAGAGAATTGACCAACGAGCCATGGTTTAGTAGTATTTAACACTGAGAAGACATGGATACATTCCGTCTTGGAGAGGGTGTCTTCGGCATCATGGATTCGGCGGGGCTACTAATGGAGGGGTTTCAATGGTCGTGTTGATTGTGGATAGGTAATGGTGGTTCCGGGAGAGAGACAGTAGGACGGTGAGTGGGTGGTACGACCTAGGCGGCTGTCATAGCGCATGTGCAGGTGTATATATGCACGTATGGGTATATCTATGTCCCTACATGCAAATGTATATTGTGTATTACCGAGGTTGTGATACCACCAATGCAGCTGGTAGATGAGCTACGGTGGGGCCTCTCGCACGGCGAATTTACACGGAGGACAAAACGGGAGGCTACGGGTGAAAGTTCACCATGGCCAACACATCAATATACACAAGTTCCTAGGAAATATGAAGGGGAAAAAATACCTTCAAAGTAGCCCCTCGGGTTCCTTTTGGTTGGCTGATTGACCGGTCCGTTCATTGAAGGATATGTATGTACATAGCGGAGTCTCGGACAGACTGTGGCGTGTGCTTTGACGTTTTAGGTTTTCAGACAAGGTGGTAATGGGCAGGCAGCGTCGTAGTGAGTGAGCGGACTCATTTGTATGTAGGTTTTTGTTGAATGGGGTTATAGCTGAGGTGAGGTGGGTTTTTGTATGTATGTAGCTGTAACAGCTGGTTATCTTGACTTATGGAGTTAGGGTAGACATTTTGTAATGTCCGGAAAAGTACATAGTGGGGCAGGGCCATGACAGTGGGTCTAACTTATGGGTGACGACACGAAATTCCTTCGGAGTGTAGACATTTAGATATACCGAGGGGCGGTAGCTTAACTAGTCTAGGGTATAGTGTATGTGAGTACAAGCCGGGCTATAAGTGATATGAATGAGAAAAGACGAATGCAATGTCGTATGGGGCTTTGTGAGGTGGTACTTTGTTAGTAAAGTTTCTCATGATATGAGGAGACTTGATCAAGTTTGATGACAGCGGGAGTTTTATGGACCGGAAAAAGACGGGAATATAAGGATATATTGGGTCACAGTGGGGTTCATAGACAAATAGACGTCTGTCGACATAATGTGGCATGGTAAGACACGTGAAGGAATGTTGTATTTCGGGAATGGCGACTTCGTTAAGAGGGGTTATTATGGATTTTGATGTATCCAGTGGGCTGGTCGGTGGTGAGGTGCGCGGGGTGTGGCGGAGTAAGAGTTGTATTCGGAGAGTTTGACATGGTCACGGGGTGGCAGGTTGTAATGGGATGAAGAGAAAGACATGCAGCATAATATGTAGATAGATAGGAAAGTATGAAAGTGTATTTAGAGAGAATACATGGAGAATGAACAGAACTCGCTAAGAAGAGCAAAACGCCAAGATAACCAGATAGAAAAGTAGGAGTGATTGTGGTAAGAAGTAGTTGACGAAGAAGAATAAGGGCTTTTAGATCGTGAGACCGTTCACTATATGAATATGACAGAAAAAAAGCCAAGAAAGTAGATAGGAAAAAAAGAGAACGGCCGGGGCGAAAGAGACATCAATGTGTCGGGTATAAATACAATGAGGAAAATAAAGAAGTTGATGTGTGGTTGTGGAGGTTAACAGGAACCAGAGCATAGAGGGCAGTGACCTGGAATAACAATGTATCTCTCATGCGGACCCTGTGGGCAAGAATGGTTTCTACTACCATCAACGGTGGCGCCGAAGAAGTGAGCACCGGGGTCGATGCAAGAAGTATAGACGTAGTAGTTCTTTGTGAAGTCGCACATGATGAAGTAGTGCTATGTATGGTATTGTAATGGTAGAATATGATGATTATCAAGAAGACCCAAGAGAAATAGAAGAAGATGATATCGAGATACTACTTTTCATGATAGACGGTTGACAAAGCAGGATGTATCCCCCATCTTATATACCTAGATAATCCCTTCCGCTCGTCTTTCTTCTCCCCTCGGACCCCCCATCCACCCGTCAAGCGGCAGATCCAAATGCACGCCTCCACTCAGACGTGGAAAGACCCGGTCACGGCCACGGTCACGGTCACGGTTCTTGGAGGGTGGGTGGGGTGTGAATAACTGGTTCATTGTACAAAATACCATGGTGGGTTTGAGTGAGGACATTGCACATACATACACACAACATGTCTGTATAAAAAATATATAACAGGGGTCGAGTGGGCAAAAAGAAAGAAAAGAGATCGTCGAGGTTTGTTGGACCCGGCCGTTAGCATTGTTAGTGGTGGTAAAGATAGATAAATTGGTATTGTTTTAGAGACTTTCTTGATTGGAGGAGGATACCATTTGACGCGGGTTTGGTAAGGGTAGTTTATTATTTATCTAATTTTTTTTTTCCCTTTTTTGTGTCGATTTAACTGGTCTTGTATTGTCTTGTTAGAAAATAGACCGAAAAATCCGAGGGTTTTATCTTACTCATGTACATTTGTAGAATATCCAACATCAACCGACACGGCCACTTCCTTCCTCCCCGATTTCCCGGATTCATAATAAAATTGCCCATACATGAATGATTCCTTCTCGTATGTATGTAAAGCCCCCAAGTAAATATGATTATCCGTTCCTCTTTTAAGATCTCGGTAATCGACACCACCAACTGATAACCAACAACTTCTCCAACTTTTTTTTTCTTCCGTACTGTATATCGATATACACTTCTAAACTTACATACATACATATAACAAACAACCCATCTATATCCACAAAAACCCGTAATATCACTACGTTGCACCCGTATCGGGGCGTAAAGGGCTAGACCATCCTCTCTGGCGTGTTTTCATATACCCAAGAGGCACCACCGCGACGTCATGAAAAGGCCCGTGTTCCACCTTCACAACCAGCCAAGCCCAAGAGATAATTAAAAAAGAAACCCCTCCAAAAAGCACCACCACCACCACCACCACCAAAAAAATCAAATCTCATGACGATCCCGCCCGAAAGACCTGTCAGCATAAAATCTAATCACATCAACGTAGTAATCAATCTTCAGCCCACCAGGCAACTCTCTCAGCTCGTCATGTCCAGGCCGTTACTTCATACCTACACAATGTCGTGATTCACCTCTAAATATCTGGTTCTGCAGCCAACAACTCAGGTCAGGTGCCCTCGGTTGCTGAATACAGGGTTTCTTAACCCTCACCGGTACAGTTGACGTCGATTTGATTTTCAGGGGAGGGGTTCTTTGGATTTTGGCGGCTCGTTAGGACGGTCGGTTGTGAAGATTCCGAGGCCTGAGAGGGGTTGGAGATGGCTTTGAGCATATCTTGTTGGATGATGATGACAGCTTCAATGTATTGACAATATCACTCAGAATGAGGTCACATTCGCGTATGAATATGTGTGATGCTTCGCCTCATAGGCACTTGTATAGGCCCATGTCACAGTACACTGCACCGACCACTTGATAGACGACGGACCAGACTAACTAGATGAGCAGTAGTGGCCGAGTATGTCTGTATTAGGAAAGCGAAGGCCTAGACGGACTCTGTCTTGAGGATATCTCTTGGTCAGATGTAGTAGGTAAACCTCTCAACAATGTCGTCATGCATTCTCTAGACACAAAACATCATAGACCCGGCCGATGTCATTAAGCCGTCTATCCATCGTATGACCAATAAGCTCCGTCTAGTTTAGTAGTGAGATTACAAACCCCACTACTGCAACGCGTCACTCTTTTTCACCTCGTCCATTCGGATAATTGATTAAGTCTCCGACCTCACTAGTCTACATACATCCTACGTTTCGAACTTGCCATGGCAAAACCCCTCACGAAGTGTACATATGTACATATGTGTGCAGAGAGAACCCGAAGGCCCCGATCCGAATCATGAATCACCATCATCCAAATCACAGGTGTCATGCTTCTCCAACTTGGCGTCATATCTCCGGGTCTTATCTCGTCATCTTACATATATCTGTACATTCATTATAGATACATGTCCATCTACATGACCCACGTGGTTTTATGCATCACATTGGTCAACCCTCCTTTACGTCAGTTCACCCGGGTCAAACATGCCGAGTATTGTCAGACAGCCAGATAAACTCACATAGGGTTGTTATAGTATCTAGGGTCAACATTGCATGTTTTCTCATCTCGGAAAATCATCAGACATTAATGCTGAGTTGTTTTTTTGTTACCAACAATTGGCTGACATGCAGATAACCAACGGATAGTTGTTTCAAAAAACAATAGTCCGATCGATTTCCACCTTATAAATCCAACTAAGTATTAGGAACAAATGATTTTCCCGAAAGCCGGTCGGCATATACAGAGCTACCCCACCATCCTCCAACAACCTCCAAAAGAAAACCAAAAAAGCAAAGTCCAAAGTCCAAAAAAAAAAAAAAAAACTCCGCCCGTCTCAAATAAAGTCTGTTCTCATACAAACTCCACATCCAGAGAACCTAACCAAACTCTCAGAGACATGTTTTCCCTCAATACATGCTGAATATTGACCCCATTTCTTCTAGAATCTTTCTTGTCTTCGCGCTGGGAAAATAAGAAAAAGCCCCCTGATCGGTCGCTTATACTACTCCTGTTTGTACTTAGCTACCAAAGTGGTTAGTATTGTGGCTTGCGCCGAATGGAGTAAACAACGCCAAAGAATGGATTCGCGTCAATAGTCGGTCTTCGGTGTTTCGTGAGATGCGGTAGTTTTGTTCGGGACCGAATTTGTTTTGTAGAGAGATATATTGATGATGAATGAATGAGTCTACGCCTTGGACACAGCCCATATAATCCATCGAAAAATCACCCGATCTGTCTAATCGTCCGTCCGTTAAACTACCAATCTGACAAGATCAAGTTTCACTACATCCCCTTCAATCTACGCAACTTAGACAGAGCTTTCCCCAAGTTACCGTTCATTCATCCCTATATATCACGGTCCACCAAAACCCCATATAAGCCCTGAACCACGAGGCGAGGCTCAAACGCGATATCCTCGATATATTGTTCCAGAATCTTTCCTTTCGTAAGACTTCCTCGTCACATTGACCAGGCCATGTCAAAGCCCGACGTGAGCATATGTGCCCAAGCGGGAGAAGCTGGGATTTCTTTGGGTGTCAGACATGTAGACATGACGCCTTGACTTGCGGTCATGTATGGGCATATGCAAATATCTACGGACATGTGTATGTACCTACATATGCGTGCCACCTGCAATACAATCCCAAACTCAGTCCCCATGAACCTCCGTAACTCTCACCATTCAACTACCGTATACTACCCTTCCATACCCCAGAATCCCGGTACTCACCACGGACAAGCCGAAGTATAGAAAAAAAAAAAAAAGAAGACATGGATATAGCACATTTCATCATGGTTCTCGGCCCGTGCAACACCTGCCCCACCGCAAATACAGGAACCAAACGATACCACCGTTTCCCTCATCCGGCCGGTTTTCTCCAAATCCATGTCTTCTAGAACCTCCGCCGCACATGGCAAAATCTAAACCTCACCAGCCCATTGTCCGACCTCAAACAGCCTTAATTTGCGAGTCCCAAACTTCCATCATCTTGCAGAATCCCAGAACCCCGTTTCTAAAAGGGATCTATCACCGTGTTGATGCTATAGCTTTACTGGGTAAAATATACTATGTACCCGCCGGTCAAAGGATGGGATGCCGCTTCCTGACCGTTCGTCGTCCGACGGGACGTCCGCGGACTACCGGATTCTACATGGCTCTTGGTTAATTTACCTATGTTCAAAGTAGTGGCAATGGTTATTTTATAGACCTTCCATAGAATCCTACTAGATCCATATCTAGGATCATGGGTTTCCAGTACCGGCTAGTATTGCCATTCCTTCCTATATGGAACCATACAGATGTAGTGAATTGTTATGGGTGAGTCTTTTTCCGACACGATTTACATCGTTTGGCTAGTTGATTGACTTGTTAGATCCTTGGTGGTTCGTTCCTGAATTCGTATGGATTCCACTTTTCCAGGACGGGAATCACGGCCGGGAAGCGAGTATCCCGAGCCAGGTCTAGGTCAGTACATCCACATACATTCATGTTTCCAACTTGGTGGTTGGAGTGTATGTAGATTTGGCACATCATATATGGTCTGATAAATGGATGTGCCCGCGCGTCTATTCCTTGCTGACATAACCATATCCAGTGACCAACCATACTCCATAGAATTCTCACCCCACCCCACACAATGGAATCCTCAAAATCTTCATTCCTCCAGGT
Source organism: Huntiella bhutanensis (assembly GCA_002018275.1). NCBI lineage: Eukaryota > Fungi > Ascomycota > Sordariomycetes > Microascales > Ceratocystidaceae > Huntiella > Huntiella bhutanensis. The sequence goes on along the minus strand of MJMS01000027.1, from coordinate 65,882 downwards.
CGATCCCGATCCGATCACTGGTACGATCTCCAAAATACTACCGTGACATGTCCCCTCTTTACACAGTTCCCGTTTTCTCACCACCAAAGCCATATCACTCAACGGCACTTGCTCGCCGTCTCATATTGACCCACATGGCACACGTCTCACATGAGGTTATCCTAGTTCCACATGACAACTAGCGGCTTTCCCCACCGCCTTGTATTTATTACCATATTAGGAAACCTGAGAGGCGGAGTCTCCCTGGGCCCACAAGCTTATGTCATAGATGCCGACGTAACGGAGCTGGAAGGATTTGAGAGAATCTATGAATATAAGTGGGAATGGTAAATTACCGGTGAATCTAGTCAAAATGTCAGAATTAGCTAGAGACGAACAAAATCCGTCATCCAAATAACCGGGATTTGACTCGGCAGATGGGAAATCTCACTTGACATTGTACATGCCACATGGAATCAAACATACCAGAGTAGGGTATTTTTATTATCCATAACAAATGACATCTTTCTAAAGATAAACCGCCAATCTTACATCGTCACATCCGGAAACCCCTCATCTTCAAAAATCCAGCCCATCTGTTCCATCATAGGTTCACCGGAAAGCATATCCAGACTCTGCTGACATAGGGTTCTAACATGTTAGCTATCCCCAGGTAACCAGCTTGCACAAACACCATCTGCAAAACTCACCATAGTTTGCCATTCCAACATTTGAGCATCCGACATGACCGGCTCAACACCATCAGTAGGAACCACTGGACCTGTCGACATCCCCTGAATAGGCGCCTCCAGGAAACATCCATCCTGCTTCGTCTTCATACCACCCTGCGCCATGTCGCCAGCTCCACCGAATGGTCGGATAAGCGCCAATGTTAACTTCATTGACGAGTTTGACCCATTGGCGCGCTTTAGAGAATCGAGGTGTTGTTCTAGGCGTGTCAGACAAAGCTCGGCATCTTCTTCTATTTGCTTGACGAGAATGGGACCGTGTTCTTCTGGTGGGATTCGATGGAGACATAGTTCGACGTGTTTGGCGGATAACGAAAGACCAACATATCCCTTGACATTCTTCTCACCCGTCTCAATGCAACGGAGTGCTAACTTCTTGATATCATTCACGATATCAAGTAAGCCCACACGAACCTGACTTAACCCCATGGATTCTTCCGATTCTTTTATCTGGAGTTGCACCTCAGTTACGACACTACACGCCGCTTGCATCAAACCTAACCTCAAAGATCCAGACCCATTAATGACAAGCCGGGACATCAGAGCCATGTCATAATGATTAGACTTCCCATCAGTAGACCCGACTTGTTGACCCTCCACATGGCAAGCAGCCCAAAAGGCTAAGCAAGATTCAAGAACAGTCTTGCGCGAGTAGGCATGGGCATTTACGTTACCATCCTTTCCAATAAAACGGCTGTGAAGGGAAAACATAATATGGCGAAGATGTGCTTCTATCCATCGACGGGCGAATAACGTCGTTGTTCGGGGATATTGGGCATCAGATACTGGAGCTTTCCGTTTGGAATCTTCATTACAGATCAACTGGACCACTTGCTTATATGCCTGGCGGAACTCCGTATCTAGTTGCATCGCATCAGCATATGTCCTTGCGCTACAACCAAGATCGTTTAAAAATCGGACGATTCGAAGACGAGATTCAAGACTCTTCCCCATGGCTATCGGTACAGACATATCCGTGATGACGGAATCAGGCTTCGGTCTGCTAGCTTCGTTGAGAAGGTCAAGGTCGTCGTAGTTTTGGGGTGGTTGAGTATCGAAGTGGTCAAGAGAAAGAAGTGGCGGAGTTCCGGCGGTCACAGCACTCGAAACCGATAGTTCTAAGATGGTATACCATAGTCTTCGTCGCATCTCAGTAGCTAGTAGTGACATTTTAGGGAGATGTGTAGGATCTCGATGAAGACCCATGACGATGGCCAGTCTCTGTAGATCACCGGCTAGTACCCATACCATGTGGCTACCGATTCCTAGCATTTCACGGGCGATGACTATCATGATCTTGGATTGCATTAATTCCAAATGCAACCGGGATTTGAAGTCAGGATCAGACAACCAAGTAACAGCCTCATAAAGCCATCTACTAGCCATAATCCGTAGAGTAAAATCATCATCATATGACAGTGACCCCAACGTTAAAACAAGCTTCACCTGGGCTAGAAAGCCAGGATCACGTGGACTTCCATCCCACAACCGCTCATATAGCTTCATGAATGTAGGAATATGAACTATTCGGTAGACTGATTCGATGGTTCTCATATAGCGAGATACAAGTTCATCACAGACGGCCTTACCTGGGAGGTCGTTGGTTAATGGCGCGGGCCAAGCTGGACAACGTTCAGCCTTGACCATCCGAGAGATTTGCTTGCATCTATTTATGAGCTGAGTTCCTCTAGATTCCGGATCTTTGAGAAAAGTGTCAATGATAATCATTGGTTCCATCAACTATGTAGAGAGTTAGTTTGTGAATGACAAAAAGTAGCCGTGGTACCATTTACAGCATGCATAACGTTGTTGGACCAATGACTCTGTCCAAATAACCGGGTCTTGTGCGATATATTGCACGTTACTGCCTCTTCTTGACCAGTCCATGTTGATTCCTTGTGAAGATAAAATGTACCACCAAAACTAGACTTTTGCGTTTCAATATGCGTATGTGGACCAGCACCCGTGGTTGAAGGTGGGCTTATAGCAGATGCTCCTGGTGTCAATCCCGCAACAGAGGATCTCCCGCCTGAGATAAGCGAAGGACGTGGAGACGTTGAAGCAGTGGTAGTTCTGAAAGAAGACACCTGTGACTCAAGCATCTGTATACGAGCTTTTAGTGCCGTTAAATCATCAGTAGACGACGTCGATTGTTGAGGTGTTATTGGATCAACGGCACTTGTATGTCCGGGTTCCATAAGCATAGAGACACCTGGGTTAGCAGGTCCCAACAGATTATGTCTCGGTCGATCTGGTATAGTAACAGAATCAAGAATCAACCTCTCCCCATTAAAATCTCGTTGTTCAACGGAAGATCTAGACGCCAAAGCCTGCGTCACAACAGGTGAACTCTGTAGACTAGAAGCGGAGGACATAGACCCAAGTGGAGACTCCCGGGCCGCCGAAGTGGGGCGCCGTTGAGGCGCAACTGCGGCCGTGGTAGATGCACTTGGGAATGGCTCGTAGATGCAAACGCCATTTCTAGAGCGTAAGCAATTACTGCAAGGTGACTCGCGGTTACATTTTATCTTGCGTCTTCGGCAGAGGACACAAGAACTAGACATATATATATAGTTAGAAAATGGGTGGGAAAAAGCCAAGATACAAGGGACCATGTAATCAGTAACGCCGCACAACGTAGCCCCGATTGCCTCCTAAGACCGCCATATTACTAGGAAAGGAAATAATTATTGCATCCTGATGTATAATGTCCGATATCAAAAGTCCGTAGGCTCTGTTGTTTGTGGATGTGTCGGCTTTCCTCCTGGGGTTTAAGGTTCTGTGGAATACAAGATGACGAAATTGACTTACACCGCGGCTCTTTTCCGTCGCCTTTCAGTTTCTGGCATTGTGGAGTATAATTGTTCCCAAAAGTCCGCTGTAAAATAGTAATGTTAGATATATATGTAACGTATGTACATAAATGCCAAGTCTCGGCTTCTCAAACAAAAATCAACAAAAGAGAAACAAAAACAAGCTTTAAGAAATGACCCCCAAATACAGAAAGTGCGGTATATCGCCTAACATTTCCTTCTTCTAGATAATTAATCTCCTTCAATGATTTTTATCTAACCATTTTTGAAAGTGGTGGGGGCACGGCAGGATAATGAAGTTTATCAGATCCTCGGGGATAAATCCCAACAACAAAAAGTTCGGGGATATCATCTTACCGGTAGCAGTTAGTGGGGCCATGTTTTCCGATGCGGGGTTAAGCCAGGATTCCTTCTGTCTTGTCTGGGGAGAGCTGATTCGACGCACGTATAAGCACCACAGGCAAGCTTTCTGCGGTGACTGCTCGGTGTTTCTGCTGGCTGATCCGCCGGATTGAGGCTAACAAAGTGTACATATATATACCCGGCACGGGAAGTGGGGCGTCAAAGATCGTTATGAAGAGTTGAATTCGGCAGACTGAAAGATGTGTATGTATGTACATGTGTCTGTGGTTCACAAAGAAAGTCTGGGAAAAAAATAACTCTAGTACTATCGCATCAAGAATGTCTCTGGCTATATATATATTGATTCATGTTGTCTACTACCGGATCCCGGAAACAGCCTCATCCTTTAGGCAGGCCGTTTTCTTTTTGGTCCCGTCGGCCATGTCGAAGTTGATGCATCCCGGGGAAATATCCTCACGACAGGACGCAGCCGTGCCCATAGCTTCCTGACGAGTGCCCACATTTAGCGCAAGCGCGCTGTGCTACGGGAATCTGCTTAGCCCCTTGGTTTTTTCAAAGGTCTGCTTTAAATTCATTATGCACTACGATGCTCGCACTTTTTTTTACTAGCCTTTGTTCCAGCGATTTTTGTCGTTCTACATCTTCATGTTTGCATATCGATTATAAGACTTTTTTTCTGTTTCCCATGGGGACCGCGTCAAAGATTTATTACGGCGGCTGAATTCAGACCACTCGGGCTGATTATAAATACGGCTTTATGTGACAGCAACATGTCAAAACTCGCCCTGTCATCAGGATGTTCCGGGTTTCCGCGGAGTTCCACCCAAGCGAGCGACTCACAAGGCGGTTTCTCAAATGTACAATAAGACACCAAGATGGCATGCCTACCTTATCCCCGACTGTCACATGCTTTTTTTCACTTCTCCGGCGATCAGATGAACGGTTGAAATTATGTATTACATTATGCTATAAGAGTCATCCCCACGACATCAACTTGTATTTTACAAAAGAGCAGCCGCCACGAAGGCGCCAGCGATGCCGAGCACACCAACCTTCTGGACGTTGCCGTTGCTAATAGTAGCAGTAGACGAGGAAGCAGAAGAAGTGGTAGTCTTGGATGAAGAGGTGGTCGAGGTAGTCGAGTTGGCCTTAGTAGACCCAGTAGCGGCGGCGGCACCAGAGGTAGTCGAGGTGATTTCGTGAGTCGAGGTGGCGGCGGCACTGCTGCTACCAGTAGCCTCCAGCGTAGTCGAACCAGAAGTGGAGCTAGCGCTGCACGAAACACTGTCGGGGACGTCAACGCCGGCAGCGCTGCACACCGACTTGGCGTATTCAAGAGCAGACTGCTGGTCAGATTCACTGCAGGCGTCAACGAGGCAGCAAGCGACGTCAGAGAGGAAGGTGCTGCTGGAGCAGATGCATTCGACATCGGTCGCCGAGCATCCACCAATGTTGCTACCGCTGCTGAAGCCACTCACACAGGTGGTCTATGTTGATAAATGTCAGATTACTAAGCATGCAAGGGCAGTTGGAATCACATGGGATCACTTACAGCACAGGTGGGGAGGCTCTGGGCAGTAGCAAAGGCCACGAGGGCAGAGAAGATGACAGAGACGGACTTCATTTTGAGGTGATGGAGTTGTTGATGAAAACTTGAAGGTTGTGAAGAACAAAGATGAACGGAGAAAAGAGCGAAGAGATGATATGTACAAGTACGCCGATTAGATTGTGATGGATTGGAAAGGTCCTACGCAACACCGAGATTTACTGCGACGAGCGACTTCTTATATAGACGTTCGGATCAGCCACTTTCTCCTATGATCGTTCGTTGCCTCCCTCTATAAACTAGGGAGGATGTATTTTCAAATTACCGCGAGACACTATTTGCACGACCCTCAGGGCGTTTTTCGACGTACTTTTGGAATTATCCTTTGTGTTGTACCCCAATATACTCCACACTGAAACATCCGACCTTGACTACGTCCTGTTACTGTCGTTGCCCCTTCTTCCTACTTGCACAGAATCCGTCTTTACAACTTCAATAGCGCATGTTACCCCAGGTTGTCCCCTTAGCCGCCAGCCAATATGCAGCGTAGATCCGTGAAAACCGGTGAGAGCCTAAAAGCCCGACAACAAAGATACATCCGTCTCACGCTCATCAATATCACAAATTGCTGGTGTTGTCTCCTAGAGGGCGTCTCCAAGTGAGTGTGTACGCAGAAATATGTGCGTATACATGTCCACATTTTGATGGGGGTCATAAGTCACCACGCAAGTCTGTGAATGGTACTAAAACACTCCCTGACGCCCTGAACTCAATAAACATTCTGGACCCAATCATCAGCCTGATTTGGCGGTTTAGGAAACATGATTCGTCAATAGGGAGGCCATTCAGACTCTCAAATTTGCAGAAAAAAACGCATGTCCTACGTCAATGGGGCGATACATCTCCACGACAGCCACCGCCTTTTCCAAAAGTGGCTACCTCGTACGCCTCGGTATCTCATTCGAAAAATAAGCCCAGCCAGCCGAACACCCGGAATGTTTGACGCCCCCAATATCGTGGCCGCAAGTGGTTGGTTGTGCAGGTTCACTAAGCCTAGTCTAGGCTCATATTCGGAATATTTCGCCCATATCTTCACCAAGCTATGTCGAGGAAAGAAATCAGCAAGCGTTCGTTAGGTGCCCCTCTGGTTCGGTAGGGTATTCTCTGCTGATTGGTCAGGTCGATGGCATGTCGTTGACTTATGGATTGCGCTTGGATGCTCCCCTGTCTAAGCTTGCATGTTAGGTCTTGGCATCTCCAAGCTAGGATAAAGGTGGTCTTGGGCAATTGTCGTTTGTTCGTCAGTCGATGTCTAGTCCATGCTCCAAGTCGCACCAAGGAATATCGTATCGATGGACTTGGCGGCGACAGTTTGCAAAATGGCTGTTGTACATAGGGGTGTATGACGAACACGCCAGGTACAACTCATATACCTAAGACACCGTCCATTCTCCAGGGCAATGTCTCATAGCCTACCAGCCAACCTGTCCAGGTCCAGACTCGGAGGTGTGCATTTCAGCTCATCCCTTTCGGCGTATTCAAATATTGCAGTGATCCGCAGATTTACCAACCTCAATCATGGCCACAGCTGCCCAACCAATCTTCACGACTGTCAAACACAATGCCCAATCTGCAGCTTCTTTCACTCGGCTCGTCTTTGTAGTCATCCATCACCCCTTTCCATCAATCCTTCGCCTAACAAACATTGTACATCATCGAAACATGCACAACATGCTAGCCCCGTAAGATCGTGTTGTAGATTGAAAGATTGTCGCGCATCGATCGATGTATTTTCTATGTTGGAAGATTGTGTGTGCCATCTATGACGTTCACCTGAAGAAAAGTACATACATATGTACAAGACAATCAGTTAATCTAAAGGACTATCGTAGCTACTGTAATCAGTCACCTAAGTGCCCTTTCTGTTCCTTCGACGTAAATGCGTCGGCTCTTACCAATTACGGTACATGGAACATGTGAGTTCTGTTTATTGTTTCTTGAGTAGGGATTTTTTGCCAGTGATTCTCTTCGCCTGCAAGTCTTCATCTCACCACGGAACTGTTGTGTTTGTTATAGGCTTTGGACAACTTTATTGTGATTGTTTGATTACATCAAAGGTTCTAGGCAGTTTGATAAAGACTAGAGTTTTTCAATAGCCTGTATTTATTGCAGGTTGTCAGCACTTCAAAATGGGTTGCTGGATTCTAGAACCCACAACTCCTGGGCCAGTCCCAGGTGAGTCCCACACAAGGCAAAGTCATCGTATGAAGCCCGAAAACTAACCAACCATAGGCACCACACAATATTTCGATGACCCAAGTCATCCAGAACGTGCAGAGGATGAAAGTCATCGACACTTGAAAACCGTCGATGTCAATGGCACCAAAGTCATCTTGGTACGTACACACAATATGTCTACATATGCAGGCCTTGTTTCACTAACCACTGTCTATCCCACAGGTGCCTCAACCCTCTCACCACCGCGACGATCCCCTCAACTGGCCAACTTGGAGAAAGGACCTCGTCACCTTTCTACTCTCGCTAACTGCTATCTTTGCAACGGCGCAGGGCTCCATTTTGGCCTCGAACACGGTTGTGATCACACTCGCGATCCATCGTCGGTTCTCCGAGGTTGCTCTGCTCACCGGGTACTTCCTGATGGGATGCGGGGCTGGTGCCGTCTTTTTCGTCCCGTCGGGTCGTGTTTGGGGCAAACGACATGCTTTCCTGATTGGTTTGGTCATCATGGAAGCGGCTACCATATGGGCATGTTTTGTCGGGGACAATTACGGTCAGTTTATTGCTGCGCGCATAATCCAAGGAATTGGGTGTGCGCCATTTGAGACACTGGTAAACGCAGCAATTGGTGATCTCTACTTCCTCCATGAACGTGGTGTAAGAATGGCTTTTACCAATCTGGCCGTGTTTGGAGGAGCATTCTTCACCCCCATCGTGGTGGGAAAAATCACCCGCACCATGGGTTGGGAATGGCCCTTCATTTTCTCGTCCATTTTCCTTGGTGTCTGCCTGCCCATGGTCTTCTTCTTTTGTCCCGAAACTGCGTACCTACGGAAAGAGCCATCCAGCGTGCAAACGGCTGGCCCTATTACTGGAGATAAGGATACCAGTGGATCAGGGTCGGCCTCTCTTACTGACAACAACACTGCGCTAGCCCAATCCTCGGGTCACACAAACACGCCTGCAGCTAATGACGAGGCGGGTCGCGCCGGCGCAGTGGATGAAAAGCCAAGATCACGGGCACTTTCATCGTGGGCACAGGGGCTTAAAGTGTTCAACGGGCGTAAAACTCGCGAGAGTTTCCTTGTGCTCCTGTTGCGGCCATTCCCTCTGCTATTCCACCCTGCCTTTTTGTGGGCGTGCCTAATTCAAGGAACGATGATTGGGTGGACAGTCTTCATTGGAGTGGTCATCGGCGTCATCTTCCAAGGGCCGCCGTATTGGTGGGGTGAAGACAACACGGGCTATACGTATGTTGGCCCGTTTGTCGGTGCTATACTTGGCTTTGTGATCGCTGGAGCACTGTCTGACTGGAGTGCTAGGTTCATGACTAAGAGGAACAATGGTGTCTATGAACCTGAGTTCCGGATCCTACTGGTCATTCCCATGTTTATTATTGGGGAGATAGGCCTATACGGGTTCGGGCTTTCAGCGTCCAAGATTACGAGCAGCGAGTCGGTATGGCAAATACCGGTGTTCTTCTTCGGACTGGAAGTATGTGCCATGGTCATTGGTGCGGTTTCCAGTTCGTTATACATTGTAGATGCGTATAGTAAGTGAAGACGTTTAGTGTAAGGTTATGAGTTTCGAGCTAACTGTTGTGTAGAGGATTTGGCCATCGAGGGCTTCACTATCGCCATCATCTTCAAGAACTTCTTTTCCTTTTTCTTGACGTGGTTTGTGTTTAGTTGGGTTACGGTTGGCATTGGCATTCGCTTGACTATGATCATTCTTGCGTCTGTCCAGGTCTTTGTATGTCTGACGAGCATCCCGTTGTGTAAGTTTATTTCGTTTCATTATATGTATTTTGTGGTATCTTTTCTAACTTATTTCCTGTGTAGACATCTTCGGGAAGAGGATCCGCGCTTACTTCCACGCAGAACAGATGTTGAGAAAGCTGAAATTGTGAAGGGGTTCAGCTTAGTATTGTAATATCATAATTTCATAATTAACGGTATGGGCCCAATAGTTTATGGGCTCTGGGTATAAACATCAAAGTTTGATCTTGACTATGGCGTGACCTATGAATTCCGGGTTTTATATCTTTAAACGACAGCAGCACCGTCACCCCAGATGCCCAAAACAGCCATGACAAAACCAACACTAGAGAAGGCAACCTCAACAACACGAGCCTTAGTAAAGGACTCGGCCCGAGCCTTAGCCTCTAGCTTAGACGAGGTGACATCCTGCTCACTCTGAGAAGCCAAGGACTGACCCAAATCATCATAGCTAGCCTCCATATCCTGAGTAGCAGCAGTCTTCTTGGAGGGAATGGGAGTCTCACCCAGCAGCATGGGAGCCAAGATCTCCGAGGCCCCAGCGGCGCTAGCCAGCAGAGAGGTGTAGATCAAGTATGGGTGACGCAGATGGGCGGGGCTCGAGATATAAGCAATGAGGAAGAAACCGGTTGAAAGACGGGAGAAGCGACGGATAGTGCGTTGAGTAGGGACCTCGAGGAGGGTTAAGGCGTGTGTTGATGTACCGGGGGGCAGTGTTAAGAGGGGAGGGAGGGTCAAAGTTGTGAGAGAGTAGGAGATGCCCTGGGTGGATGGATGATGTTAGTATGCTTTGACTTGGTGATGCTGTAGTTTTAGGGTGAGGTGGACGTACGGTTAAGATGCCGAGGGAGATGGTTCCGAGGAACTTGAGAATGGAGAGGCGAGCGGGCACCATGAAGAGCTTGAAGATTTTGCAGAACCACATGGTGACGGTGATGCAGCTGCGCACTGTGTTTGGTATGTAGGGTTGTAATGTGGTGTGATTATAATTTGGTCGCGAGGTATCAGTCTGTCAATCGGGGTTGGTTGACAATTCGCGGGGTATTGTCGAGACGCTGGCGAATGCAATACTGCACTTTTTACAGGTTAGGTTGAACCTTGGGTCACAGCGTTCTTGATTGTGGAGTGGGGGGTAAAACGGGAAGGAATGAGGATGAAATTTGATGTGTTAGGGTTTTTTTTTGTTATCGGAAGGGTTGTTGGTTGAATTGGGGAAGGCCGTGATATGTGGAAATGGAAGACGGGACGGGTAACGAACGAATGGGCTGGTAGTTTGTTGCTTGGACTGAGATCCTCGGTGCCGTGGGTGGAGTTCGGATTAGGCCGGTTTAACGGGGATGTGAATGGCACAGGGAAAGGTAAGTCCGGCAAGTGCACGACCAGCTATCGGACCTCCATGCTCGAGCTTAAAGTGGCTAAGACAGAATGGATGACAGGTTCACGGTGGGAAAAGAAAAGTACTCCAAACTGGACAACTAGATTCGGGGTTGAGTGTGGCGAGGTGGCTGTCATTATTAGGGTTGCTTGGAGTTACTCTGGGTGTTTTCTGTGGTTTCTGAGCTCATTGTGGTTCTTTCTTTGCTGGTTTTGATTTGCGCTGTAGTGGGTGAGAAGGCATCACATGGCGATGTAACGAAGAATGTGCCGAGGTACACACGGTGGTTAGGGTGGAATAAGCGATGACTAACGGTAAGAAGTAGAAGGGTTATAGCGTTTGATTGTTTTTGGAGTACGGTAGTATTCTTAGTTAAGGGAGTACATACAAGATCAGCGTAGAAGAGACTTTTATTGTATGTACTTCTTTTTCTTCTTGTGTATTTTTTAAACATTTTCATTTTCGTTTTTACTTGTCAGTTTCACAATGTCTTCATCCGAGTCTTACGTCAGTTCAGTATGGAGGGATGGAATCTTTAGTATGTTCTACCCCACGACTTCCTCAGTCCCCACCAAATGCCGTCACCAACTACATATTCCTCACAATTACTATTTTCTTCAACCCATAACCCATGTACAATACGGCCCCTCTTCCGAGATACTAACGAGACCGCCTCCGTGAATTAGAGGACCGAGTAGTTTTTGTCACCGGTGGCGCCGGAACAATCTGTAGTGCGCAGACTCGCGCTCTTATTAAGCTGGGTGCTAATGCGTGTATTCTGGGACGTAACACGGAGAAGACGGAGCGGATGGCGCGGGACTTGGAGACGGCAAGACCTGGGGCTAAGGTTGTGGGAATTGGGGGTTGTGATGTGCGGCAAGTAAGTTTGTTAGTGGGGAGATGATTATTTTGTTGTTATCTCATGATGGTTGTTGGCTGGGCTGATACTAATTCTTCTTGTAGGTGAAGCAATTAGAAGCTGCGGCGCAAAAATGTGTGGAAGAACTCGGCGCAATCGATTTCGTTATGTATGGAACCCCCCCACGTCATTTTTACAAGGTCGGATGGTTACTGACGTCTATTATAGTGCCGGTGCGGCAGGAAACTTTATTGCTCCGATTTCTAACCTCAGTGCCAACGGTAAGTTTTTTTCCCGCGCATCACCGTGCCCTATGCATTTGCTAATAGGATTTATACAACCAGCGTTCAAGAGTGTCATTGATATCGACCTTCTTGGAACCTTCAACACTCTTAAAGCTACAATCCCGTATCTTGTAGAGTCGGCATCGAGAAACCCAAGCCCCAATCCAAATGGTATGACGGGTGGTCGGTTCCTTGCTGTTTCAGCAACTTTCCATTACACCGGGATGCCTCTCCAAGCACACGTTTCGGCCGCCAAAGCCGGAGTCGACTCACTCATCGCCTCAATTTCACTGGAATATGGCCCTCGTGGTGTGACCGCCAACGCTATTGCGCCAGGACCAATTGAAGGGACTGAGGGTATTGAACGGTTAAGTGGTACCTTGACGAATAATGCTGCGATCAAGAAGGCCACGCCACTGGGTAGATGGGGTGTTGTCAAGGACGTTGCGGATGCCACGGTGTATCTGTTTTCGGATGCTGGGAACTACGTCAATGGTCATGTTATTTCTGTGGATGGTGCGGGGTGGCGGAGAGCTGGCAGTGATGCGGCGGCTGTGGGACTTGATCAGGGAGCTAAGTATCCTGACTATGTGATTTCTGGCGTGGTTACTAAGCATGCTAAGGGGAGTAAGAAGGAATCTAAATTGTAAATAGAATGACAGCGGGAGTAAGTAACAATGCGCATGGTGACGGGTATAGGTCATACTGTCACTAGTTTTGTCTGATGAATATCATGCAATATCATTATTTTGGCATTACAATTCTTGGTTATTTTTGAATATGGGTAGAGTTGCGTTAATCCCTCGTTTGATTGGAAACATCGAGCAGTAATGATTTCCGAGGCTTAGTTGTGTACCATACATTGAACTTTTAATAAATGATCGTCCATGGAAGGCACATCATTCATGCAGAATTGCTATCGATATATCACGCATATGATAGGGTTACTATATGCATCCAACCCTTGATAACTACACATGTAATAGGTTGCATGCAGGAACGAATTAGTGATGCGGAAGGGCAATGGAACCGGTCTGAGGTTTGCAGGCTGGATGGGTCTTGTTAAGGGGTTCAATAACCGAGTATTGGTGGGGGAGTAAGTACATAATAGTTTGAGCGGATTGGCCGGGAGATTTTGTATGTAGGCAGCTGGTGATAAAGGGGCGAGGTGACAGACATGGTCTTGTAGCTGAACTAGGTTAGATGTGGATACGTCGGTAGAATATGTGGCTGGGTCCGATGACTTGATGATTACCAAAGGTGTAACTAGTGATGTCGTAAGAAGAAGAACAAGAAGAAAATATGTCTTGTAAAGTCACGAGAAAAGTCTCGTTTGTAAGACACCTAACGGGCATCCTCCCGAAAAAAACAAACATGTACCCACCTACGTATGTAAATTGTGAACAAAACGGACGTGCAAGAAGGGCGGGGAAGCGAGGCGGTGAGTTTGAGGGTCACGGGCATTTCCTACATAGAAACCTGTGATCCCAAAGAGGCAATTCGTACAACGGCGTGCAGGAAGAGCCATGGAAGGCCTGTGGAAAGGGGAAACGGGTGATTCTGGCGAAATCGAGGTTGGACAGGATTTTTTTTTGTTTTGGAGGGTGTGGTTACGGTTAGGTGGTTGTGTAGCGGGAGATATGGGATGAATCAATGGATGAATGAATTAGTCGAAATGTGGTGGAGATACGGACCGGACCGAGGGATTCTTTGGGACCGGCGCGGAATTTGAGGATGGTGGGGGGAGATGGACCGGTGGATAGAGGATGGGTATTACCTACTACAGTGGTGTATTTGTGCGGCAGATAAAGAGGGTGCAGGTTACTATGTATGTATGTACGTATGGACCATGAGCGGGACATGGCACTGCCGATGGATGGGGCTTGTCATATGGAGATTTTCAAGACAAGAAACGAGTAACCGGACAAACGACGGTGAGAACCTGGTGTTACGGGTGGTTGGAGAGGTATTGTTGAGAGGGCTCCAAGGGGTATATACAGACTGAATGGTGGCGAGCAACTAGCATGGTTAATCGGTTGGTTTTGAGTTGTTGTGGTACATATGTATGTACATATGTGTAGAGTAATGGGCCTCATACATTGTGAAAGAGAGGCAGTTCATGCCTGACTAACGGAAGAGTAGAAAAGAGTCAAACACACAAGAAGCACAAAAAAAATCATGATATCAAGATGCCAAATATAATGCATGAATGTCCTCCTTTCTAAGTGTTTGCACATAATTCAGACATGGTTACGCAGTCCGTCAGTCAAACAAAGTCGAGTGAATGGCTGGGACGGATAGCGAGGCGTGTGGTGAATGGATTACATAGAGGTCCGGGCGGTGAAGTGATTGCTGGGGACTTCCGAGCCGGCTGTTGTTTAGTAGAGCGGGGAAAACAATAACGTGGGATGGAAAGCCGAGTTAAGAGGGGAGAAAACATGAACTGAAGGATGTGACTTTGAGATATGTAGATAATTCGAGAAGATGTATAGAATGGGCCAATGAAACATTGTATCTTGATAGCCTTTCGTTATCTATGACGAAGGTTACATAGATTTCAGGAATTGTGGGGGAGGAGCCGTTATTTGCGTGGGGTTTGCCTGTGTCGATCAGAAGGAGCTAAACCAATTAGACGACTAGATGTTATGTAGAAGAGCGCTAGAAGGAAGCGTTATCAATGGATAGTCGGAGTAAACGATGATGCTGGGCAACCCCAAGGTGGTCAGAATACCCGACTTGAACAGCTGACATTATAGCATATCGTAGTGGCCCTTTGAAGGCTTTTAGTGTTTTGTATTTACAACACAAAAGGCCAAAGACTTTATGGGGCTTGGCAGATATGACTTTGTGAATGTAGAGTACAAGACGAACTAAAGACCTTTTCTAAAGATACATTCTAGATTTTCACTTTCCAAATCACATTGTTGACCGAAAAGTGTCTTGGAATGTCCACTACCAATCCTTTACCACCCATCAGTAAACTATATACAAAGACAAGACAGCCTAGAAATTCGCCACAAATAAACAACTTTTCGTCCAAAGTCGACATAAAATCACTCCTGCAATGTCCCTGAAAATCTCATGCTTTCGTGTTGCCTTGCACATGCGTGATTTGCCCGTTGCAAACTATCTGAAGGTTTAATCGTTGGTTGATAACAAGGTGATCATCTTTCTGAGTGACTGTCTATCTGGTTCTCTTCTCACCTTTAGTCAAGTCAGCCTACTTAACTACTTAACTACAAAACTACTGATAGTCCTGATAGTTCTGAAAACCCTCATTCTTCGTCTTGACCATCTTGATTCGTCCGTGCCCCAACTTCATCTTTTTCTCTCTTCTGGTTCCCCTCCTCGCTACGGTTTTTTTTTGTCTCCCCACGACCCTGTCCAGTCAATAGCTTCCCCTTGACTTGTTTGCCTCTTGATTTTCTTCACTGTTCGCTAACTAGTCGTCTCTAAATCACCATATATATATAATTCAACACTTTATATATCATCAGTGCTCAGCCTGGTGCGGGCTCCTTTCTTCTTGTTTCTTTCCACGATTCGCTTTTTTACTATATTCTCCCTGCATCCGATTGCACTGTTAAAATCAACAATCCTTGCTCGGGTCATTCATGCTTTCCATCCCATTCTCGGATACTCTTTATCAGAACAAAAAAAACACTCTCAAAGCTCTTACACATTCTTCAAGTCCGCTTTGTTTCCATATCACGACCTTCTGTATATGTACGTCGCTAGTCCCGTGTGATAACCTCCTAAAAACCAAACCCCGTCTTACGTCAACTCTTTCCTTCGTCAATCCGTCCGTCTCATCTCCGTATCTTCCTGGCCTCATCATCCCATAGCCAGTCGTTGACGTTACCGCCTTCTCCAATCACCGAACCCCCATTCCGCAGTCACATCTGCATTACTGCTACACAGCCCCTCTACTTTTATCTATCCTTTTTTTGCTTCTTCTTTCCTTCAATTGCCTTTTTCGTTGGTCCCCCCCCCCCTTCCGCATTTCTCGTGTGGCCTGCCCTGCGAAAAAGAAAAAAAAAAAAGCACCGTCCATTTTCAATCTGCACTTGCTTTGCTTTGCTTTGCTTGCTTGCGTTGCGTTGCCCTTTGCAGCACCTGCAGCCCGCCGTAGCACCGTCTTTCCTGCGTTGCCCTTGTCGCTCGCATAACCAGATTGTGGCCTGCTATTTCCAGCGCATTCGCCAGCTCCACCGCCCGCTTGTCGTTGTAACGCAACGAGCCACACTAGCCCGCTCAGTCCGATAGATTCTGAGTTTTTTTTTCTTCCCTTCTTCTTGTTTTTTTTACTTTCTTCCTTGCGCGCACACGCCCTTTTTGTATCGCATCACTCCCCTCTTCCCATCTGTGTCTACAAAAATGGAGTCTGTCCCCGAGACTGAACGCCTCGAGTCATTCACATCTTTTCCCCGACCCGCTCTTCGTATACAGTCTCCGTCTTCGCCTCTCACATATCCGCGCTCCCCCGTTGGTCCCATCTCGCCCCTATCTCTCGAGCCCGCTCAACGTCCGACAAATCTTCGCCGATCTACCGACCCCACTCACTCTCCGCGTTCCTCTCCAGTCTGGACTCAGCCCGTCAATCCTTCTCAGTCTACTCTATCCCTCTCCAGCACCATGGACCCGCTTCCTTACCGTCCGCGCAACGCCTCTCCGTTGACCCTTGGTGCCAACAACAAAAGTCGTCGTGCTGTCCTTGGTCATGGCCGTTCAAAGTCGCATCTGGGTTTCGCCATGCCTAGACCACATTCTCTCCATGGCTCCCCATACTACTCGCCCAACCTCAACTCTGGTAGTCCTACTAGCTCCCCACAACGGGTGCGCGTACCGAAGCGCAACCCAGATGACTGCTTCCCTTCCTCACCCATTCGCACATCTGTTCTTGAGAACTCGCCACGACGGAATCGTGACCGTTCCAGCTCGCCATCTGCCTCCATGCTTCCTTTCCCCTCTATGAATTCCGCCCAAGTCTTCGGTACATCTCCTCTAGGCTCTTCGCCAATGGGCCCTTCCCCATTAGCCGCCGCCGCCCAGATCACAATGTCTCGAGTCCGTCCGTCATCGCCTCCCCGCAGTCATCCTTCATCATCCCTTATGACCTCACCAATGTCTCTCGGTCGTAGAAGTCTAGACAGCAACATCAACGTTGGTGGAGCTGGAACCTCTGCTATCACCATGGGCTTCAACAACTACACATACTCCACCAACTTCAGCAACTCGTCTATCCCTTCGCTCAGCAACTCTTCAATCCCATCAACCCCCACATCAGCCCGCTCCCGCAGTCCCAGTTTATCTAGCTTGGAAACAATCGAAGATACTCCCGATGCTGAGGATGCCGCCGTCGAGGAAACCCTCAAGGAAGCCTCAGAATTGGCCGCCCGGAAAGAGGCCGTTGTTGCCGAGATCAAGTCTACAAAAGGAGCTCGTGCATTCCGTGATAAGCGGAAGCGCTGGAGTGTCTGTGGTGCCGAGCGGAGAGGTGACCTTGATCTCGAGACTATCTGGGAGGACTGATATGTCTTGTTATGATTGCTTTACTGTTTTATTCTTTTGCTTTTTTTCTTACGCTCGCAATGCTCTACGTTACCCCGTCGATCCGATTATGAAAATCCCTCGACTTACGCTCTTTTTCACGACTATGCCGTTTACGCACACACTCACGTCTATTCATTCGTTTATTCCTGTCTCATCTACACATTCGATACCGCTCGTTCATCTGGCCAGATATTCTGTTCGTTCATTCTTTCGTTTTGCATTGCGACTTTGTTTTATTCTTGTTACAACCCCGCCCAGTCAAAAGCCACTTTTCTCTTCGTTCGGCCGACAATTTCCGCCGCCCTTTTTTGTTGTTTTTACTTTTTTTCTGTTTGTTTTGCTTGACTTTTTCTTCCTTTTGGTGTCCTGCTGGGGTTGGCCTGGTATGGTGTTTTTTACTTGTTCGTTTGACTCATATTTTTTTGATATTTCTTGTGATGTTTTGGGGTTTGGAGTTATTTTGGGAGTTGTTTAGGTGTTGTTGGTAGGAATATTGCTTGGTATTCAGCGATTGTTTTTCTGGATTAGCTAGTTCAAGACACATGTTATTGTCTGTCTATTTGCCACTTACCGTCTTATGTTTCCAAATCGTGCCATGGTGTTGTTATCTGTAATATGTGGGTGACGTTGGTGACTATGACGTCAGTGCGCTATTTTTTCATTCGCGGTATAACCCTTGATTTCCGGTGTACCCTAAACAGATGATCTCTCCGACGACAACAGACGACCTGGGGAACTCAAAGGGATATCAAAGTCTAATGGGTGGATAACACCCGGATATCCAACGATCTAATATATCAACAATCGAGTTCTTCACATGAGATCCAGGATAAGGTAGTTTATGGAAAAAGACAATGTTGCGAGACTAGTTCCCGGGTGTACACCACCATCCCTAGATCCAAAGAGTGTATATTTTCGATAGTGGCGGCTACCCGAGATGGAAGGGATGATATATTTGACGAGGTAATTGGAAGGGCGGAGGGGATCGTGACTTGGTGATATTGCGGGCCGGAGATGCTCCGGAGGGAGTGAGCGGTGGGTATAAAGATGATAGAGGCCCGTCGTTTGAATGTGTGTTTCTGTTCCTGTATCATCCATCTTCTTCTTCACCGGATCTTGATCTTCGGCTTCTTCTTTCTATCTTTCCATTCTTCGCCTCGCGGCTCTTTTTTCTTCTTCGTTTCACCCTTTTTCAATACAATTCTCATTCTCTTTTCAACTTTTACCTTTCTTCTTTCTTCAATCTCGACGGTTCCCTTCCCATTTCAAGTCTCGGCTTTTTATCTTTTCTTTTTTTTCTTTTTCAACTTCCTACGCCGGACTTCTCTTTTCTTATTTGGGCTTTGTGTTACCATCACGGTCTCCTAGCATCTCGTCTTTCTTACTACATTGGTCAATCTGTATACCAATAACCTTCACCATGCATTTCTCATCTACAGTACTTCTTCTTTCCACCCTCTTTGCTTCCGTGTCTGCGGCTCCGCTTCACCAGGTATGTCCCCCGGAACCCTGAAACCCTACTTGACTAACACATCTCCAGCGCCGCGATGACGTCCTTTTTAGTAATACTACTTCTATCCCCTTGTCAACAGCCGCATCAACGCATCTCACTACATCTTCAACTGTAGCGCCGATCTTGAGCACCGGCTCATCTACCCCGACGACTCTTCGTACCGTCAAGCGGCCGGCTATGACTACCGGTGCTTCATCTGTGATGTTGTCCACCGGTATTTCTACAAGCCAGACGCCGGCCATTTCCTCTTCCCTCCTATCAACCGGTGCGAGCGCCGTCATCCCCACACCAACCGGGTCTTCCACCGTGAGAACTCGTACCTTTGGGACACCCACGAGTACATTCCGCTTCACGTCTCCCACCGGATCTTCACCCAACCCCTCTGGTAACTCCACCATCGTAGCGTCTACACCCTCGGTGTGGCGTCCTCACACCGCTACTACATACCCTCAGCTCTCGTCGATCACCGCCGCTCCTTCCATGGGTACCGGCTTGCCTACCGGGTATATCTCTGGGACCGGTGGTATCATGACCACGCCGATGACGGCCCCTGCCTGGCCTTCATTCCGGGGTAACTATTCTGCTGTCTGGTCGACTCTTGTAGGCTCAGGAATTACCACTGTGCCTTCGTGGACTGTGGATAGTGTGTCTGGGACTGCCGCTGCTGGATCGTCAGAGTCGGAAGTGACCTTCGGTGTCCCTAGTGCCACTGCTACCGCTACTTCAACTCCCATGGCTACATCTGAAATGTTCAGCAACTCCATGTACACTGCCACTTCCACGACGACCCTTCGCAATGTAGCTACCAAGACCCGCATTGCCACTACCACCGTAACCACCACCCCCACCCCCACAGAATCTCAAAACTCTACAGACACTCCTTCCACAACGACCTTTACCCAAGCCATTGCAACTGTCACCGTCACTACTTCGTCTACTGTAACCCAAGTCGCAGTAGCCACGGAGACTTCCTCTGGAAATGCGAAGTTGTACGGTGACTTCCCACTCATCTGTGTCGAGCTGAGAGGCAACCATTCCTATCCCTCATCGATTCCCCGCGAGATTCTCGACTTCTTGGAGAAGTACTGAGACTCTCCTGGCTATATTCGGTGTTGTTTGATATAATGGTTTTGCCGGCAGGCTTGTGCATACAATGCAAATACTTGTAAGGATGTCTCAGTACGGAGTTTCGGTGTCTTGTTTTCTGTGTTTTTTTTTTTTTGCTGTTCCTGTTTTCTCACTTCTCTTTCCTACTGTCCTCGTGATTACCCTATTCGTTCTAATTGTTTTAATAATAACCCACGATCCCATCAAACAATCCACGGTACCTCCGTAAGTGAAAACTGTAGCCCTTAAACTTATGAACCCACCTGTCATGTGACCCGCTCTTCTCCCCAATACTACCCCACAACAAATAGCCCAAAAATCCGGGGAAACCCCCTGACTTGCCGAGCGCAGAAACGAATTAGGTAATTAGCCGCTCTATGCCAAGGCCGTTCACCAAGTGATTCTGCACACGCAGCAAGCAAGAAAAAAAAATTGTATGTACAGTAGAGCCGAAAGGGTGCGCAATGCAGGGGGTGGGCCCTTTTGGAGGGCGTGTGGGTGGGTCAGATGACCTGATAGGTCGCCATAATTGTGAGATCCACAGTGACCTACGGGGTGTGGGAACCTGGTTGGCTGAGTGTGGAGGAGACGACAAGATCGTGCATCTGGCTCGGCAAAGCGCAACAAGGTTCCCATCCCCCCC
>MJMS01000027.1:11190-37427 GCA_002018275.1 Huntiella bhutanensis | reverse complement strand
CATACAGTCAGTCCCTTAGTCCCTTACTCTAGTACAGAACAGTGAGCTTGCAACCAGTGAGAGCTAGGCCTATAGGATGTCGTCTGACAACTTAAATCCCCAAAAAACCCACTCCTCGCCTCCGTTCATCAGCACAGCCCACCACAACAAAGCCTAAGCCCCCATTCCGATACCAACATTCGGGCCACCTGCAACCACAACTACCGCCATGGTCACACAACCCTAAACCCCCCGCGGGAGCCGTTGACGGTCGATGCCGCCCTATCTAAGCCTCTTTTTAGTGGAAATCTCAGACAGTATCTGCAAGCCTTCAAAGCTACATAGAGTGTGCCGCAAGTTCCGAAGTTGTTTGGACTTTGTTTTGAGCTGGGTATTTGTTGTGGGGTGAGCTGGTGGAATCTGTTTGTGTATCTCGCGGAAACCAAGCTGGTGGAGGGTTTTCCGGATTATTTGTCGTACAATTGGCTAAAGGAATTCATGTCTGTGTGCTGGCAACGGCTCGGGTACTGTTGACGATGCAACCGGGTCGGACATTTTCGGATTCCGCATCGTATAAATGGATGTACAACTGCCCATTCTGTCTATGTATTAACGTTACATGCTCTAAAACTGGAACCTTTTCTGCTCCAAGGTGGTTATTCTGATATACATGATACTTAATATTCCACTCCAAACCCACAAAGTCGCCGGTGCGTTGTCTTCACATATAGGATTCTCTCCGTTTCAACCCTATAATGTACTTCATCAAGGGTTCGTACTCACTTACACGAGGAAATGCAGTTTTGTTACCCATCATGATCGACATACAGGAGATATATTTAGCATCAAGCATGTACTCATGTATGCATTCATGTATGTAATGTGTGAGACACTTTACTCTACGGACGTCAAGACTGCATTCTTAATGCACATTGTTATCATTCGAGTAACAAAGCGAACCCCCGAATCGAACAAGTCCGTTTGTTTCTTCCAGTGATCTCCCTATTTTGACGTCTACCCAGCGACCTTGTGTCCGTCAACCTGCATTACCGATAGTAGATCACGCCATCATTCCCCCAAATGTCAGATCTATGACATATAGTCTTCTCTCCTCTCTCGGGTGAAGCTCAAAGTCGACAGATTTCTGCATGTCCATACGTGTCAATAGATCTGTAGTTCCACTTGCCACCTTCTTCCGTTTGTATAAATATAGGGTAGTCCGGATCCTATCCACCTTTTCTATACGAGCTTGACGTCCTTTCAATCACATCATCTGTTCTCATTACATGTTTTTTGCTCAGTAGCTTGGCCAATTATATGGCTTCTTGCGTCTTTTACAACTTGGGAGGATCTCGGTTTCTGGCCACTGCGATTTCGTTTTATACTCTGGGTACACAACAGCATTCGATTAAATATACACATACATATATACATATGTATATACATATACATATACAGTAATATAAACCAAAGGGTTATCTAGCTGATGTGTGAGGTACATACAGTTACTCATGAACACCAAGGCAGTATAGATCACATCAACTATCATATAGGCAACACAATTATTCTAGCTTCCTTTGTAGTTCTCTAGTTCCATCGCCGACAGATCACCAACCTAATGTGTCAATCCATTTTGTGAAAAAAGCAGACTTCATTAAAGATACACTTCTCGATACTTCATAACAGCGACTACTTTTGTTGTCTAATCATACACTCATTCCCCTCTGCCTGCTCAACTTATTGACCACCCTAATCAAAATCCGGAGGTTGCTGTAGAAAAGGTGGCAATCTTGGTAACCCCCTGAACTCCGACCAATCATCCACAGGAAATTCAGGCTCCGATAGTCCCAAATCCCCCACATTGTTCGTACCCCCATCCTCATCCTGCAAACGCATAACCCCGTCGATGGTGTATTTGTCGAAATTCTTCATGCGTTCAAAACTATCCCAGACCTCTTCCATCGTTTCCATCTCAGGCAACTGGATGTTGAACATCGAGACATCTCGCTTGGTAGTCTCCAGTGGCTGCCCCTGAAGAGCAAGACTGTTCACTCTCGATACGGCGTAAGAGGACGACCCCTCACCCGGCGAAGCCTCCCGGACACACTGTCTCTTGCTCGAATACCCCTCCTCGTCTTCATCTGTACGGGCAGTTTTCTTAGAACGAACTCTGCCAGGTGTATGATTGTAGCCACTGGTGCTTCCCTCGACCTCGGCTACTCCCTCTAGCTGCATCTGCGGGCGGTGCTCTGAAAGCAGAGGAGGTTCGGGCTCCGGATCAGGACTGCCAAACATATCGTAGGGAGGGGCAAACACGGGCTCTGGAGACCCGCGTAGCGAGTACTGGCGTAGAACTGCAGCTCTGTTCGACGGCCCATCTGTGAGCATAGGATCACGGCCTTGGGCTATGTCTCCCCAAGGTGTAATGCAATCACTCACTCTAAGATTAGGTTGGGAAGGCTCTTTTCCGAATGACAATCTAGTTTGTCTCATGACATGTGCCCGCTGGAGTTCAACCTCGAGAGGACTAGGGCCCACAAGTGAAGCAGAGCTACCCTCGGAATGATTGGTGTACTGCCTAGCCATCTGGGTAAACTCTTCATCATTGCTTCTTGGTGTCTCAGGGGCCCACGCCTGAGTATCACCATCTCCGTCATGGTTGTTAAGACTAGCAGAGTGATCAGACCGGTCATCGGAGGTATCGTGGACCGTAGCTTTTTGCTTGCCCTTATGATCGGAGATCTTAAAAACCGGGGGGACACCAGAGCCGGAACCCTCGGCGACAGGATCACTGTTGTGAGAAGCCGACTGTTGGGACGATGCTGCAGCCTGTACTGGTTGCGCTCTAAGCATGTCGAGGATTGAAGCATCCCCAGGTGGAATGGTAACACGTTGGTTCGTAGACGGAGGAACCTCGACGTCGTCGCTGTCAAAACGCTTGCCGAGCAACGTCCTAATCTTTACCTTCCCCATCACAATTGGGCATAGTGGCTCTCCAGGGCCGGTGGAATCAGACATCTTCAGCGACACCGATTTGACAACAGAAACCTCCATTTCTACACCGGAGAAGCTCCCTGCCGCGGAATTTTGTTCTTGTGTCTGGCAGGTCTCGGAGTTCATGGCTGCTGAGTCTTCGGCTAGGCTTTCTGTGGGCAACTGGGAGCGGTTCGAAGGTCCGGCTTCACCCTCGATCTCAGACTCGTCTGTGCTCACGTCATCAGTGGCATCATAGACAGTTGCATATTTTCTTGGCTTGGTGACAACAGTACCTGATCCGGTGTCTACTTGGGATGAAGCTACAGCAATCTCGACGGGTAATTCGGTCTGTTGTTGAAAGTGGTCGGGTCCCAGAAGCTGTTGACTGCGATAGACAGTTGAGAACAACTTTTCGAAGACCTCAAGAACATGGGCTTCGTTAACAAACATAACCTCACTCTTGAGGGAGTCGACATTGACATCGTAGCTCCCAGCAGGGCACACAATGTTGCACTGGAAGAAAGGCTGGGACAGGTCATGGATCGACTGGCTAATGTGCTTCTTGAACAGACTAACGATGTTCTTGACGGCTGTCTTGGTTGGATCCATTGGACGAGAATCCACTGAGATGAAGGCCCCCTTGCCATTGATGTTGGGGGCGGCGGCACTGTTGCGGGGCATGAAGGCCTTCACAAAGTAGCCGTTGTGGGCGAGCTGGAACTTGGAACACTCCGAGGCTAGACCGGCTCCAAAGGTCTGCAGAGCCACTTCCTTGGCCGAGTCGGACTTGCCGGGCACAGGCGAGAACGTGTACTCCGCCGTGGGATTACCCACCACCTTGAAGGTGAACTTCACATCAGGGCGGGCCATCGCCAGGCGAACAAGAACATCTTTGACCATGGTCAATGTCTTAGAGCTGTTCTTGAGGAACTCTTGCTTCCGGACAGGCATGTCAGCGTATAAATTGATGACGGTGACAGTGGTGCCGACGGAGCCGGCAGAAGGCTTCTGGGTCAGAATGCCGCCTTCGTGGGGTCTAAGGACGACCGACATGGCGACTTTCTGGTTCTTGGTCCGCGTAACAATGGTAACGCGACCACAGGTGTTGGCACTGGCGAGAGCCTCTCCGCGGAACCCAAACGATGAGCCACCCTTCTTGGCGAGCTCCTCGAAGGTGGTCAGCTTGCTAGTGTGGGAGCGAAGACCTAGCATGGGGAAGTCTTCGGAGGGAATGCCATGGCCATTGTCCCGAACAACAATGCGGTCCACTGTGGTAGGTGAAACCTGGACCTCGATGGCGGTGGCATCGGCATCGATGGCATTCTCACACAACTCTTTGATAAGAATGGACGGGGAGGGGATGGTAGTGGATGAAATGAGTTGACGGGCAGTGTCGTTGGAAAGGGCTTTGATTTTATGGGTCTTCATGTTGTCGAGAGGGGGATGAATTTTAATGAATGTCTTAACGTGCAAACTGAAAATGCAAAAATATCACGAACTTGGATGAATGTGACCACACAAGGACAGGACAAAATAGTTGAAAGTTTTCCAGGAACTCACAAACCAAGAACACCAACAAAATCATTTTGTGCGTTCCAAAGTAGCAATAGCATCTCATGTTGGAAGGTGCGTATGCAATGCAATAAATGTCAGTTTCTACTTTGCAACTTCCAAGCCAAAATTCACAAAACAGTATCATGGTTGGTTTCCACGGGTAAAGAGGGAAATCACCATCTCACAGTGCCATAGACAGTGTGGACTATCATTCGACATGAATGAGATTTAGTTTGAAGAGGATATAATGTATTTAATAAAGTTAGTCGAGATGAATTAACTAGAATAGATTTAATGCGGGCTCATGATACTAAATTATAGCCCTACCTACACACAGAATGCTACTTTTGGCAACAAATCAATACCTAGGCCCGACAACTCCACACGACCTCACTCCTTTGCTGGAATTGGAGACCGCGAACGAGACCGCGAGCGAGATGGTGACCGAGGAGGAGACGAACGGCGGCGAACAGGGGACCGAGATCTTGAAGGGGACCGACGACGAGAGTACGCGGAGTTGGTGGATCTACTCCTTCTGCGAGTATCCTTGGTGTTTCTTGGTCTCGGTGTCCTAGATCTACTCCGTCTTTTGGAGTCTACAGATATGCTTCTGTTGGCCTGTCTACGATTAGACCGATCTTTGTCACGGTTAGAGTCGACACTCCGTGACCGGGATGGCGACTTCCGACGACTGTACGATCTGGATCTAGAGCGTGAAATTGAACGGGATGGCGAACGACGGGGTGACGAGGAGTTGCGATTGTACCGCCGAGATCTAACGGGTGACCGAGACACTGACTGGGACGGGCTCCTGGCTCCACGTCTCCTTTTACTAGGAGGTGACTTAGTAGAGTCTCTCGAGTAAGAGCGGGACCGTGATCTGGATCTCGATTTTGTCGAATAAGAAGTGGATCTAGCACGACGTCCACTACCACGAGTTCTAGAAGACCTCCTTACTGGAGAACGAGAAGTTGATACACGACGCTTCGGGTCAGGGCTGCGTGATCTCGATCTAGAGCCTGAACGGAAAGAGCCAGTCCGACTACGTGACCGAGATTTATCTCTAACATCCCGAGCCCCTCTATCAACGCCACGGGCATGGTCAGGGACATAATGGTCCGCTCCGGCACGATTCCTACCAAAGTCTCTTCCAGTCCATGCAGGTGGTGAGCGTGAGCGTTTCTGTCCACGACCATTGAAGGCTCCCCCTCCGCGTCTACCACGATCACTCGCACGACCGCGGTATGAATCGCCACGACCACCGCGGAATTGTTGGCGGTTCTCACGTTCACGACGTTCAGTCTCTTCACGACGACGGCGGGCTTGTTCCTCTGCTTTATCGGCAGCAATCTAGATTGTAGTTAGCAAATGAGGTGAACTGGGTGTCGTCTTACTATCAAATCATACCTTCTCGAGGATAAGCTCTTGCTTCTTCGCCTCAAGAAGCTCTTTAGGAACACCTTGGGCACTTTCTTGGGCGCTTAAGCAGAGATTCCATAATTCCTTACAAAAGTTAGGAGTTTCCTTGTCTAAAAATCCGTTCAACTGAATCTGAAGGGATTTGATATCAGGCTATGACGAAGTTAGAATCTCATGTTTAAATCTTGACGATGAAAGTAACATACATATCTTGTACTTTCTAAAAGGTTGTAGCAAAGTTCAATCACAACATCATCTTCGCTCCCCAGAATTTCAGAGATTTTTCCTGCGATCCATCTAAACTCAGTATTAGCAATTATTGTTGTATATTATAAATATACCTTACAACGGAATAACTTACTTTTGGATGACCTGGATATTCACTTTCTGAATATCCACCTTTTTGTTGAATTCAGGAGGAAACTTTGTGCTTTTTAGGAGCTTTGCATCAACGCCAGTGGCCATTTTGATGCAATGTTTGATATATTTATAGTGTGTTTGTCGTTGGTATCGCGTTTCCTGTTTTTTTTGGGAAAAAGCTGTATGCCTCTATTAAGCCTGTGCTAAAAAATGCAACAACTGAAGATGCCGCGGATAGAAGCGCGTCGCTTACATGGCACATCCTAGGTGGTTAAATTACAACCATCATGTTGCCCCACCTAAGCGTTGCATCCTAGCTCTGTGAACGTTGTGCCTGAATGTGTTGTAAAGCTATGGGCGTTAAAAAGTAGTAGGTATCGTTATGGTCACTTATTCTTGTCATTTGGGTTACATGTATCTATCTACATTGCCTTTTAGTAGCCAACATTTTTTATTGACTTGTTGATGTATCTGTTGTTTTAATTTGAAATGTTGAGACAAGTACATAGACCATGTCAACTGATAGGGTTATAGTCAAACAGCCATAGGGTTATGTTGATAATACATTCCAGCAACACTTTACTTTGATACAGCTTCACATTTGACGATGCTTCGGGTAGAATGTTTTGATCCGGACTGGCGTATTATCTAACGGCGCAAGTCATATCCAAAAAGTTGCTTTCAAACTCTAATAGCAACATCAAGGTCGATGTTTAAATCCATATTTATGTGATCACTCACCCCCAAAGACTCGTGTCACGTAGTGGGGCTAGACCCTAGCGCATTCAGTGTAACTGCCCTGCGACGCTTAATGCCAAACAGCCACCAGCCCGATGACGTTGTTCTCACACTACTAGGCTTACGAACCCAATAGATTGTGAGCCGGTATTCTATCACTATTGGTTTTCATCACTGCAGAACATCCACAATGAACAACATTCATGCACCGACCATCCCCTCGGGGCCAAGCACCACACAGAGAAATGGAACCAACGGTGGGCCTATAACTTTGGCAAGCTTAGAGCAACAAAAGAACGATATCGAATCTGAATTGAGAGCCCTTAGCCATGTTTTAGATTCTGTAAGCCGGATTTTTGCTTCATAAATAACACCAATTGACTAACATTTGGGACAGCATGGCGTAACCATGGATACCCCACTGATTTCACGAGATGGCTTTCCTCGTTCAGACATCGATGTTGCTCAAGGTCCGTTATCACTTTTGACCCATTGATTTTGGTTCACATAAACTCATACAATACAGTGAGAACCACACGTCATAGAATCATCTGTCTCAGAAATGATTATAAAGATGTGATGAGCAGAATAGAGGTTTTTATCCATGAGCAATTTGCCAACATGGGAATGCCTAGTTCTGAACCTACGAATAATGAAGTGGTCAATGATACACCAATTGCTGTAGACCAACAACCCCTCCGCGATTTTGAGCCGGTTGACACTAGAAATGCTTTCGCCAAGGTCAACACTGTAAGCGGTAACAGTCCAGCTTCTGATTCAGGGCTACAACCGGGCGATTACATTGTCAAGTTTGGTTATGTCAGTATCAACAATCATGATAACCTCCGTAAAGTGGGAGAGTGTGTTCAAGCAAATGAGAATGTAAGTTACAAGTTCCGTATACATTGAAGATCCGGTTTCAATTAACACACATCATCTTTTTTAGCAAGATATTCCGGTTACTGTCGTCCGTGGTCCAACTATTTCTCGCCTTGAAGAAGTCAGCCTTGTTCTCAGGCCTCGTCGTGATTGGGGCGGCCGTGGTACATTGGGATGTCACATTGTTCCATTGAATTGACATGTACCATTGTAAGGGAGGGTTGCCACCCTATCAAGGTCTGTATATAAAATCTCCGGTGGCTGGTAGTTGTTAGTTGGTGAGCTTCAGCTTGCAACATCAATATCCCTGGATTTCGTATCACAGTAAATATTCCTAATAAAGTCGTGACATATATATGCATATCTGTGTATGTATGTATATATGTACATGTCATTACTCCATCTTACATGGCAATATTATGGTTTTCCAGAGTGAAGCTATATCGGCATCTTTGTAGTACATAGTCTATACTTTCATGTAGAAAGATAACGTGTGTTCATCATAAGCCTCGACGCAAATCTACCTCGACGTGTGTATGTATATATCCCCTTACATATACACGCATTTGTCTTCGCGCAAATACACGTATGCACACTGTTCAAGTCACATGGAACAATGAGGTGTATGTACTCATGTGCATTCCAAAAGACTCGGAACCAAGAACAAAACTGTTTCATGAAATGCACTGAAAGTCCCGGGCGGAAACATTTATCCTCCTTTTCTACGACCAAAGCCTCGAATTGAGGGGCGTTAGTTATGAGTATTGAAGAACACATATTGAAGTAAGATCATCCTAGTCATCTACTTAGGATTGAGAGAAACATTGTAGCGTTAAAATGCAGCCAATTAGCTTGTATTTCTATCACCATTAGAACCCATGATCCACAGAGATTCTGAAGCCTCGGAATGAGACACTGCATCGGTCAAGTATCCAATTCGTTCATTTGGCACCGCCTTCAAATGATACATCCCCGTTTAAGTGATGCCATAGCACTGAAGCATCTAGAAGCCATCCGGACAACGGCCCAAAACTGCCCCACTTTGGTCTGTTTACATCTGGGATGATGACTAAACGCGCCCATGTCAAAAGCACGTGACGCGCCCGCCCCCCTCCCTTCCAGCACTTGGTGGAATTTTTTCGCTTAGGCTCTGTGAAGGCAGAGAATCCCCCGCCATCTTGGGTGCATACAAAACACCAACTGCTCTTAGGTTCCGGATTCACGTCCTCTTTTTTCTTCCTTCTTCCCTCGACCATTCAGCCTTTTGTCCGCCAATAGGTATGTTCTTCAATATCACGTCAGCAATTTGCATAGTCGACGACTTTGCATTTAATTAGCTACATGCAAATAGGTTCAATTGAATCTTGAACTGACCAAACGACCAGGTTCACCCCCCACTACGGTTTACACTTTCTTCGGTTATCATCATGGCCGAGACTCCTACTTTCAAGCTTGTCCTCGTCGGTGACGGTGGTACCGGCAAGGTAAGTCCAATTACGTTACTGCGCCAGCTATTTTCTAGACCGATCAATATTTGCTCGGTCTTGCACCACATTGAGCACCATCTCAATTGGTTTATGGCGCATCGCATTAGCTGGCGCGGCCCAACATCCGAAATGTCATGTCGACTAGCCTGCTAACTGTTTTAACTAGACCACCTTCGTCAAGCGCCACTTGACTGGTGAGTTCGAGAAGAAGTACATGGCTACTCTCGGTGTCGAAGTCCACCCTCTCGGTTTCTCCACGGTTCGTCCTCCACCTCTGCATCACCACCGTGCCGTCAGCCTTGCCCTCAATGATAACGACAAGGCTGAATGCGCTGTGGATGCTCTCTACTACCGTCGAACTACATAACTAACACACATCGTCGTCATAGAACTTCGGTCCTATCACCTTCGATGTCTGGGATACCGCCGGTCAGGAGAAGTTCGGTGGTCTCCGTGACGGTTACTACATCAACGGCCAGTGCGGTATCATCATGTTCGATGTTACCTCCCGCATTACCTACAAGAATGTTCCCAACTGGCACCGTATGTTTTCTACCAAACCACCGACTTATATCGCCGAAATGTTTTACTGACTCTCAATCAGGTGACCTCGTCCGTGTCTGCGAGAACATCCCCATCGTTCTTTGCGGTAACAAGGTCGATGTGAAGGAGCGCAAGGTCAAGGCCAAGACCATCACCTTCCACCGCAAGAAGAACCTCCAGTACTACGACATCTCTGCCAAGTCCAACTACAACTTCGAGAAGCCCTTCCTTTGGCTCGCTCGCAAGCTTGTCGGCAACCCCGCTCTCGTATGTACCCTGAGTCACCTTACTTGATTATATGGAATGTCTACTAACGCAATAATTTCCCCTCATTATAGGAGTTCGTCGCCGCCCCCGCCCTGGCTCCCCCCGAGGCTGTCGTCGACGAGGCCGAGCTTGCTAAGCACGTCCAGGAGATGGAGGCTGCTGCCGCCATGCCCCTTCCCGATGAGGATGACAACGATCTGTAAACGGAACGCCAACGATACAGATTATTGGTCAAGACCTCGCAGACTAGTCTGGTAATGAAGAGCCAGAAATGTACCGAGCCTAAAAGGTTGTGTGCGAAACTTTAGAATGCCCCCTTGTAATGTCGGTGAATCTGGGGATCACCACCCAAGGCGATATTGATGTCATTAAATTATTCTGCGAGTCGATACCAAGACGTTTTCCTTTTTGAAATGTTCTCTTGTTCAGATTATGTGACATTGAAACTTGTGTATGCTATTTTTGTGTCTTGATGTCTATGTAGTGTTGGACTCACAGCTAATCCGTTATTGTCCCGCTGATACCCCGCAGGATTGACATTTTCCCTATTCCAGAAGTCTATAGAAGCGCACAGCACGATTGTGTAACGTTAGCCCCGTTTCCTCTTGACTAAGTACTAGAATTAATCTGCAATGGCTTTGTGTTATGTGGGGGCTAAACAATTGCTACTTTTAATAGTTACAGTTCTGATATGTATTGACAGAATACTTATTATGTATTCTCCAGCTGGCAGTTTTGTACCGAAGTTTGGTTACAATCATGTTCTTTTTACAAACACAAAAGATGAAGTATCAATATCATCCTGTCTAAGACACACGTGGGGCTCAATTCCTGCATATGGTAAAACTACATACTCATATGCTTTACATGTAGTAGATACCAGCTCTATCTAGATCTTCGTTTTAAATCTTGTTTGTATTCCAAATCAAATTTGTGCGTTCATCTGCCACTTCAACATCATGAGATTCCAAGCCACGGGCCGGGTAAATCAGGTTAGTGTTATGGAGAAAGCCAAGGAAGCGCCATGTATGACACCAAGATACTGCATGAAGGGCAAATATATGCACTTAGGCCCTACGTGTATCTTTTGGTGCGTATTTCTCAAGACAGCATCCATGTATTGGAGTACGATTCGATATCCTACGTGGCAAGGTGCCTGCAAACTTTGGCCTGCTGTGGATCCTGTGACCCGGTCTTCTGCAAGTCACTTGCTCGGCAGTCATGTCGAGTAGAGAAAGCGTTTTAGTACATGCGGAGTGACAACCTTGTGAGTGACGATCCTGGGACTTCAATTGTTGGATCATAGCCCAACGGTGACTAAGTAGTTTAGTGCCCAACGGCATAGAGAGTGCAGGTGGACGCACCTGATATGTGTCAAGGTTGACTCTAGGAACGAGTCTCTGGGTCCAGGAAGATGTAGGGCGGGAAATGGAACCTGGTGTCCTAGGAAACCATACCGAATAGAGGTATATAGGAAGATGGTGGTGTGTTGGCCGTGTTGGCCGTGTTGTCGGGAGCAAGCGAGCTTTGTTGGCAGAGTTTGATCTCCGTTGTGAGCGGGGGAGGTGGCAAGTCGCCGGTCAGACTTAGGTGGCAGTGTGTGCAGCTTTTGACTCGTTTTGGTTCGTATTTTAGAGGTTGTTAGTGGGGTTTACAGTCATGAGATGCTTGGATTCTGGTCGGGGGTATTTGATAGGTGGCTCAGACCTTCGGCGCCCGGCCAGCTGGCATGTCGGCCGGTAAACCTCTCCCATGGAACTCGGCCATAATACGTGTCCTAGAAACAATATTTCTCTGCAAACTCGGACAATAGGTCGGTATGGTATAGTGAATCTGGGGAAGATGCATTTTCGGTAAGATGTCACTTTGAATCTCACAAAACACAGGTCATCGCAGGTGCTTGAGCCCAACCGGCTCCTATTCTAGGCGTCACCGCCCCGAACATGGTCACCTAAGCGCAATAATGAGAGGCGACCCCGTGCATGTTGGCCACCTTGGACTCCAACCAATGAAGATGCAAGTTTGCCTCATTGGTGCATACTGAGTATTGCTCCCACGAACGGAAGCGCCCCGAGGACTATCCTAGTTTACCAAAACTGGAATACAAAGAAAGACATCACCAGGTTCTTTTGATCCCATTGGGCTCGGGGCTGATGATGATTAGGCAAAGTTAAGTGGTGGATGTATGTAAGGCAAAGGAAACAATAGGGTAAATCATCTGTGGCGCTGTCCTGCTGGCTGATGCCGCGGTATCCTTGGCCGTTAGGTTTGACAGATAGGGGAGCCGTTGGAATCAAATGGTGGTGTGTATGACCTAGAAGAAGTGTAAAAAGCAATACAGAAGATGTGGGCTCATGTAGTGTAATCACGGATCTAAGGGGTAGGTGTAAGATATGCATCAAGATAACAAGTCTCTGTCTTCCGGGCGAAGTCGATACAGAATGGCATGTACGCCACTTGGGAAGATTTAGGAAACCGACGGCTATCAGTGGACCATATCGTCATGGACTGTCTGGTTGGTAAATCATCTTTTATGGTATCAATAGGCAGTTCAGTAAACATAAGCAGGAAGTCGCCACCGATAAAACGAGGCCAGGTCGGTCGGTACTCTCCGCCCTGAAGCCCCACATACTACAGTGCAGCTCCTGCTAATTATATCAAGACGATTATCCCGTTCCAGTTGATCGGTCATATAGGTACATATACTAAACCAAGGGGGATTCGATGACCGCCTTGTAGGGATGTAAGAACCGATATGGGCCATGTCATGCCCTAAACGGGGAGTCGGATGCGTCTCCGCTACATAGATATATCGGGACACTCAGGAGTTACTAGCGACGTATGTACATAGTGTACATGTGTAGCTGAAAAAACAGGTACGAAAGCCTAAAGCCTTGAAATGGCTACAAGAACCCAACATGTGAAGGGAGTGCCTGAAATAATAATATTCCTTTTTAAAGGTTCTTAGAAGGCGAAATATACATTTGCCTAAGCCCCGTCCCGCCTGTCAGACTTGAACTACCGCCAATTACGAAACCGGCACTTTACATTACATCCGGTGAGGTATCCAAGAAATAGGCAAATTCCACTTCCGACGGAGAATCAATATGATTGTATATTGTTGACCCAGTCAATCGGTTGTGTCGTGGGTGTCACGGAGATCATGATAGTCCCCTGATGTTCCTTCTCGTCATAGTGTTTCTAGACCGATACATAAACCCGCTGCTATATTTACTAGAGTAGTCTTGGTTGTGGTCCCCCATGCATTGTGCTGCAGGTGGATGCAGGTAGAAGCAGATGTGCAAAGGATACTCTCCTCCGAGGCTAAGAACCTTGTACATAAGACTGTAGAGACTCAATAGATCGTGATTTTATACATTTGTCTTCGGAAGATGCATGGACTTACCGTATGCAGAGAGACCCGAGAAAGGGAAGTATAAAGAGAACTATTTGATATGGTCACAAGATTCGGGACTGGGCAAAGCGACTGTAGATGTGGATTTTTTTTTTGGATTTCTACGGTTATGAAAATTTATGGAAACATTGACCAGTTGAAAAAAAAAGGAATATTGAGTTTTTTTTTCGTTTATGTACTTACCAGCTTCTAGGTCGCTAATATCAACTTCAAATGCATCTTACAAGACCTCATGGTACTCGGTTGGATTCCTGTAAATCCTCGAAGTGATGTGTAAACCCTTGTTATTGGTAACCCTAGTAATACACTACATACAAACTATCGTTACAATTTACAATCCCGTGGACAATATGATAGAAGAAAAGAGAATCTCCTCGTGCCAAATCAATCCTTCAAAGTACATTCAGGGTATACACATCTAGTCGATCGGTAATTCGAGCACAGATGGTGCCAACAAGGTTTGGAATATCTATATTCTCAACGTTCGAACGGGTAAGAGGACGACTTACACGAGGATCTTAGTAATCAGACCAACAGACAATTCATTGTCAAATTGTCTCAAACGAAACAATGGTGTACGACCCGACTTTAAACCTCAGTACACCATGTGTGTTCAGTAACTTTCCCATCTCACGGGCAGTGCATGATCTTGATTACTTGGAGCGTGATAACCTGCGTCTCCCATCCCATTATAAATCCTATTACCACGGCAAAAAAAACAAAAGAAAAAAACAAATTCGGCGGCTGGGGAGATAGCATCAGCTCTCAGATAATACAGAAATTCCACCAACCTGGCCGAAGAACGCCCACCAGACATGTGTAATCCCAGTACTAACAGCGACCAGGGCTTTTCACCTTGACCTTCTACTTTTTTTTTTTCCTTCTTTTTACCTTTCATCGTCAGTTATAGCCAGGTATTGCACGTCTCTGCTACTGCAGCTTGTCCCTTTTCCCTCCCCACCTAAACTGTCTGGCCTGTCCGGGCCCGCCGTGGGTGAGGGGAACTTGCCGCACGGAGACTGAAGAAGTAAGTTGCGAACAGAGAAAACGGGGTTGTCATGGAAGTGGTCGAGGGGCAACTTTGGCGAGAGACAGGGGAAGCTTTTCAAGGACCGGCCGATTAATGGTGTGGGGCAGATATGTAGTTGGGCTGTTGTTGACCGCCGATATCGAGCATGGGGGGTTCAGTCCATGGTTAAGAACCGGGGGTCTTACAGTCTATTATGTGACCTACATACTATCAAGAATAGAATGTGACGAGACAAAGTCGAGGTTACAGCAGCGGCAGATTGGAAAAGAAATATCGGCATGTAATGGAGAGTGGGCGACGGACATGGACATGAACTTGCTGCAGCAACGCAGAAAATACCGCGTATAAACGAACTTTGGGTGAGCGGATCCCACTCCGCACTACTTAGACCGCCATATTCCACATTTGCGTGTCCAGTCAGGCCAAACTTCCCTCACCCAGGCGCACAAAGTGGAGTCGGCCTCCCCAGGAGCCCCAGAGAACGGAGTATAATACGACCCGCCAAAAGGCTTGACGTCGCATGGATGGTCAGTGGTGTGGTCGCCTTGTTTCTACGCGCCTTCCATCTGGTCCACCCAAATGTGGTCATTTGGCGTATGTAGCATCCGGGGGAAGTGTCTGCAAGTACCAAGAGGATCAAAGTACTGAACAGGTCAGAGTTGAGTACGGATTTGGTCATTTGGTGCATCGGCGAGTGATGTCAGGGTTACAGAAAGAAGCAATTATGTGCGTAGTTATCAGCTGGTAAAGTTGGATGTCGTCCGGGAGAGTAACGTACAACATATGTACATACACACATACGCACGAGACGTAACAATGGGAAAACTTAGTTGAGGCCGGAGAAAGGGAGAGGATTCGATCGACGGACCAGGAAGACTAATAAAGATGGAATGGAGCTTAAAGTAGCAGTTAGTTGCGTTGAGCATGGCTAAGCTTCCTCTGGGAAGTGAACCATGGTTCGAATTCGCCGAATGACGAAGGTGACTTCGGGCCGGATACAGTCTAGTGATACCCATGGAATCCAGATTTACCTCAAGATGGTAAGTCAGTGCAGTAGTAGCCGTTCTCAATATCTTGCATGTACATATGTACATATATATGTACTCTAATCAATGCGTCCATCCCAAGATGATAGAAGCGGATGAATCCGCGCATTGCGTCGGGTGGAATTTCGTAATAGCGACATGGCTCGTCATCCACAGCGTGCAGAAATACATGCAATACTACGGAATTGATATTCGTTCACCGGCGAATCCCATTCACTCAAAACAGCAAGAACAAACAAGTATGTATATATGTACATGTGCAGACCAAGAGAATCCATTTATTGGATCATTGTCAGTGCCCATTTAGCTCATCGCTCTCCTCCAGGAAGGCCTGACTTTCCACAGAGACAAGTCTCGGTTAAAGAGGGGCGCAAGAGGCTGGTGGCTACATACGTACATACACACATACGTGAATACGTTATGGTGACATGTGAGTTGAGAGTTTGCATCATGGTTTGCCAATGATGGACGCATAAATGGAAACGGCAACAGACTGCGACATGGGCCTACATTGTATATGGCGGTCAAGAGCCCTGAACCGAGCCTGATGCATCAGCCAGGGGAAGAACGACTGTGGTAGCGTCGTACTGGTCACGACGGTGATGGCTGCGGGCCATTTTTGTTGTTACCGAGGAAGAACATGACGAATTGGTTGATGTACACATGGATGCTGATAGTGGTGTTGGTATCTAATATATCCATACATTCTGGATATCATCTAGTACGAACACAACTAAAGAAGGTTAAGCAGCAATATCAAGGACCATTCAAGACGCGGTGGCAGAAATAACAGGTTGAATTTGGGACTTTCAAATGTAACCAGACCAACATTAATTGGAAAGACGGATCAATGCTTGTCCTGGAAGGCAAGCTGCATGATATACCAGGATTATGCTGTGGGCTGTTGTCTCAATGAAGGTGATGTCCAAATACTGTTGTAGTGCACATTGTCCAAAAGTTGACAATTCCAGCCATTGACTTTTTAGTAGGCTGGCTTGTTCCATTATTCCATTGTTTTACCTACCTTGGACAGCACTGGAAGAACGACAGAAATGACCTGTAACACCGCTGTAATTGATCCCATTGGCTAACAAGGAATCCCTTCATTATTGTGCCTCCGCCTATTGCTCGTGGGCGCACTGGCGTGGGTAGTCCAGTGCCTAGGAAATTCCTCATCTAGAAGAAGGCTGGTGTTCTAACAATGGCTCACAGCCATAACAGACCTATAATAAACCCAAATGAGATAGGATCGTTGAATAAAGCAGTAGCGAGTCTTCAAATAACCAACCGGAAGCCTGATCACACGGTCCTCTACTACCGTCTTCGGTACTTGATCTGCAATTATGTTTCCTTGGGGCTTATATTCTATCTTGTCATTCCAATGATTGCAGACCATATGCCGCTATTTGGCGAGACAACTAGCGAACCAACCAATAAGAATCCAAGCCTAGGCCCCGGCCGAGAAAGATGAGGTTGAGGCAGATGGCTCGGAGGATGTGAGCTTGGGCATGGTCAGCAACAAACTATAGACCACTTAACACCCTTGAAATACAGGTTACAAAATCATGGCCATCCGAGGGGTACAGCTGTGTAGACGGCAACGACGGGCCCAGTGACGACACTATCCTAGAGAATACAAACAAACAAAAAAAAGGGAGAAATATACATGCGTTTAGGATCCGGTGTCAATGTTGCAGTTCTTTGTATCTAGCATGAAGCTATGTAGGCAAAATTATGGCGTTGCATGAATCTGGGGGCTGGAAATGGCCATGTGTGATCGAATCCGGCTCTGAGGGAATGGTAGTCATGAGGCCGGTGCAGCGGGATAGTACATACAGGTCGAGGGCCGGCTGCATGCATATCCTGATTGGCTACTTTTATGTTTCTCATTCTCTCTCTCTCGGGTTGACTCTAGTCTATGTACATATGTACTGATAAGCCCGAAATATGTACTACAAACGACACCAATTACATGTCATATGGCAAAATGCAGAAATCATCGAGTTCGACTTGTTCTAGTCCAATAGGCATATATCATTGTGTAGAATGCCTTACCATCTTGTGTGTACCAAGAGAGACATCAGCCCCCGTTCTTGCGGCGGTCATCACACCTTCTCCACCTTTGTTTTCCCCTCCTTCTCTCTGTCTTCTCCTTGTTTCCATATACCGAAAGTTGAGCTGTGTCGTCATTCATTACATCGCCGCCGCCAAAAAAAAAATATGGTCACACATGCATTTTAACCCTTTCATTCGCTACTATATCCCGTTCCCTGGAAGATGAGAAAATCAAGGCAATTCAAAACTAAGCCTCATCAAAGTAACATCATCCCCTAGTTGTTTTACTCGCCCCTCCTGCTCGCCTACAAGTTTGTTCAAGCATTTCAATTAGACACGCCATCTAACGACTGTGCTCCGGAGAAAACTTTAGGCCTGTCTCGGTTTCGTCTTTGATGAAATGTGTCTCGACTTCAGGCGATCGATAGGGAGACGTTGTCAGTTTGGAAGGGTTAGGGAAGTTCTGCCAGCCATGTGTCCCCATGCACTAAGAAACAAGTGTAGGCATTGTTGATTTATAGCCCCTCCTCCCCCGGTACGACCAACGGATAAACGTGACGACCATCGTGTTTACCCCTCGATCTTTAGGCCGTTGATATAATGTAATAACCACTAAAGGAAAGGAATGTTATGGGGCTGTCCAACATGGCGTGAGGCCAATCTGTAACACAGAATCAGCATGGATTTTGATGTGTATCGGCCGGCTGCACCGACGAAGATGGAGCCTGTATTGACCTGTGGTGTGACGGATATTTTGGGAGTGTATAGAGTTAAGCTGACCGGACACTCGGAAGGTTGTTATGTATGTATGTACTCCAAGATATGTACATACGTATATTCTACACTTCAGTCACAACGACATATGAGGTACATAAAATACAGGATTGCGTTGGTACAACTGATATATCAGCAACCATAATATCCACATCTGATTAATTTCTGTCCGGATATGCGGGCTGCTTGTGAGTTCGGTGTGTCGCTACACCACATGGAGCGCGATGGCTCCTCAATTTTTCTGAGGCAAGCTCAAACTTGATAAGTGAAATCGACTGGGTTACCTCGTCGGGTCAAAAGTAAACAAGTTCCCAAGCGCCGTCGCAACAAGAAAAAAAACTGGAAATGTGATAAACAAATGTCATCATCTTTTTACAGATTGGCAACGTGACTGTTGGTTTGATGAAGTTACAGTTGCATTCGAAGGACGACTGAATCAGTCACATTGGATGTGTTCGTAGACCATGTCAACCTTCTCATTGGTCTATTAGTGTTTATAGACAAACATGCGGCAACAAGCCATGTTTTTTTTTTTTTTTCCGTATATCAGTTGACCAAAACAAGATGAAAATAACAGAAAAAAAAACATATCAATAACTACTAGTTTGGGCCCGTTCTCCAGATAGCGGGTCTTGTCTCAGCATTATTTATGCCAATAAAGGCTACGCGCAATGTGTCGTCTTCATCCCATTTTCTGCATGAACAATCATCACTAACCAATTCATCACATTCCACGCTTCAATTACCGAGTTTTTAAACACTCCGGCCGTGACAAAAAACCATTAAACCCTCACCCACCTGACAAGATTCCTTGGCTCCGTTTTGGGCAGAAACGGAACGAACAACGTCCAACTTGATCCCAGCCATAAAGCCCAATATAGGAGAGATGGGATTACCATCCATCTTTAATCCATCTAACCGCTCTGTGGGGACAACTGAAGGCGACTTTTCCAGCCTTTTGCTTTTCTACTTGTTACTGCTGTTGGCGTGGAGGGGCCACTTGACCATCAGCGGAAAAAGGGAATCATGGCGAGGTCATGTCGGTGTGATGGGATTATCGTGGTTTGGCGCAGCATACAAACTGGGTCCGTAGCCAGGGGCCAAGGGATAATGCGCCGGATACATTCCCCAGTCTGCAAGGCTCAATGCTCCAAGCTTGTTATATGTATCTCATTGACTGTCGCGCATGTGGTTCAGGTTGATTGTCTTGAAATGACATGTGGCGGTATGGCCGGTTCTAGAAAATAAGAGGCGGCCGGTGCCAGTGTCAAAGACCCGCAGATTGCTATGAATGTACATATGTATAGTCTCACAACCAAAGGTATATTTGTCCTTACATTAACAAGTTGCTGCACCTCGAATTGGTCGCGCAGCCCAGCGTGTGGCACATCAATTAGTCCTTGGTCCTGGCGGTTCTACACACAATATGAGAAAATAGGCCGTGTTCTCAGTCTGATCAATGCCAGTGTAAGATGCAGGGATTAAAGAGAATGGCGGGGAGTGAAAACAAAATACGGTGAGATTAATGGTTGCTTAA
Source organism: Huntiella bhutanensis (assembly GCA_002018275.1). Taxonomy (NCBI): domain Eukaryota; kingdom Fungi; phylum Ascomycota; class Sordariomycetes; order Microascales; family Ceratocystidaceae; genus Huntiella; species Huntiella bhutanensis. Next base: position 17,368 of record MJMS01000027.1, on the reverse strand, counting down.
TTGAAACCAGGGCATAGAGTGCTTTCTCTTTGGGCCAAAAAAGCCGCCCTTCGCCGTGTATCGCGCCCTGGTCTTGACGTTGCACTGTTGTACTTGGGCCTTAGTGGCGTGTCTTGCGTTTACAGGTGGCTGATGAACAATTATAGAGCGTTTAGGTGGACCAGTATGTCGGTATAAAAAAACAATGGCCAAAACTGTTGTTCCACTACTATGTGTATCATCGTTTGTCGGTTACATCTACATTGTCAACGACAGACGGACGAGTCGATTGTCCCCAATTTGTATCAAATCACGCGATCGTGTCTGGTAAAAAGGATTAGCTATCAAATTTGTGTGTAGAGCTGTCCCCATAGCTAGAGTTTAGCCTGCCCTTAGTGAGACAGACCCATCGGGATGAGCTACGCACAGGTATCCGGGGCTCAATAGAACCGCATCACGTGTGGGCTCACGTGAATTCTACAAGATTACCGTTTTTGGATAGTGGATCTTGAATCGTCACCACGTCATTGGCTATTGTGCTTGTTGTTTATTTGGGTCCTATCATGAGGCCTTAATTTTAGGTCCCAAAACCAATTTCGACCATGCTTAGCGCTGGTTGCACTCACAGATCTGAAGTTGAGCCTTCAGGAACACCAATTAGAAAGATATAGTGTGAGGGCAATTGAGTTATGTAGCCCTCATCATTGTCTTGAGTTAACCCACGGCGTTGGAACTATTCTGTTGAGTTGGAGGCTGAAGTTAAGCCGCAAGACGGACCAAAGGGAGTTAAAGTGGTTATAAAGGATGTGTTTTAGCAAATTTCGTTTGAAAACTAGTTTGGAGCGTGACAATTTACGGATGTGCTATTGTTTTCGGCCGACCCATGACATCACGAAGGGAATTTGCCATTAGAACAAAGTCATCGAAGCCCATTAGAAAGGGTGGACAAGAATGTCGCCAATAAAAGCGCCGTTTCCGACTGTGACGCTGCCCTGTAACATTGATATTTGCAAATCGCGCAACCCTGAAAACCCGTCAGAGGATTCCCACAACTGTTGTCGGAATATAACATCATAATCATCATCAAACGCAAAGAAGGCTGGAAAGACGACGCCTTCAATCACAGAACTTCTTGTTCTTGAGGTCTAATTGCGAGGGTCGGTGTACGGTCAGGGAGGGGCCATGTTCTTGTTAAAGGCCTGCTACACCGTTCCCCTGGCGTTGATATGGGTTCTATACCGAGTCGCTAAGTTTCTCTCATCCAGGGGCCAAAGAGAGCCGTAAACTGCCTTCATAGCTTGCCACTTGCCAGGCTTTTGTTTTGTTACAGTGCCTAGGCCCTATCTTAGCACGCCATATATGTTATGAACCTAGCTGCGGCTAGCTTCTGTCGCGCTCAGTGCCGACAACATTATACACAAAAGTCATTAGGACTGGTCTGTGTCGTGACTTCAATGTTTTTGTTTGGTTCACGACCGTTCGAGAGACAGGGGCTTATGAATAAACTTGGTGGCTGCTCTTGTATGGCACTGTTTTCTTGTTTGGCCCCTTGTTTCCCTTGCTCTATTTACTTTCAATCAACCCAGAATATCCGCTTATGGCGCGCTGAAGCGGATTGATGCTAGGACCATCATTGTTGTCTCTAAACCCATGTTGAACTACTATACCGGGGTAGATTTTATCCCGCCCTGTCTGCCTGCCATTTTGTTTCGTTACGGTTGCCTTGACTGTGTAATTTAGCGGTAAACTGCTTGTGACCTGATCTCTATAAGCTACTAACGTGTGGTTAATGGACTTAATTCCAGGTTTGAGAGGCTTTTTTCTGCACTTTTAGCGTTTTTGTTATGCATTCCCAGTAGGGAAGGAGAGTCTCCAAAATGGTTACTTGATTGAAATATGTACATATTCTCTTCTGTCCCTTCATTTCACCTTTTTTTTTTTGTTCTTCCTTTTTCTCTGCCACAACACTGCGCGACTCTTGGGAGTTTTTTCTTATTTCCTTTCTTTTTCTTGTTCTCATCTTCATTGTATAGTGATATAGTAAAGCCAATCGTAATTTCTCGACGGCTTCTTCATTGCTATTCTACTTGCCCTTTTTCTCTTGCTCTCTCTCTGTCTTTCGACTTTCTATTCGTCGGTTTCCACATACTCGGATTCTCTATCATCTCAGAGCGTGTGGCTGGAATCCGTCATTTCGAATAGTAATCAAGCAGAGCACGATTATTACGAATTTCCCATTTGTCTCCCGCTGAACTTAGTTGTCTACAAGACTTTGCATCCATCGACACTTACGACTTTGTTGATTGGGTTGTTTCATTGTTGATTCTGTTTGAATATCTCATCATTGTGATATATCAGAATCTGTTAGGGAAGCTTATAACTCTTCTGGGTCGTTCTTTACCATTTCCAAAAAAAAAAGTTCTTTCCTTCATTCCGGTTGTGCCTGCGTTGTATACACATACTTTTGTCTTGAATCTTTCTTTTCTCAGCCCTCGACTCAAATCTTATTACTTCTTTTTTTTCCTTTTTATTACTATTAACGGTTCTTGTTGCTCCCTACCAGGGCAAGAAATCATAACGACTTCCAGTTTAGCGGAACCTTTCTTTTCTTTTTTTTCCTTTCAACCACAAAATAATTCTTAATGACAAGTTACGACTTCTACGCGGATACTCCCATCATGAATCACCATCAGCCAATGTATCAGGCCGTCTCCATGATGACCCCGAAGAAAGACCTTTGTGTCGTCAATGTCCAGCCAGACAAGCAAACGAAGAACCGTCGCAAGCGTACACAGTAGGTTCACTCCTGATTCAGAAACCCTTGTCACGGGCCCATTAAATCATGCAACACTTGTTGTACTCACAATAGGCGTCACCACAAACTACCGCACAATTGCAAACCAATTCCGTTTACTAACCGTGTGACCTTTTTTCACTTGCAGAGCTGGCGACAAGGCCATTCTTGAGGCGGCCTATCAATCCAATGCAAAGCCCGACAAGGCTGCGCGACTTGCTATCGTGCGCCAGGTCTCCATGACCGAGAAGGAGGTCCAGGTAATTTTTTGCTCCACACTTGTTGTGCACCCACTGTAAGATGAATCTCGCGCTAACCGTCCCCACTTCAACGCGTAGATTTGGTTCCAAAACCGTAGACAAAATGACCGTAGAAAATCGCGACCTCTTTCGGCGCAGGAGATTGCCGCACTGCGGTATGGTGGTATGCAGGTGATTTCTTCCGAATCTGCCAGCCCCGAAATTCGCAATGCTCTCCAGGCTGCTTGCTTGGGAACTCCTGCTGCCCCCGTTCCACGGTCTCAGCACAGCTACTCCAATGTGGGTCCTTTGTTGGGCTCTCCTGTACAGACCGGCTTCCCCGCGCATACGCCCACTCACCTCCCTCGCTCTCACCTCGGATCCAACAATTCGCCAATGCCTTCGCTCGTTGATAGCTCACCGATTGTTCGTGGTGGTGTCAATGGTTCTGGTGCTCGCTGCCACATTACCAGCTCTCCCGAAAACGAGATTCGGACTCCTTCAAGCCACGGTAACGGCCGTCATCCAGCGATGCACAACTTCCAAAACTCCAACGTTGGATACGTTTCCAACCGTTGGAATACTAGCGCCTACTCCTCTCCCGCCACCAGCCCTTATGACGACCACAAGAGTTCAATGGGTCCTCGTGTGCTTCCTGAGCCTACTAGCAAGGTTCGCTTGTCTTACTCTTTGGAAGGACGCGCTGAGGTTTCCAACGATCTTTCACCCACGCGCATTCAAAACTCTACTCACCATGAGATTTCGTTGCCTGAGTGCAAGACTCTGGAGCGGACCAACAGTGACGGTTCCGGTATTACTCTGCCTCCCATCTCCTCTTTGACCCGCGGTCTCCCTCCTGGTCGCTCTCGCGATGTGCGTCAATGGGAGTCTTGCTGTGACAAGGACACTCCTCAAAATGACCAACTCACTGAGTTTGCCATGAGAGAAGCCTCCGGTTCTGCGCTCGCTGAAATAAGCCTGCGCCGTTCTACTTCGGGTTTGTCCTCGCACCACATGATGGGTGGTAACAGCAATGCTCTCCAGAGTAACTCGGCCAAGAGAAACATGGTGGTTTCGAATGGTCACAACGACTCTTACAAGCAATCTCCTCGTTACCATGCCTACCGCAACGAATACTCTACGCCTCAGCGCAACGACGACAGGGACATGCACTACCGTGCGCCGCACCACCTTGTGCACACTGCCAGCCCTGCTCCTAGTGGTCCTGATAGTGATAAGGAAAACAGCAGACCAGAGGTCAAGCAGGCGCCTATTATTCGTCGTGTGTTGACTCCAGAGTCTCCTCTTAGCCGTCGGTCCCCTAGTCCTATGACTCGCCCTACCATGCCTATTTCCGACTCGCCACCAGTGTCTCGCAAGCGTTCTCGCGACGACGATGATGAGCAAGAGGAGTCTTATGGTCGCAAGCGTGTTGCTCGCGAAGAGGTTAACCGTTATCTTGAAGATAGCAACCTCAGTAAGAAGGGTGATGCCGTTTGTGTCGCTGGTCTTTTGGCTTTGCGCGAGGGTAACTGGCGGTAAATCTCTACGTATCCAGGCATTCCACGTTTGTGTGGGTTCATCTTTTGTTGAACTTTGACATTATCATAGAGTGGTATCATGTTTTGATACTTGTATTGTCCTTTGTTGACAGTGTGACTCTAATGATTGTTTCCTTGGTTCTAACTTGCATGTTTGCAAACCGAACTTCTCGCCCTCTTGAGCTGTTACTGGCTTGTTCCAGTATCATTTGTTCATTTGACTTTTGTACAATTCTTTTTTTTTTTCATGCGTTTCCGCCTCATGCTTTTTTCTTATTTTGTTTCATCTGTACCCGTTTCCTATCTCAGTATCTGGTGGGTATTCAGATGTTCTGAGCTTCTTTTTCCTTGATACATATCGGGCTCGGCTATATAGGGCGGCTTCTATTGTTTTGTTTTTGACGTTTTCCTTGTTTCTTCTTTCCATTTCTTGTTCTATTTTTTTCTGGCTTATTGACTTTGACGAGTTTCTTTGCGTCTTGTTTTCGGGATTTTGTTTTTGCTTTCGGGTCGGTGTGTTGGTGTTGGATACCGGGGTTCTTTGGTTTCGACGGCTTGCATTTTCACGTTCTATTATTACTACATAAATACTTTATGGGAGGGATCGGTTTGGTGGGTTTTGGTTGGTTTGTACCATTTAGTACATATTTGTCTTTCTCTTGAAAGACGTGCAGTTGATTCTTGGATCGACTGCCAGGCTCATGGTTGACTGGTTTTCTTGAGGATTTCACACTTGTCTGTTGACAAATGTGAAGAAAGATGACATGCTTCCATGAGTTCGTTTGAATAAAAGAACCATTCTAGACTGTGCTTCTAGATTGTTCATTTTGAAGATTAAACATTGTTCTTTGACTTGATGTGTTGGCCTCATGTCTTGATAATTGTCTGAGCATACACTTTGGTACTTCTTTGTGTATGCAAGCCCCACTCTGTGTGTCGGGTAACAACCACGTATAAATACCTCGAATATACCGGACTAACTCCAGGGATCCCCATCTCAATAGACAATAGCCATTAACCTAAACAGAGAACCAACGAACTAACACGCTCTATTTCATTCTCCCGATTCCCACGTCGTTGCCGTCGCCGTCGCCGTCAATTCCACTTTCATCCTACCATGTGACGCTCCTGCCCCCGCCAATTGCCTTCAACACTTGATTACAGCAGGTGCAGTTCAAATGCAGGAAAGTGAGAGGTGACGGTCCGTCAAAGGATGGAAGCTACTGCAGGTTTTTGATGTAAGCGAGACCGGGGGAAACAGGAAGGGGAAGGAACGGGGGGCATGGAAGAAGTGTAGGATAAGGTTGGAAGTGGAAGTGGAAGTGGAAGGTACGGTGGAGTTTTTTTTTTGGAAGGTGTGGGATTTATGGGGGGATGGCTTAGTTTGGAGGTGTAGGAGCGAGTTGTTTGTATTGTATTTACATGTATATGTATGTACATACATACGTATGTACATACGTGTTGTAAGGTGATGGAATGCGGCTTGAGGAGTTGTATCTTAGACATTTTCAGTACGTGGTTCAGGCGGATTTTACATATTGGTGGTTGGGAAGGATGTGTGCACTGGCATCGGGAATTTCCAACCTAGCAAACCCCATCCACCAGAAAAACAAGCCAGCCAAGCT
>MJMS01000027.1:631-11039 GCA_002018275.1 Huntiella bhutanensis | reverse complement strand
GTTCCATTCACTCACTTAGGCCAAGGGGACGGCTTGCATTAGGCGGTGAAGCCTGCTTTGCCCTTGCTGTGTGCGGACTTACAGGGTCGTGCATGGATTTGGTTGGATGGACGGTGACCTGCCCGCCCGTGTTGACGTTAGCGTTGCCTTGCCTTGTGCGGCATGGCGAGGTGGGTGGGCTTGCGGAATTGGAATTGAGAGGTCCGAAGGGTGCAAGGGGGTTTCTCTGGCTATGATGGTATATGTATGTACATCGTGATATACACGGCTGTGCCGGGCTAATTACCGAGTTGATGGATGAGTTAGGGAACCCTTAGTGGTGCTGCATTCTGTGACGTATTAGGGTCATTGTACATATGTAAACTTTGTGTTACGTGAAACTGGCGGATTGTACATAAGTTGGTTTTTGGATTGGCATGTTTCGGTGTTTCGGTGGTTGTTGAAATGGACAGTCCAGATGAGTCGTGTGGCTGATGTCATCCGATCATGGCGTTTTTGAGGTTGTTCAGTCAGCTCCCTTTGCACAACGTGCGTGATACTGTGCAGATATGTAAAGGTGGTTGTCATTTAAAATTTGAGGTTCAAGTGATGCGGGTGACGTGGATCTAAGAGAACAATGACAAGCTACTATATCAAAGACAATCACATGTGACAAACTCATCGTTATGAACATGGTTGTGTGTTCCAAAACTGACAAAAACATCTATTTGTAGAAAAAAAAAGAAATATATAGCAAACAAATAGTAACCTCGGATATTAAAATAGTTCATGTGAACCACATCATGACATTAGCTGGAGTTCATAACAGCCAACGCCCACGTTTGACAAGACCAAATATCAGCCTACCCAACGATAAAGACAAGAGAAGAACAATGTCTATATCAAAGACAATGCCAAAAAAAGAAAGAAACACGCGAAACGAAAAACAGTTCTGCGGTCGCCAAACAGACGACCGTTCTAAAAGGGCAAACACCCATATGTACACACTCTCGAACAGAAAAAAAACAAAAACAGATTACATTCCCAGCATGCTCATCTGTCTCTGCAACGGACTCGCCGACAGACTACCCTCCTCACTAGCATAATAAGCCGAGTCGGTATCAATATCCCACTCGGGCTCATCCGCCTTGCGCTCGCCACCATCATCTGTCGAGGCATCAAACGGCTTCTGCGCCGCAGCGCGCGTGTTCCACCGCAGTGTCCGCGACACACTGTCAAACCATTCTGTATCTGTCCGTGTAACAGTCGGGAATGGATACTGCGACGCCGTAATAGTGACACAGTCGCCCTGGCGCAACTCAACGCGGCCCTTCCCATCAAAGGCGCAATACGCCGTGGCCCGGCTGTTAGCCGGCACACAGACGCGGAGAGCCATAGTATCGGAAAGGACCATGGGGCGGAAAGATAACGTGTGTGGGCAAATCGGCGTGAGCAGGATTGCCGGGATATCGGGGTGCACCAGTGATCCACCAGCGGAAAGCGAGTAAGCAGTAGACCCAGTGGGCGTAGAAAAGATGCAACCGTCAGCTTGTACCACAGTAAGCAGCTCACCATCACCGTATAGCTCAAGGTTAGAGACATAAGGCGATGGACCACGGTCGATGACCAGCTCGTTCAAAACCTCGAATTGTTCGCCCTCGCTGACTGGTGGCTGGCCGTCGCCACGGTTGCGGAACACTGTGCAGGTAAAGCGCATGCGCAGATTCACCTTCATACCTGAATCACCCATGACACGGTCCAGATGGAACATGTACTTTTCGTACTCGAAGCTAGTCAAAAAGCCTAAACTGCCGAGGCTGAAGGACAGTGTTGGTGGTACAACACGCTGGAACAGCCATGAAGTGAATAGCACGGTACCATCACCGCCAAGAGTGAGCACAAGGTCAAATTTCTCCGGCTGTGTCCAGCACAAGTCGGGTGTCCAGAAGCGCAACATGTTGGCGAAGCGTACATCCATGGCCAAAAGACCATCCGCGTCGAAACGACGGGAGTTGCGTAGCTTGGCGTCAACATAGACATTAACTCCAATATCAGACCCGTATCTAGGAGTACGGAGAAGCCACATGGTAAGTTCACGAGTCAGGTAGACAAGGTGGTTATCCCTGGCTTTGGTGACGATCATGATGTTGCGGACTGCGCGCTTGATAGGGCGGCGTTGCAGCTGCTTGCTAATCTCACGCACAGAGGTAGCAGTCTGAACTAGTCGAGAATGTGACATGCTCTCATCACTCTTAATTTCCTCAAGAACCTTATCGATATCAACAGCGTCATCAAACCGCTTGTGGTAGAAGCAAGGACTCTGCAGGGCCGCAAAAGCAGCCGGGATTGTAGGGGTGTAGCTGCGGGCCGTTCCCGGAGAAGTAAGGTCGCGAAGGGCATCGTTGAGACTGTTGGGGTTGGTGGCGTCTTTGTTGCCGGGTGCTGAGCTGGCACCAGACCCAATAACGCCAGTTTTGAACGAGGAAAGCATTTCCGAGAGCGATAACGATTGCGGCTTATGGGCGCGAGCGACGGAAGAGAGGGCGGTAGGACGCAGAGACTGGGGTATGGCGACAGCTTTCTCGGCAGCTTGGAGCGTAAGAGGCGAGGAAATCGTGGTATTTATAGGGCCGACAAGAATTTCGGTGACTGTAGATGTCTGTTCGGTGATAGTAGTTTTGACTATAGACGGGGAGGTCGCCGCAAAGACAGTCTCCTTGGTGGTCGCCGATGCAGTGACGGTAACGTCAGAGGCGGCAGACAAAGATGTAGTGGGGCTCAAAGAAGATTGCAAGGCTTCGTCAATGCTTTGGTTGGACTGCTGAGAAATAATTCTAGTAGTAGACGGTGCTGTTGTCTGAATAAGAGGAGGGCTTAGTGCAGGATGAATGGCACTTGGCTCGGAGGACGGAACGGAGTATGCCATCTTAAATAGAAATCCGTAGGATCCAACGAAAACAGCAACGATGACGAGCTCAGGTCAAAAGTACAACGGACACAAAGGATGCTAAAACCGAGGGCACTGAAAATATTCGAAATAACCGAATAATTCAGGGTTCAAATTGGTCGGAGAGCAAGGTTATCTAGCCCGATTAGTGCCAAAGTGAGACAAGCTTTTCTCTTTTAGGGCAAAGCTGGAGGAGAAAAGAAAGCCTGTTATGTTAGAACCAACTCAACAAACCGACGCAAATTTGACTGAGCGCACAATACAGGCCTCGTTGGTTAAGAGGAGGGACAAGAGTACAAGCTACGGACAAGAAAGACCGATGCCGAACAAACACGTTCAAAGAACTCAAAGATCTAGAATAAGCCGAAACTGCTGGTTAGTCTTTTGTTTGACCATGTGGTAGTGGCCGTAGAATGCGCCCCAGAATACGTTGAACGTGCTAAAACAGATCCCTCTAGAAGACGTTCAGTAGGATTACATAAAGCTCGATAAACAGAAAATCCATTGATATTTCCGACCGTAGAGTGGCCGCAGCGGAAAGTTGTTCCCGAAAGCTGCAGGTGCTTCAGAGTGCATGTGTAGGCTAGCTAAAGCGGCCAACACATGACGTTACAACCACATTTTGTCACTTTTCCACGTCACTTTATCGGAAATGCTGCATGCCAACAGAGGCGAGAGCATAGGCGAGCAGGAAGAACAACATGGCGGGGTTTCCAAAGCCAAGACGCCATCGGTTTTGGATAACCGCCGAGACAAAATGGTATTTGAGCTGATGTCTGAATGCACATTGGCTATATGCAAGCCATATCGACGGTTCATCTAGCATGTATCATGTCCGCTAGGATAATTGTTCCTCCACCCTTCCACTGGAGGGGCAAGAGTCTTCATGCAGGCGATGGAACGTGGATTTTGCGGCAGATATGCGGGGTCTGCTTCAAGTGCAAACGGAGATAGGAAATAATGGGGGAATCTTTACCTTTCTAAGATGTTATGTAGCTGGTACGTCTTCGGACTTTGGACGAAAACGACCTTAAAAGAAACGGAAATTGTAAATGGAAGGAAGGTACGTCGGACGTGAAATTTCGCTTTGGAGTAGGAATTCCGGTTCTGTGATGAGGAATCGCCAATATGGCAATTGTAGAAAAGTTGATCTCTGATGCGTAAGAAGAAGCTCTACCGAAAATGGCAAATATGGTTGGTGAAGGAAGGTTATTTCTCCTTCGAGACGCCGATGTCTAGTTCCACAGACGTTATTGGTGCGGCGGGTGAGAAAAGAGCGAAAGGCGGTAAAGAAAGCCAGCGCTTGCGTTCTGATTTGGTTCTTTTGGAAGTGTCCAGAGAAATTGTGATAATGGATTGACACACACAAGGTTGGTGATGGGAAGAATAATTTGGTTGGACTAGGGCAGTCCACGAGAAGAGTAAATCTTGGTAAAGATGGTTAACAAAAGCGAATACAGTTACCTGAGAGAACAGCGCCCCGTGTGGTATTTAACCAGATACAACTTCACTACAAGTGGTCTCCGCGATCCCTCTTTCCACATATGATTCCCGTCACGGACACCGGGATGACAAGGTCTATACCAAGAGACGTTTCTCTTCAAAGCTCATTATCCCCACCTTTCTCAGGAACCCCGGCTCGCGTGCTGTCTCGTCCAGGACATCAAGGAAGCACGGGCCCGGTGTAGTAAGTCCGACCAGCTTGTGATTTTGGTCTCTGACGGCCACGGTCGTCTTGCATTATCGTCATTGGTTTGGTATGCAAGGAGTATGTTCCAACTGTGAGGCAGGATTTCATGTGCATATGTTGAAACCGGTACTCCCAACCTCCACTTAACGTCAATGAAGTATGATTCGTTCAACTTTCGCCCGGGAACAATTATCACGATGCTTCACCTCCTCGTAGAGCTGTGACACTTGGAGGGGTCATGACCCCCGCGGTAAATTCTCCATCCTGGAGCCATATGTCAGTTCTAAAACATTGACACAAGGGCCTGTACATATGTAAGATGCCGGTTCACAACTTTATTGGTTAGAGTAGCCAATATACGAAGCTAGCCAAGTCTGGACGGCCATTGTTATCCGAGTTAGTACATAAGTGACTACATGCTGAAGTATCATCATGGGACTCCGTATCCAGGTATGATCTTCATATACATACAAACTCATACTCGGATAACGGCATCTTAACTTACTCTGTAATGAGCTCAATTCATTATCCTCCAATCAAACTAACTCTATTCATGATATATAGACCACGGCATTTGGTATCAGGGGACCCGTTTCACTATAAATGTGGGGGACAATTGCTTGACGACCCTCGCTTTTTCTCTCGTATCAAGTTCAAGACCAGACGTTTGTTGAAATCACAGTTTAAGCCGGAAGCATAAATGCGATCAGATCGATCCGCATACAAACTTCTACTTACCCTTTGACACGTATCAGGGTATATACCAATATATGAATACATGTGTGTGTGTCTGAGCTGCTTAACATACCGGATATTTAACAACACCATTGCGAATTGACTAGACTTCGTCGCATTGATACGGAATCTCAGGGACCCGGGTAATGAGGCCGCCATAATAGCGGCTGTTATATCTCGACGTGTGTGCAACCACAAAGAGCGAGCTTCACTCTACGCAACGGTTGACGCTCTTCATGTTACATGTCAGCACAACCAGTCCAGGTAGCCCTGTCCATACTACAATGATGGCCATCCAAACGCATTTTCAGACGCCGAAAACGCGAATAACCAAAAGCTGCATGAAGTTCCGGCCACCAGATAACGTGTATGACCCGCCGCCCTACATGTTCTCAAGTACATACAAGACGTTCCGGATAACCCACTATTATGCCGTGTCGGCGGGATTTCCGACGCCACCTAAATGACCCCTATGAAACAGGCTTCCCCTATCCGAATCGCTTCCCCACCAAAGAACCCGTCGTGGTACGCAATCATGAACTTTCCTAATGACCCCCTCGGCACGCTCACTCAAAAAGCAACTCTTACCTTCACCACATGCAAGCTACCACTACTCGACCTGACCAACGTGGTATCCGCGGTCTTAGCTTCGTTTCTACTACCCTCTGCACTGACTGTCTTGTCCGCTAACTAGGGGGTTTAAGAGGTCCTACCGCCGCCATGTCAACATTGGTTATAGCGGAGGACTTGTCAGCTAGTCCGTATTCCCTGTGTCTACGCAAAGAGTGACCAAGGCAAACTAAAAATGTGGCGCTCAATTCCGTGTATAGAGTCTCTTTCCGTCTCACCGAGTGATCCGCGGGTGGTAAAAATATTGGTAGAATCGCCGGCTCTATCTTAGCGACCGTCGCAGTTGCGAATGCGGGCTAGACTTGGTGTTTCTGGGGTCACGAAGCAGAAGAGCGGGCTTGTTCTTTTTCGTTACCTGTTTAGGCGGTTTGGACGGAACGAGTGGTTCATGCTCGCAGTATCCCGTTGAAAATCAGAGGCACAGCAGAGCGGATGGTTAGCTCGTTTAAAACTACCCCACGGTAGTGATTTTTGGACAGGCGCCTTGCGATTCCAAATATGATTCATTCCGTATTTTTGCATGATAGCTGCATTTACATTTCGTACCTCTACCGTTCAAGTATTTCCGGACACCTGTGTCGTAAACAAACTTGTCATCCGCAGGCCACAGTCCTGGTACGTAAGTGCCAAGAGCATCATTGCTTAACGCCCTCGAACCTGCGCATCAACTTACCGAAAAATCTCCTCTGGTCACAAGCCATAATTAATCCTCCATTGAGTCTCATTCTCATTCACTAGACCCTCGCATGTGAGAACCTCATTACTCAATCGCCCAAATGTCGTGATTACCATGTATTAGCTTATCGGTGATTTTTACTGCACAATATGTGTATCCTAACCAGACTGGTGTGTACCATTGTTGCAACGACAGTCAAGCTGACATGTTACATACCCACCAAGTCATCTATATTTTACGCGCTGGTTTTCCAAAACAAATCCTCCTTTACTCTGGCGGTCATTACTGACCGCATAAAGTGCTTCATGTTCACAATCTCCGGCTCGCTATCCTCCATAGCCGTATCAAGATCCACCTGGTCGCGTCTCGCCTGGCAGCATGCTCTCTCACCCTCCGTAAGCACCGCCTTTAACTCTGATGCTGAAAATCTGCCCTCACTCTCAACAAGCAACAACTCATCAGTTGACGTGTATCCCAGGGCGTGAACTGACCGGGCACGAGAGATCTCAACGGCGCTAGGGTCAATCAGGAACTTGGGGGTATCGGCGGGGGTATCATTCAGGACGGCAATAATAGTAGCAGTAGCGAGACATGTGAGTGGGACGGCAGCAGTCATGAGGCCAAGAACGGCAGAGTGGAGAAGAGCGGGGATAGCGGCAATGTTCTGTTGTTTCCAAGTGTTAGCGATTGTCTAAGTGACGTCTATGGGGCTGTCATACAATGTGCGCCTGGGTGGTTTTGGTGTTCTCGTAGAGATTCTCTGGGGTCTCGAGGATCTGGAGGACAATTTGAATGACACAGCGAGGATAGTTCTTGACGGGGATTATACGGTGTAAAGTCGACGAGATGACACTCTCGAGATGTCTTTCGCGGGTACCTGATTATTCCAAACATGGTTAGCCACTATGTCTTTGCCTCAACTTTAAAATTTCTGGACATGTCAACATACCTCCAACACCGGCTGCTGGTCTCACAACCACATCAATCAAAGACTCAAAAGCAGCTTCATCCTTCTTTACCGTCTCAATTGGACCGTTAATTGACGAGAGAATCTTGAATCCGTTGTGTGAAAAAGTTGCTGAACCATCAGCCCGGGGCAACGGTGCCAGCTCAGCTTCGGGTCTAGACGCCATTATAGTTGAAATTTCTTGGTAGAGAGGTTGTTTGCGTTAATATGTTGCAGTGGGAGTTTCAGTGCGGTACTGTAAAGAATGGTGGATGTCGATAGCCGTTGGTAAAAATCTTTGTCGCATTTCCAACCTGTCGCAAAGATCGTCCAAGAAACTCAGACATGATATTCTCGATTGGGACTGATGCCCCACTATCAGTCGTTATCGTAAAATAGGGTACAACCCTTATGAATTGTCAAGCTAACATGGCAGTTATGACGTCGTTCGATTTGTAGGGAACATCTTCATGTTGTGTTTGTTCACCAGTCATCTAAATATTAGACCAATTTTTAAAAATGAGCACACCTTCATCAGAAAGCACTACTGCCGGCGCACCCAAGGCCACGTTCCCCCTTAGTGGACTTATTCCTAAGCTTGAACCTCGTCGCAAGCGTCAAGTCGAAAACAGCCAGCCTCGCCCATCAACACCAGCGTTACCGGCTCGTCCGGAGCTTGAATCCACAAAATTCCAAATCCCATCCCGCCGCATTCTTAGCAAGGAAGACCATGATTTGTTTATTAAGTCGCCTACTTACCAACTTATCCAAGCTTGGATTTTCGGAATCACAGATGCTCTTGTTGGCATCCCGTGTTCCTCTGTCAAGGATGATAAGTTGAGCCCGAATGTAGTCACTATTCTCAAGATCATTGATGAACTGGAGGGCATTGTTGAGAAAGCGCCCCCGAATGAGCAGGGTGGCTCGAGATTTGGTAACAAAGCTTTCCGGGATTTTGTTGACTTGGCCAAGGGACGTATGCCTGAGTGGCACAAGGAATTCGGCATCACAAACAACGACGCAATTGAGGAGGCATCCACTTATCTTTCACAGGCATTTGGTAACAGAATGCGGATTGACTATGGATCTGGACACGAGTTGAATTTCTTAATTTGGCTGTTGTGTCTGTATCAGCTTGGTGTCCTCGAGAAGAGCGACTACAAGGCGTTGGCCTTGAAAATCTTCAAACGTTATCTTGTTCTTATGCAGAAGGTTCAGATGGCGTATTACCTCGAGCCTGCAGGATCCCACGGTGTCTGGGGTCTTGACGATTACCAGTTCCTGCCCTTCCTTTTTGGTGCCGCTCAGTTATTGGGACACCCATACATCACCCCTCGGTCCATCCACCAGGATCTCATTTTAGAGGAAAACGGAGACGACTATCTCTACCTTTTCCAGATTGTCTTTGTCAACAGCACCAAGACTGTGAAGGGTCTCCGCTGGCACAGTCCCATGCTCGATGACATATCCTCTGCCAAGTCATGGAGCAAGATTGAAGCTGGTATGCGACGCATGTTTGTCACAGAGGTTCTTGGGAAGTTGCCTGTCATGCAACATTTCATGTTTGGTTCTCTTGTACCGGCGGTGGAGGGAATGAGCACCGAGCAAGAAGCGGGGTTGGGCACGGAGGAGGACGAGGAGAGAACTGGGGAGCTGTGTACCGATCATGGAGCGGAAGGGCACAAGCATGGACAGGCTGTAGGCTGGAACGATTGCTGTGGTATCAAGGTACCTAGCAGCATTGCGGCCGGTGTAGAGGCAAGAAAGAAGATGGACGGTGGATTGCGGAGAATCCCCTTTGACTAGAAAACCTGGTGCTTTTGTACATTCTGTTGACAAACCTATCACTACATACCTACTATAATACATCATAATACCTTTACAGTTTAGCAGCAATCTCGGGAACCACACGGACGTAGCAGCGGCCGTTGCTCAAGCAGACCTTCCCACCAACAACTTCCGTCTGGAAGCGAATCTCCTCAAAGCCATCAACGACAGTACCAGTTTTCCACACCTTAGTCTTCAGAGTATCACCAGGCATAACCGGGCTAGCGAATCTCGCCTGGAACTCCTTGATGTTCTCTGGCTTGCTACCACCGAGCTTCTTGAGAATCAAATGGCAGGAGGTATTCCAAGCAAACAACCCGTGCATGATATCACCCTTGAAGCCCATCTTCAGGCCTGGTTCTGGAGTGGCGTGTAGAGGGTTATAGTCGCCGTTCAACCGGTACAACAGGCCCGACTCCCGCGTAGAAGTCTGCGTGACTTCGAAGTCGGGAGCCCGATCAGGCGGGGGGATATTCTCCGCAGGAGGTCCTCTAGGGCCATTCCAACCACCACCACCAACATAGAAGACACTAGCGATACAACGAGTGTACACCTCCCCAGTATCAACATTCACCAAGTCTTGCTGAGTCTCCACAACACTACCAGGCTTTCCCTTATCATAGACGCCTAAAACCGAAGTGCGCGTCTCCCACTTGGCGCCCTCGGAAGACAGCGGAATCGGCTTGTAGAAGAACATCCGGCGCTGCCCGTCAACGACCCGCGAGGGGTCAAACGTGGGACAATCGGGGATCGGCACGGCTTTTTGCCGGGCGTAAAAGTCAACTACATCGGGGGTAGCGCCTTTGAAGCCGAGAACGATGGGGTAAGTGGGGAAAGCGGCAAAATGGGGGTGACGTTCCTGAGGAGGATGTTAATGGGGCTATATGTTGTATTGACTATAGAGGCTTCGGCTTACATAGAGATAGTGAAGCTCATCAGCGTTGCAACCGATGCTGTTGGCGAAGAGAAGGAGATCCC
>MJMS01000026.1:44037-259244 GCA_002018275.1 Huntiella bhutanensis | reverse complement strand
TGTTGTTTTCCACGAGCATTAAAAATGTCTAAATATCAGTAAGCCCAATCAACATACCTTTGGGATCATGCAACTTGGGTCCTTCGAAGGCCTGCATAAAAGTGCGGGGTATGGTTTAATCGAAAATGCACCTCTAAAAGCATACAGGAGTCTTCCAATCGATATGTAGGTTGGCAGGCATATTTACCATGAAACCTCACCCCCAAATAGACAGCCGGCACCTCGCAGCATATTTAACCAATAAGAAATGCAATACTACAACACATTCGAATCTGCCCTTTGCGCCTTGTAGTGTTTTTTGGTGGCAGCTTCAATCCTTTTGAAACTTTTACATGACAAAACAGTAACGAAAGACATCACCAGAAGACCCCATGGGGATCACCACTGCCTCAAAACGGAAGTGAAAATAAAGCTTGTGAATGTACCGAACACGAAGGCAGCGAGACCACCCAAGATAGTCGTCAACGCTCTTCCGTGTCTCAGTCCGCCGGCCCCGGGAGCAACTTGCCCTTTGTTACTCGACCAACCGAGCGACCTGGTACTCAAACTACTCTTATGAGGCCTTGCACGTCGAACCCGATATCTGGATTACCCCGCCGTACTGCATAACTACAAAAGGGGTCCGATTATTAGCCGAAGCTATGAATTGGGTACATTGTATTATTCCGAATTGGAGTGCGGAATAACCGAGAATATTCATATATAGGTTATATGCTAATCCTCCGCAATGCCCGGGGCTTATTTTTACTGGCGCCCGAGGTGGGCCTCAATCCCCACCCTCACCCTGACTCGCATGACCTACATATACCCTACCCCTAACTGCAGGAGCTTCTTATACCGACATATTGTGGACATCACGCTTTCTAGATACCGCATCTACCGGACAGGAGGGTGGCATCAACATACCACTGCGCCATAAAGATGTTTCATTATAGTCGTTGCTCAGCTTTTCCTTGTACATATGCGAAGGGTTTTATTACCGTCCTGTACATATGGTCCCTCACTCTAGGGCAGAGCGGTGGGCTTGCAACCAGTGAGAGCTAGGCCTACAAGGCATTGTCTGACAGTATCTCATTCGGTGCTCCTCTGAGAAAACTGTCGCCAAAGTAGGACCAACCTGCAAAACCAAATAAAGTGAAGTAAGTTGTCTACTCCAAAACACATGTACATACATACATCCGTTCCCTCCAAAAAGAACAATGAACCGCATTTAGAAGAATTATCAGTTTCTGGAAGCCAGTGATAACCTTCATCATCATTAGGACACAAAAGGGGGGCGTATTACACGATCACGTGTATGGCAAGGGTCTAGATCCTGTTTTACTACGTGCGCATGCTAGTCAATATCTTAGAACAATGTCTATTTCGATATATGGTTAACAAGTCAATATATGATCGGAGGTGTATCACGATACTAAACCTACTTGACAAAAGTCACGAGGCACGGATACAAAACTCAGGCTTGGGAAAGCATCTACAAACTACTGAAAAGCCACGGTTACTTACTAGCCTCAACCAGTCAACTTGCGTGTGATTATGGCACTTGTTTGAATAGACAACTGGCCCGGACAAGATAACTGCGCGCCGATATGAGAGCTCGAAGACCCCTACTGGTGTACGATACTGAAACGCACCGAGGCGGGGGAAGAAAAAGTCACAGCAGAGAAAGCCTGGCTAACAACAACCTGTGTTTCACGAGTTTGTGTGACGATGGTTGGTCGTCACACTGGTACTAACAATCATCTCTGTGCAAGGAGGTGTATATCTGTACAAGTTCATTTATTTCATAATCCGCTATTTAACTTTCAGTGGTCCTATGATTCTCGTGGTCTCTTAATTCGATATCCCCAATCACACCGGTGACACTCCACAAGAAGCTATCATTCTAACCATAATACACTCCCACTCGCTATAGACACGCTTATATAATTCATCTCCTAACCGTCGTCTTTTTTGTCATGAGTTCTTAATATGGTTGCTGCTTTCCCAATTATATGCGTAGTATGATCCGTTTCCCTTCTGGGATTTGTGACGTTAAAGGAAATCCCAGTTCTTTGGTTACAGGGTCCAGGCCGATCTGCATGTACATTGGCACCGGCAAGATTTCCGCTAGTCCAGCCAATCATTGTGTATTCTAACTTCTCTTGGTCTGGGGGTTCATAAATGACATGCGGAGTTCCCCGTGGATTATCCATAGTTTTGCCTCGCTCTAGGCGTTGATATACACATGTGACTGGATCACATCAGGTGGTTTCTCGTGGCTTCAGACTACAATGACATGATTGTCATATAAGCAAATACACGAAAAGCTCAAATACATTATCCACATCTACACCCTATAATCTCTCTACACCACTTGGTTCTTTGATTTGGGGTTTGAAACACCGGGCCACCGTGGTCCGAGTCCATTGTATACTAATCAATCCAAGGCCGTGATTGTAAAAACATATCGTTGATCACTTATTGTCACTTGAGTAAGATTTGTCTTCAGCCCGTGACTCGCATTAATTGTCAACTACGAAAGTTGCCTTCCAAAAGATACGGGCCAAAAGAGTAAAGGTGATATGTCGCACACTACAAGGCTAACGAGGCCAGCACGGTAGAAAGTCATGTGTCTAAAAAGCGGTAAAGCAAAAGGCGAAGATGAAAGTAGCGGTCGATAGACCGCTTCAATGGCGTAATACCCAACAAGGCAGAGTTGATCACTTGGCCAAGTGGATAGGAAATCGTAGCAACCTTCAGAACCACAGAATTACAGTTTTTTCACACAGGAAGTATTCGCAGACTTATGACGTCATTGATACCACTATTCTGGGATTCTGGTCTTCATAGACTTGTCATTCGTCGTGTGAGATGGGGGTGTGTTTGCTTTTGAAGCCTCAAAGTGCCTGAAAACGTGGCCATAAGGACGTCCAGGCAAAGACCCAGAGACCCGGTAGCCATCGTAGTTGGTGAAGGCGATTTGACCATCTCGGTGTAGATCTCGAGGTGGCTAAGGTGAAGTGAATTGGGATTGAACCTTGTATCGAGAGAAAATCAGATATAAAATGGCTATCCCTCCGGTTTGTCAAGCCGTCTTTTGGATTGTCTCATCACTGATATTTTTAACTTCAGCTTCACTACTTACAATGAGTCAGCCTTCCGATAACTCCACTTCTGGCTCTAACAACGGGCCTGGTTCGAATAATGGACCCGCATCCGACACTACTAGTTCCGACGTGAGTTTTGAGTCTACCTCCGGTAGTGTTATGAACTTTACTAACTCATTGTCTCTCTCCCAAAAAGATTGTGGCCATCGACGGTACCGTCAAGGTTACCCCTACCGTAGATGACGGTGTCGTGCGTAAGTCTTAAACATCACATACTCTCTCGAGGCACAGACTTTGACTGACAACTTTTGATTCGCTGTAGCATGAAGTTGCTACTTTACAAGTCTCTTGCTACTCTTGTATCTAGTGGACTTTTCAGTTAGCGGTTCTCCTCACCTATTTGATGACGGTGGAATCACACACGCACAATGATAGCCACGGCGTTGTCATTGGATTGTCTCGTTTTCTTTCATTTTTCAATTTTAGAGTTAGTCTTGGTATTGATTACCATCGTTCTATATCCTCAATTTAAAGCTTTTGGCCAGGCAAAAAGATTC
Organism: Huntiella bhutanensis; assembly: GCA_002018275.1. NCBI lineage: Eukaryota > Fungi > Ascomycota > Sordariomycetes > Microascales > Ceratocystidaceae > Huntiella > Huntiella bhutanensis. Next base: position 255,598 of record MJMS01000026.1, on the reverse strand, counting down.
GCCTATGCGCAGTGATATCATCATTATCGGCGGAAGTACACGTTATCTCGGAGAGTTACAGTGTCACCGTAGACTCTACCAAAGTACCAGCGGCTGAAATGATGTTATAACAGGACATGCGCATCCCTGAGAACACCTTGACATGTATCAGGCGTGGGGCTGTCTACTCTGTATCTTGATACCCCATTCACCTCCATTTCTCCACCCCACTGTACCAAAATACCGGAAATCTGCACGCAGTGAACGTTGACGGGATGCCTGAAATGGATGTGTGACTCCCATTTAGGACTTCCCCTATTGTCTCTGTAGCCTGATATTCCTGACACGTCAACCGGAACGACGGAAAAAGGCATGTGGTCTTAGTGATCTTCGCTCATTTATTGCCTTTCACGCTCCGCTTGACTTTCGGCGGCCGCTCGGTAATCTAAGGCTAATCACGTCATGTACCATGCCTATCAGAGCCATATAGCTTAACTCCTAATAAGACCGCCTTGTGTTTTCTATAGTTTAATTGGGAAAGCGAGTTTTCTCGCTTCGAACACGGAGGGTTTTGTATTTACGGGTTTGTCAGATCACTCAAAACAAGGCTCTCCCATACAGAAGTCTCCGTGGCCTACATCCTCCGGAGACAAATGAAGATGGTACGAGGGTTATACCCTACATTAGTAGAACTCTAAACAAATAAGTCTCAATGCGGAATTTCGGCATAGTTCTAAGTTATCACGGGGTCACGATGCTAGTGAGAGTTGGCCTAATACCTCACTGGAGATAAAAGGTTGTACGCATGTGATGCTATGGCTCTTGTATATATAGCCTCTGCGGTGTTGACATACTCTAGTTCTTATTTATTATGCATATATTTTGGTCAAGTGGCAATACTACCTATGATGATCACCAACGCCTAAGCTTATAAATAGCTTTTGGGGTTCAATAGACGACAGGCTTTCCATGTTACACGACTAGTCAATATCGTGACGAAATCTTGTGTTACTATGTTTGCAAGGGGCAAACTCAGTGACAGAAATAGAATTTGACTTCGCATTACATGGTATCTGTTCCCTATATTCAGTGTGTCAAACATCAGACAGCCATCAGACAGCCATGAATTCTTAAGACGTACCACCAATGGTTAATCACAAGCACTGGGATGTCGTGTTAAACAAGGATTATAGCAAACTCTCCACATATGGTTTTCAAATAAACTGAGGCTAGCATGTAAAGTCGATGCAGGAAATGTAGATCGTTTGCATTGACCATGAGGCAGCCTGCCATAGTATTTGGAGTACACTGTAGATTGAATAACTAGTGTGTGTTTCCATAGTCACAAATGTTCCGGATACTCGCGGTCACTGACTCCATAATACACGACTTAGATACACCTCTATGAAGGGCTACTCTTTCACGGTTTCTGGTCAACATATATCTCTTGTGCCCCAGTATGCCATCCAACTATTAGGGCGTGATCACCAGGGGACGTAGTCATTATCACCAACATGATCCATCCCCATGCCTCCTAAGCTCACTTTTTGTCCATTCTTTTCATGGAAAACTCTGCCTATAGATATACTCTCGGTATGTAGTCCATCATTATTATAGACACATAGATGACCTCAGCTCTGAAATGGAACCCACTGGTTTTGACATCATGGGACGACATACCTGCGGGAAGATATACATTTATCACATCAGCAAGTATTATACTACGTACCCGTTGCTACCAAGGGATCGTGAGATCTCCCCTGCTCGCCTTGGACTCCCACGGTTGACATACTCTCACACATCCATGATATCTACCCCGCCTCTAGTGGATCTCGAAAAAATCGCCACCTGCGGGGAAATTTTGGTTAGGCTACATGTATTGGGATATGCTGTCTCAGTCTCAAGAAAGGGGACATGGTCTAGTGGTATGACGGATCCTTAGCATAGTTGAAGCTCCGGCTTCCAGCCTGGATCAGGTCCGGGGTTCGATTCCCCGTGTCTCCATCTTTTTGCGGTAGTTACTTTTTACTCGGGATACACAGAGCACCGGAACTTGCCGTTGGAATTTTGATCAAACCAAAGCAAAAAAAAATTGAAAAAAGGGCATAGTCTGAAACTATGGCTGGACTGTATTTGCCCCCGGTCACATTTTTTGTTCTGTTTCTCGCGGCAGTCACACCGAACCGGCGAAAAGAGACACGGACCAATACTCGAGAATACCAACAAAAAGCAAAAATATTACATACAACACCGGGTATTCGCACGTGGTCACCCACCGTACTACTAATCCAGCGCTCTGCGGCTTGACTATGGGGGAGCAGACGGGACCCCGTATTTTCCGCAGGCTATGGTCGTATGTGTCTATTATAGTACTTGTGTGAACTTATATTCCCAACTTAATAAACGACCTCCAAAAAAAATAGGTATATTTCCTAGTGGCACGAACAAGATTCATAGCCACTATATTACACACATGTATACGATACGCCCACTTGGTGATGATTGGAGTATGTTCGTGGCGCTGGGGGTCCGGTGGAGAGAGCTTCTCGGTGAATCATGCATTGTTTCGGTTAATGCTTTGTTGTCGATTTGTAATGGTTGTTGAGACTCGATCTTTTGTTTCGTTTCGCCAAGGGATATAACAGAAGGGTTATATACATATGTCTGCATATCTAGATGGAGGGTTAAAAAAGTTTAGCCGCTGCGCTGTGTGTTGGTGCGATTCATGCCAGTGGCGCGGAGGACAAAGTTTATCGGAAGCGTGGTGCGTGAGAGGGCTGTGTCTAAACACAAGCTTAAATGGCTCTCTATCCATGCATATATGTCTCTATGGTTCACATATTATGCGACCAAAGTTGTGATGATAGGCCAGCGAACGAACGCGGTCGGCCACTTTGCCGCTGGAGATTTGAACAGATGAGGTTCTTGCATTTGTAGGATGGAAGGATGATTACCCCTGATCAGAAGCGGAATAAGGATTGTATGGAGACAAGATACACCAAGTTGACGACCCCCCTTCCTAACCCCTGACAAGCCATAGGGTTAATACCAATAAGGAGCTGAGAATGTAAATGCGACATGTGATTTGGTGATGGGAAACTTGGCGACAAATGGATTGGGTGAAGACGAAACATGTTGTCAGTTTGGAGGAGAACAGGGGCAAAAGTCGAAGCAAACGAAACAACCGACAAGAAATGTGAGTCTGGTTGAGGGGGTGGACAGACCCTAAGGGGAGGAGTCTCTTGCTTTCTTCAAACGTGTATCGAAACGGGTTCAGTGGGGTCAAGGTAGGATTTTGGTAGGATAATTGCATATTGTTAGTGGGCTGGCGGGTTGCCGGACATGCGGAATGGGACGGAGGAGCGAGTTGAAACGTAGAATATGAAACTAAAGAAGACGGGTGTATGTATTTCATGTGTATATCTAGATGTACAGATATATTGACATATGTATGTGTATTGTGAGTTTACGGCGGATGACAGCGAACGGATGGGGGCGGGACAATGAACCCATAAAAGGGGTGTCCTGCACATAATCGGCATTAGTGATATTAATGGTCAACTTGACGACTTCCCATCGGGATGTTAGATTTAGTTTAATGTCTTTCCCTCATATGGCTTCCCGCCATGTGCATGGCTTGGCTACTTTATACAAGCATAAGTCTAAAGCAAGCTTTGAGAACGGCAAGCAACGGCCCGTGGTGGGTTGTGCTTTGGGCGTGGATCGCACATCCTGATACAGCTCCTGGTACATACGGAAGTGGAAAGAAACATAGGCGGGGCTACTCAAGCGTCGCAAAAACACTGGACGGTATCTTGTGGCGTGATAGAAACTTGTTTCTTTGTGAAATAGTTAACTGGTGCCGAGTGAACATGTACTTGTTTCCGTGTTAAGAGCAAACGCCCGTGTGTGGCGCTATATGCGGCTGATAAGCTGCCGTACGTAGTGTATGCATGTTTTTGTACATGTCTAGATGTGTGAATTGACACAAGTGCTCCCATACCAAAAAAGTCAGCCGTAGAAGATATCGGCATCTACAAACGTACAGAATCAACTTCCAGAAGTCGAACATGCCGAATCAAACCCTCCATTCCGTAAGTTCCCTCCTCACAGACATCAGAGGAGCAACACCAAACGCGACAGCACCTTCCTCCATCCCGTTTCAAGCCGTCCCGTTTCAAGAGCATCGCGCCCGGATAAGAATGGACAGACAGGTGAAACCCCCCCGCCCAGAACAAGAACTCAAGCACAATAAGACATGACGGCAAACTGCCAATTCAACTAAACGTATGGAAGGAAGCAAGTCGTGGTATTGCCCCTCTTAGATAGTGCGTCTTCTCCCTTCTATTCCCCTTCTTTCCCCTTCCTGGTTTCTTCTTTCTCTTCTTCTTTTACTTGTTCGTTCTCCTTCTTCTTCCAGCCTCCCTCAATTACATATCAGCCAGTCGCAACCCTCTCGTCATTTCCATTTTTTATCATTGTTCTTGTTCCTTTTAGACTCTATTCCGACGTACTCGCTGTTTTTATTACTCCCTGCTTAAACAATCTACCGCAGTTTCCCACCACCACTTAAAGTCGTCTTTTTTCCGCCTCTTATTTTTCTCCCGGGACCTGCCTCTCCAGTTTAGCTTATTAGCACCCAGTGGCGCCAGTCCCTTCCCTGCTCGCTCTCTAGCCCTTCTGACGCCCGCCCCTTCTTCTCCCCTATCGTCATCTGTCCGCCATCATATAACAGCAGCTGCCATCGCCTTGCGTCTAAATTTTCTCGCTACTTGCTCTTTTTGCATTGCTTGTCACTGTTACTTCCACTGTTTGGCGTGTCTCTGTATCATTCTAGACTCGAGCCTCGTTTTCTTGCGCTCTTCATTTTAGCTGTCTTCTACACTTGTCCATATTTTTATTTCTCTTTTTTAAACTCTATAATTTCTGTCCATCCAAAATGGCTCAGCCTGGTGTTCAGTCCCTCAAGGTACGACTTTTCCCATTGTTTATTTGCTTAGGCTCGTTGATGCCAATTTGACCGGAGCTGGATTTCAAGCTATCCCGCCCGCTCAGCTAGTAGCGCATTCCGCACAAATTGGCGACGTGGGCCATTATCATGATGGCGAATATGGCTGTGTGCGATGCGTGGAGAGCCACAGTTCTACAAACGCCATCGTGATGCTGAAAGGGACCCGGTTTCTAAATGTACAAGATACTAACATGTGGTAATAGTGTGTCGTCACTGGTGACGGTGCTGTCGGCAAGGTAAATTAACGCGATTGATTCCACGACTGCCAGGTTCTTGTCGGTTAGATCGACTATCGATAGTTGCTCTGATTGCTTCCACGGTGATTGCTGTTTTCCCGCCTCGATTGTATCCTTCATTCGCATTCTCTACTTCGATATATCTCCGAAATCGCCAGTCAATCCCAACAAAAACTATCGCCAACATACTGCCTATAGAGGTCCCGATAAGCCGCTCCGATGTTTCCACACTCCAACCTCAGCTCTTTCTCTCTCGCTCACAAATATCTTGGCTCGATGCACGAGCCTGTCCAAACTCTTTGCGCGACCCGGTCATGTCTCCTTTCTGGTCATCTTGGGCTTTGGCGGTTTCTAGAGTCCAGAGCTTCAGCACAGACCCCCCATCGTCTCACCACTCGGCCTTGCTAGCCGCACCTACGACCGACCAGGGCGCTTGTGCTTGTCGCCCTAACCCCAATTCTCAACCCACGCGATGTTCGACTTAAATGCGACTTGATACTGCGGAAAACAGCGATTACAGTGGTGCTCGATTTGCGCCTGGCTATCATGGACTCACATTTTGAACCAAGATCATCAATTAACCAAAATGCGCCATCTAGACCTGTCTGCTGATTTCATACACTACCAACGCTTTCCCTGGCGAGTACATTCCTACCGTGTAAGTTTCTATCATATCCCTTGCTTTCTGTGAACTCCACCTCTAACATGTGACTTTCTCTATAGCTTCGACAACTACTCTGCGAGTGTCATGGTTGATGGTAAGCCCATCAGCCTTGGTCTTTGGGATACTGCCGGTCAGGAGGATTACGATCGTCTCCGTCCCCTCTCTTACCCTCAGACTGATGTCTTCTTGATTTGCTTCTCTATCGTCAGCCCTCCCTCTTTTGACAACGTTAAGGCCAAGGTAAGTCTATCGAAAACACGTCAAGTTTATATAATACGACAAGGTACTAATACTGGCTTTCTAGTGGTACCCCGAGATCGATCACCACGCCCCCAACATTCCCATTATTCTGGTCGGTACCAAGCTGGATTTGCGTGAAGACGCCAACACTTTGGAGTCTCTTCGCCAGAAGCGCATGGAGCCTGTGTCTTACGATCAGGCTCTTCTCTGTGCTAAGGAGATTAAGGCCCACAAGTACCTTGAGTGCTCTGCGCTTACTCAGAGAAATCTGAAGAGTGTCTTCGACGAGGCCATTCGGTAAGTTTTGAAACCCTGATCAACACGTATGATAACATATACTAACAATACTCAAGCGCTGTGCTTAACCCCCGGCCCGTGGCTGTCAAGCAAAAGAAGAGCAAGTGCACCATTCTGTAAGGAAAGAATGATATGCACATAAATTACCATCCCAACTATCGGAATTACCTTTTTTCGTTTCTTTTTGTCCTTACTTTACACTATTTGGTATGGACTAAGGAGCTGAGGACTCTAAGCGAGGTTGGGCTTTAGGTTGGTGGTCGTGTCGGAAACGTCCATGACAAGTCCTCCTCCTAAGCCACGAGCCCTTGTCGCCGTCGACATTCTCTCCAGGTTGCAGTGCCATATGCATTCGCACTATCACCATGACCCCTCTTTTGTTTCCATACACTATGCCCCCTTGCCCGTTTGATGTTTACTGTTTGATTGCTTTTTTATTACTTTTTTTCTGGAATGGCGTCTCGGGTGGATTTTCATATTCCCAATTTCTCTCTTTTATCAGTCTGTGTCTTACAGTTATCGTGAATGTGAATGTGAATGTATGCAGACATGTATATTCCGTAGTTGTCCCCATATATTGCGAGGTCGGCTATCCATTGTCGTCTACATGTTCAACTTGTGTCACCATGGGCTTATCCTTCACTGTAGTTGCCCCATTTCGTTATACGCAGTACACATATGTGTATGTAGCACAATGTGTTGCTTGTCACGTGGTATTTCTGATGTTCTTCAACAAAAGCTTATTATACACAAGTACAGTGGGTATTAATCCAAGATACAAATCTAAACCAACATGAAATAAAACAAACGCAAAAAAATGCCGATATACTAACCTGTAGAAGTAAAGCATGACGATATTTGCCCCCCTCTTCCAGCATACATGCATATGTATGTTAATCACTACACCCCGCCTATCTTGCACTCTACCGACGGAACCCTCCGCGGCCACCGCCACGGCCACCACCCCGGCCGCCAAATCCACCTCTGCCTCTGCCGCCTCCTCTGCCGCCCCCTCTACCACCTCCTCTACCACCTCCTCTGCCACCGAAGCCGCCGCCAAATCCACCACGGCCTCTGCCACCGCCACCACCACTTCTTCTCTCTTCTCCCTCTTCGCCGCCACCACTTGCGATTTGCGCAAGACGAGCAGGATGCATACCAGCCTCCGCCGCCTCCTTAACCTGGTTCTGGACCCGCTCCTTCTTCTCTTCGCCCTCCTTCTCAATTCTCCGCTGGCGCGATGCCTTGAGCTTGTCGTTCTTGGCTTTGATCTTGTCTTTGCGGTGCGTGGTGTTGCCGCCACCACCGGCGGTTAACTCGATGTTGATTTTGCGGGCGGGGGATACACCGTCGTCGAAGAGGGAGTGGTGGAATTTGTCGAGGCAGGTGCGCATGGAACGCCAGTGGGTGAATTCGAGAAAGCCGATTCCACGGCATTTGGTGGGGTCTTCCTTGTGAGTGAGGAGGCGGATGGATGATGGGGAGAGGGAGGCGAAATGTGTGCGGAGGTGTTCCTCTTTGGCGGTGAAAGGGAGGTTACCTATATTGAGGGGGTTTGTTAGTTTATGTGATGCGGTGGGGTTTGAGGTTGTACATACCAACGAAAACGATGAACCGCTCGTTCTTCTTGTGTGGAGGCTCGACTTCCTCCTCATCGCCCTCTTCAGCTTCAGCCTCAGCACCAGTCTCAGCCTCCTCCATCTCCGCATCCTCGCCCTTCTCCGCTCTCTCCTTCGCCTTTCTTTCCTTCTCTTCCTCCTCCTTCTCCGTTCTTTCCTTCTCCTTCTCGGCGTCCTTCTCCGCAATCTCCTTCTCCTTCTTAGCCTTCTTCTCCAGCTTCTTCAAATCCTTCTTGGAAAGCTTAGGCTCAGCCTCTGACTTTCCGGCACCAATCGCCGACTCGAGTTCCGCATCAGCGACCGCATCCGCAGCCTCGGCGTCGGCAAGGGCCTTGATCTTCTTGGACTTGGTCTTGCCCTTCTTGGCGGGGGCAGGAGCGGATCCGGACTCCAGGTCGTAGGCGGAGTTGAGGGCATCGACGGCCTCGGCGGCTTCTTCGTCACGCTTGCGTTTTGGGGCCATTTTGTGTATGTGGTTTGTGGTGGGGTTGTGATATTGAGGGGTTGTTACTTGGACTATGAGCGGCTTGTTACTTGGTGATACACCCTGTCGCAAAAACGATTCTACAAAATTTATTCACCGCCTAATGGCAGAAACTTGAAGGATTCATTGCGACGGGGGTCATGGCACATCAGTCTGACTGCCATCATCATTCAGTGACATTTGGTTATCTTTTTGGTCGGCTTCTGCATGCTCGGTAAGCAGCTGTGGCTTTATGTAAGGCTCAGTCGTATTTCATGTCACCGGTTCTCTTTCAAGGGAATAATTCCGTCGAGCAACCTGATGGGTGAGACCCGTCTTATCGATAGCAGTATCCTCCTGCCGGATATCGCCTATGGGGCCTAACCACATTACAATCACCGCAGCAGCAGCCACACAGACCCGTCACCATTCTCCAACTTTGCGCTGAATTTCATCATTCGACTGTAATCTTTGCGTCACACTTGGCCGTTATGTTCCGGGACTTTATATTCATGCACGTAAAATTACATTATCTACACAACTACGGAAGACGCGTTGGAATTAAGCTCTCCCTTGGTATATATCCCTTATTGGTTGGCCGAATGACCCTTATCGCACATTTCTGTGCATAAACCCTGAAATATGTCACCTCACCGTGTTTGTTATCTGCTCGAAACCGTAGGCAAGGGTCGAATGAGAGTTCGTTGGTTTTGCTACTCGCTTGGTCTCGTTTGGAATGGACGAGCAAAGGTGCCGTATGGCTTTTTGCATGAGAACTGCTTTGTGTGGCCGCAGTGGGCCGTGTCCTGAAAGTTTGAAGACTGCGTGAAGACGCTTTAGGCGGAAACTGGGGGGCTGGGGGTGGAGGTTTACTGAGATGATAAACCCTACCCATGACCGGATTACAGTATACCAAAATTGTTTGGTTTTTGATATTGGATAAGGGGTACAATACATCGGCAAGGTGAAAGACGTGACGATTGAAGACTTTACCGTTACGTGACTAATCGCGACATTCACGTATTAGAACCTGTACCAAACTTGACCTACATTCTGCTGTTTGATGACCTCACCTCGTTATCTTTTTGATTCTCCAAAATCCGTTCTGCACTATCAGCATTTGCCGCATTAGGTCATCCGTCCCCTCATTCCTTTATTCGCGTCCCAACCCTTACTAATTCCAGCTGTGTCGCTGCTGACGCCGCCCCCTCCCCCTAGTCGCCGCACCCGTTTGACCACAAATGTGGAGACAAACCCTCCTGTAAGACGCGTTCTCATTGGCTCATGACCCTTAAGACCCACTACACGTGAGCCACCGACCCCGGTTATTCCCTATGCCGCGTTCAGATCAGTGGGCTTTTTTTAGGGCCCACGGCCTGCACATAGGGTGTGTAATTTAGACGGATATAGGGTATATAATAGAGGGTTAGGGTCGATTCTACTGGCCGCTGGGAAAATTCTTCAACCCTTTCTGCTCTCTTTTCATTCTCTTCCTTTTTCCCCCACGACCCAAACCCCGAGTTAACCCTTCTTCACTTTGTCAACAGGTCTTCAACGCCACTCGATTTCTCCATCACGAATTTCATCATTGCCAGTCGCAATATTGACTCGGTAAGTAATCTATTGAAAGAGTCGGAATCTCCGGCCACGCCGCTATCTAGCGATACTTTTCCCGTCGACAATTGACCACGCCATTGTTGATTTTTCAACCACCAACATCGTCGCCTCTTTTCCAGATGGGCCCTTGGCTAACGCGATCTCGAACCAAGCAGTGATTCTACGTTATTATATTTTTTTTTTTCGGGTTGTGCCAAAGCTCTACTTCCAGCTCATCAAACCCTTCATTTTTTACCCTTGAAATTCGTCACTTCAAGTCATCTTGGTCTCTAGACGCGTCCTGTTAACAACCGTATCGTCGATTTTGTTGACAATTTTCTTCCTCAAGCCAATTTTACCAATTGCGAGGTGGAACCTGCCAACGGACACGGCTTTTTTTGCTAGAGCAAGCTCCCAACCTTTTGCTACCTTTTCTGGTCTGCATAGCTTTGCTAAAGCACTAAGAGCTCCTCGCACTACCTGAGCTTCACGTTTGCTGTGCGCGTTTGAAAAAAAGAGTTGTGTACTCCTTTGCTTTTTACCTTCTACAGGTTAAGTCACTGAGGCTATACGTACTGTTTCCATTGAGATTCGGTTGATCCTGTACCTGCATACGGATCAAAAATCCCTTCTCAAACCCTATTCACACAAAACTGCTTTCACATTGCACATAATGGCTGGACGGACACGCGCTACCCGTGGTAAGCCCACTGATGGTGAACTCACCGAAGACCAAACTGCCGTTGCTACCGCTGCCACCGCCGTCATGTCACTTTCAGATGACAAGGGCGTTATTGGTGACCCTAAACTGGAGGACGCTGAAGGCATCGAAGAGGATGCTGAGGCCGAGCAGGAGGACGATGATGAATTAGACCAGTCTGCTATTCCCGATGATATGGCCATTGATGAGCAGCTGGCCGGCGTCTCGTCCGCTCAAGCAGCGAACCTTATGGTCCCCGACATTTCGTCTAGTTTCGCGCCTGTTCCTTCGGCTGCCCCTAACCCAGAGGACATGCTTCCCAACGTTGATGTCTCAGGTATGACTGGCCAGAATTCCAAGGATAACAATGCTCTGGCTATTCTCTTGCCTGCTCTCAGAAGCGAGTCTATCTCTCTCAAGAACTTGTTGGCCGAGTCTCCTTCTCAAGGCCCTGCCTGGGGCCAGGCCAGCAATGTCATCCGGACCGCTTTCGATATTATCAAGGGTCCCTTTTCTACTCCTGGAGAGGTACTTCTGAACTGGAACCAGTGCCAGTTCAGCATAGACGACCGCGAGAACGCATGGATTGCCATGTCTCTTGCCAACTTGGCCACTATCCTCGATGCTCTCAACCAGCACCAGGAGGGAGATGATGACCTCAAGGTTCTTCTTAGCATGATGGACAACGCTTTCCCATTCTCCTTTGCTCACACCACCACTTTGTCTTATGACTGGTTGGACGAGAACGACTACATTGGCGTCGCTCTCGACATCCGCACACAGAGATGGATGCTTGAGCTTGATGGTTTGGACAAGACTGATGTTGTAAACGTTTTCAAGAGTGTATTCTTGAACCCCCCGCAGGACGAGTCCACCATTGATTGGGACGGTGATAGATCCAAGTTGACCGAGGCCAACTGGAAGGATGTTGGTGACTTCAGCATGAACGAGATTACCAACGACGCCAACGACCTTGAGCTTCGTAATAAGATTCTGGCTCGCGTTGATACTGTCTTCGCCTTCGCCACTACCCAGACCGACCCCGAGGGCCAGTTGACCAAGTTCCACGAAGTTAACCCCTTCGTTCAGGAACTGATTCAGTTTGTCAGCAAGATCTTCGACGAGGTCGATCGCGCCTTTGTTGCCAAGAACCGCCACAAGCTCCAACCTGGCCCCGATGACTCTTTCGCCAGTGTCGGTGGATCGCAGGCCTACACTGAGATTGGGAACCGGAACCTGTACGACGGTCTGTCTTCGCTGTCCCGTTTCTCACGTCTTGGCAACTCCGAGTTCGCCAGAAGCCGTAAGCGTCGTGCTGTCAATGAGTCGCAGGGTGCCGAGGGTGACATTGCTATTCGCAAGGTCCCTCAGAAGCGCCAGCGTCGCAGCATGGTCACTCCTAGCCAGCAGTTGGCCCAAATCCAGGCTACCCAGGCGGCCCAGATGGCTTCCCAGGGTGCCGCTGCTTCTGTTGTTAGTGCCAACCCTTCGATGATCGCTCCCACTTCACCTGGCGGATCTACCATCAACAGCCAGACAGATGCCAGCGGCCGTCGTAAGGAGCTTCAAAAGCGTCACTTTTGGGATGTCAACGACACCAACCTTCTGTGCGACTACATCGATCGTTATGGCTGCAACTGGGCCCGAATTTCCAAGGAAGCTACTTTCGGCCACTACAGAACCCAGCAACAGCTTCGTGACAAGGCTCGCAACCTCAAGGTTGATATGCTCCGGTGAGTTTTGATCCCATATTATTCACGTTTAGTGACACATGACTAACTAATATTATAGCCACGACCGCGTTTTGCTCCCGGGCTTTGACAACGTTGGTCTGCACTTGAAGGAGCAGACTCTTGTCAGAAAGCACAACAAGAACCCCCACCGCAAGGAGAAGGACGTTGACGAGAACGGTATTCCCATCAACACTGAGTGGGTTGACGGTATGCAGGACGAGTACGAGATGCACCCAAATAACAGCGTGGTTATGACTCAGGGCCAGCATGTCGCCCCTCTCACTGCTGGGTCCGTTTCGCAACAGCAGCTCGATACTGCCGCCGTCACTGACCCCTCGCTTGGTGCTGCCGCCGCCAACATGGCCGCCATGTCGAACAGTATGGCCAACGCTGAGCTTGCCGCCGTTGTCGGTGAGCACCATGCTATGCAGCAGCAGCTGACTGCCAACCTCCAGCAATCTCCTGAGGAGATCAAGCAGCGGGTACAGGCTCGGTTCGAGATGATCCACCAGGCTGGCCCCATGGGCTACGTCCCGGGTCCCCAGGGCGGTGTTCCTGAGGATGGCACTGGCCAGGATGCTGATATGAGCGGCGCGGGCATGCATGTTCCTGGTACTGCCTCTGACGTGCTGATGTAGAGAACGCACGATCCGGGACATCATCGGGGACAGTAATGTAGACGCTGTCTCAATTAGGCACAGTCATCGCACAGCTCGAGGCGTTTTTGGAGGGGGAGTGTCTGTTTTTGGGATGGGCTGGCTGGTGTTTTTGCTTTTTTGGTCTTTCTTTTTTTGTTGTTTTTGGGTTGTTTTGATCTTTTTTTCTGGGTTTTCCGTTTTAATGAAGCGCAAGGGGCTTATGATTGGTTTCTTTGGAAGTCACTTTTTGTTTTGTGTTTCCTGGTTATATTGTTAGTGGCTGCGTCGGGTCGGAGTTTGCTGAGAATTATGCGAACTGAATTGCATTGTTTCCTCAGTGTATCTCTTGCATTGACGGCGCACCACGGAAAATTGTTGTGGGATGTGTGATTTATGTATGGTAGATTGTTTGTTGAAGACTATGTGTTTAGGCATTTTTTAAATAGATCGCAATCAAGTCTGATGATCTTTCTTCAGTATCCAAAATTCCCTAATTAGGCAAGCAGGCGTACAAGTGATCCTACAGAGTTTACGATGAAGAGTGGCACCACGAATGTAGGGTTATTGTAATGATTGTTTTTATTGGACACAAAAGAAAAGCAGAAGAAGAGGCGGCTGTATCGAACAGCATCATCTAGCCGACCAGGGCTTCTCCCGAGATAGAAAAAAAAACGACAAAAGAAAAACTACAAAAAAAAGCAAAGGGTATTCACATACGCAAGACAAAAACTCAAAGCAAATAAAAGACATGTCACGTCAAACTGATCCGTCCTTTTAGCCGCCGCCAGTCAACAATCCTTCCCGATCCCGTCTGTTACCTCCGGACTCCAGACACGCCACGCTGCTTAAGCCGGCTTGTCCGCCATCCTTCGTACCATTGATCCCTAGCAATTTCACGGAGATCGGCCCGCCAGTCGGAGAATACCGACTCTTTGAGACGGGTGAAGTCGCAGTGTTCAACGTTATAGGGATCCGCAAAGCCCCAGGGGAATTGGCGACCGACGACACCGGGTTCGTACAGATCGGGGGAGATGATTGAGAGAGGAAGGAATGGGACTTCTTCGGAGTTGGTGGCGAGGGTTGCTGTGGAGGTTTGGCGAGTGTGTGTTGATGGGGCGGCTGTGGATGGGGCGGGGGAGTCCTCGTCTACCTCGTCAATGCGGGAGTCTGAGTCGACTTCGTCGAGACCGAGGGCTACGAGGGGGTCAATGTTGGCGCGGCGAAGGGACTCGGCGACGGACTTTTTGAGAACGGACATGTGCTTGGTGGTGATGGTGTCGGCCTTGGAAATCACGGGGATGATGGTCGTTTTACCAGTCAGTGCGCGAAGAACCTGCATGTCAAGGTCATCGTCAAGAGCAGGAAGGGTTCGGGTATATTTCGCTACTGGGACACCAGCGGCCTTGGCGGCAGCAAAACGTTGCGCGGCAATGTTCTGGTCGAGACGGGCAGGGTCGAGAATGAGGAAGACGGCGTGGATGTGGGTGTCTTGGACACCGGGGGAACGAACAACCTTCATTTCCTCAGTAAAGGTGTCTTCGAATTTGTTCTCCAGGAAGGTGAGCATCTCACGGAGCTGCAGGTCGACTACATTCTTTTCGAGACCTTCACTGTCCCAGAGAGTCAGACCGATGCGCTCGTTGTCCATCTCCGTTTCAAGGTAGTGAGGAATGAAGTTGCCTTGGGGTGCACGGTATGGGGTTTCCTCCTCTTCAGGCTTGCGAGCACGTTTGCGCGCGGGGAGAGCCATGGCGGTCTTGAGAAACTCAAGGTATGAGGTTTTACCGGAATTACGAGAGCCAATTACAAGAATGCTGCGAAGTTTGTTAGCGAGTTGTCCAGTCTGTCATTAGGTGTGGTGTACTTACTTGAAGGGGGTGGGGTCCTTCCGGCGGCGCACCCGGCGCGGGTTGTTGATAGAACTGACGGCCGTGCTAGCGTAACTATAGCGGCCACGGTGCGTCATACTCTCGGTACGCGCGTACGGGTCAAACGAAGGTGTAGGAGGAACCGGTGGAGGGCTCACAGCCGTGACATATGCACCACCACGGGTCCGATCCATGCTCTGTCTTGCCGAGTAGGGCTCAGTCGGCCCGGAAATGATACTCTCGGCATCATGCGAGAGATGGTCGGCGCCGAACTGACGGGACAATTGCTCTCCAGTAGCCTGGTTGAATTCGGGAAGCTTGGGAGGCATCTTGGGAATGGCGTTTTGGAGAAGTTGTTGTTGGCGGAGGAGCTCTTGTTGCTCGCGGGCCTTTTTGCCCTTGAGCTCGCTCGATTTGCTTCGTCTGAGTAACATTCCGAAAGATGACTGGCGGTTGGAGCTCATTGGTGACTGGGGAAACGAGGGGGTGGCTGCAGATTAGGGCGGCAATATGCTGCTATTGCTGGTTGTGGCGGCGGTGATGATGATGGTTGATAGAGGCCTCTAGCGAAGAATGTACCGAGTCTATAGTGCCTGTGGGTTAGCGCTCTGGTGATTTCAAACTTGTTATCCCTTCGGCTCCCTCCACAACCCGCCAACAGTTTGCCCTATCATATTCTCTGGCCCGAAGGTTTCACTGCCATGCATCAGGTCTACACCCGATATCTCAGGAATCCCGTCATACCGTCGTACAAACCGCACCAAAGGCGGCTAACCGGGCTGACTAAGCTCCGCTCTGGCAGGAAGAAGCAAACACTCATCCATCCAAACCGGGGAAATTGCACGAAGGAGAAAAAAGGCTGCCCAATGAAAAAATGGGCTGACAGTGGCATAACGCGACGTTGGGCTAGACTGGTTTGTTCGTTTCCCTTTTTTTCTTGTATCTTGTTCTCTTGAGCTTATCGGGCATCGCACCAGGTGGCGCTTGACTGGCGCATATCATGAGAACCGCAAGGGAGCTCGTAATTGCGATTGCGACAAGCGTGGTGGGGGTTTTGAAGAGCCAATGTTGACTGGAATTCTGGAAAAGTACTTACTATGATGGGTATGTAAAAATGGTTGTCCTAGACAACTGAAAAGACACAAAATGGCAATTGCGTGGGGTGGCGAATTAAGGTATAGTGTAAGCCAGACACTTGCGACAATGGGCGTAGAAAGGATAACAAGGAGAAGCAATAAAAAATGCAAAGATGAACCTCGAACACCAGATCGGCAAACAAGAGAGGGAAAGCGGCGTCTTTTGAATCCCAAGGTCGAAGCCCAAGAAAACAAGACCAAAACACAATACACTACACACAAACCCCTCCCCCAGGAAGGCCGTTTCAAAACGCACAGCGCAAAGACTCTCACTGAGCTAGGTAGCGAAAGGGGGCCGGGGTCAAGAAGCCACCGGAAAGGTTGTGTGGATGGCCCCCTCGCAGAACGAATGATGGTAAAAAAGGAAATTAAGTGCTCGATTTGGATGGCCTTTTGGGAAGGCGTTCCTTGGATTGGGAAGAGGAAAGATGGATGCAAGTGCAAGTGGAAGTGGCAGGTAGGTAGGTGCGTGCGTGGGATGTTGTTCCTGGTGGTTTGTTGGATGTATGGATAGGAGGGAGATTGGATGGATTTCCGGCAGGTTCGTGGATGTTTGAAGATGTTTATGGGGGTTTTATTTGTGGGTTATTACATGGGCGATGTGAATACTACAGGTGTACGATATGTCGTGGACAGTGAAGAAGAGGGGCGGTCACAAGTTGATGAAGAGGGGGTTTTAAACGAACGACGTTTATTTTTTTCGTTCTTGTTCTGTCGGGGGTTCTTGCCGCCCATGTCGTCCGTGAAACAAAAGGTCAGAAAAATGGCCCCAGACGCAATTAACCTCGTGGCCAAGGCCCTGAACGTGGGTTATTGACTTTTTCGCGATGAAGGGTGACATGGTCTAGCATATGGCGGACAGCGGACAACGAGGAAACTGCGAGAGGCGAATGAATTGAGTATATATGGCATGTGTGTGGGGGGAAGTTTTGGGAAGTTGTTGACGTTGGTTTATGGCTACTGGATGACATGACATCTGCAAGGGCCCAAAGTGGATAACAAGAAAGAGGTTCCTGACTAATAATTTCTCTTTGACTTGTCATTTGCTAAACTCTGTAACCATCGTTTCTTTTTTTATCCCCACCACAAAAAGCAGTATAAAACAACATCCCGTGTATAAACCCTCCAAGGTTCCAGATTCCCTCTACGCCGTATTCATCTCGCAAAACCACGGGTCCTTCCATACCTCCCCCCAGTTCTCAAATCCCTCAACACCGTTCTCACGTGTCCCTTCCCACCCATCCAGACTTCAGGAAATAACCTAACAAAAAACGTCACCACCCCCAATTTAGTTCATCCTCAAATCTGCCCGACCCCTCTAACCCTATCCATACAATCTGAACCCGCAGATCACACAACCCACCCAGTGGGCCCTCGTCGCCATGAAACGCGCAGGCACAGGGCTTCTGGGTGCTGTCGAGACCCCGGACTGTGTCGTTGAGGTGCCGGGATGACTGGGTTGGCGTGGACGGACCTTGCAGTGGAGGGTTACATGTACCTGGATTTTTATGTATAATTATCGACGATAGTGGATAAAAAGTGCGGATGGATGAAGATGTGCCATGTGGGCTCGGGCTCTTGTTGTTTGTATCAATGTCACAAGTGACCCGATTTGTGCTCAATCGGCCAAAGTACCGGGTCATTCACAAAACTTGACTTATCGCTATCGTTTGATTTGCTATTGTTTCGCATCTGATATTCGTACAACGCCATGCTAACCCAAACCTATAGTCGTACAAAACTCTATTATCCTTCAAACACGTCATGTTGCAACTCAATACCATAGCCCTCGGCCATTTCCTTCATACGGCGTTCAACTTCGTCTTCTAAACCCTTTCCAGAACCCCAATACTGCTTAAAACGATACCAGTAAAAGGCAACGTCACTAAGAAACAAGACAAACTTGAAGACGGAATGACGGAGATAAAACGCCACCCGCTCGGCTAATGGTCTACCGGGCTCCATGTAGAGACTACGACTAGCCCATTCACCCATGATTTTCACACGGTTAACGGGGGATCCCATGGCTTGGTTGTTTCCTTGGACAATGCGCATGTTACGACCGATAAAGACGAGTTCCTTGGGAAGAAGATGTTCATCTTGAAGGAATTCCTTGGTGGTTTGCTTCATTCTTTGACGGGCAATCATATGTCTCTCAGTTCTAGTCTTCCCCTCCATGGACTTGAGAAATTCTTCCGTGTCTCGTCCTCGATATGGTCGGAGAAGAGTTGCCGAGGCAAATACTTCACTGCTACCTATACCCCACGATTGACTGATTCGTTGGACAGTTCCCATGTCAAGCGTCATAAGAGCCTTCCAGAACTGTGCATATTCAACACGGAATGACGGGCGCATGTAAACATAGAGGCCATGGTCGATCAGAACTAATTGGGCTTTCCCAGAAGGGAGTCTTCGAACAAACATGTTCCCGGGATGTGGGTCGCAATGAACGACACCCCAGTGGAAGATTTGCGCAGAGAAGAGATCGACCATTGTCGACATGACCTCCTTCGTTGTTACACCAAGACCACCGGTTCTATCGGGCCCTCTCCACTCTTGTCTAGTCGGCTTCAATAGAGTGTCATTTCTGTTGTTCTGTAGTCGGGCCCGGGCTTCGGTATAATCTGGTGGGCCAAGTGGATGGGTAACTCCAGGAGTTTCACTGGTACCAAAAGCCTTCCATGGGGCCTGGATGATGTGTCTATCGTGAAGACGAACACCTTCTATCCACTCGGCCGTGAGGACTCGTGGAGTAGTCAAGTCTGAATACACTTTGGGAATATACACTCGGTCCCCGAATAGCGGTTCATTGGTAACTAACTCGCGCATCTTGTTAGTGTTGGCAGCCTCATTTAGAAAGTCTGTCTCAAGAGAAAGTCTCTCGCAGATATACGGAACAATTGTCGTCAATGGGAGTTCAAAAGCCCATGAATATATCTTGGTCATGATCCTAACTCTGTGTTAGTACACTCAAACAATCGAACCACCCAAGGTTAATTATACTCACTTAAACGTCCACAGATCAAAAGCCAACTGTTTCCGAATCTCTTTCTTCTGGATCTTAATAGCCACCTCCCTCCCATCACCCAAACGTGCCCAATGAACCTGCGCAACACTGGCACTTGCTCTTGCCCGTCTCTCCATCAACCCTTTCCCTTCAATGCCCTCAAAACTAACCCCAAAAACCTCCTCCGGACTCCGTCCCCCAAAATCCTCCCTAATTACCGTCTCGACATCTGCCCAATCATTCTGTGGCGCATCGTCAAACATCCGCGCAAACATAACCTGGAACTCAGGTGGTAGAACCGCAGTTTGCATGGCAATCGCCTGACCAATCTTCAAATAGACACCCCCATTATCTCGAATTAACTGGGCCAGACGCCCGGCGTTGCGCCGGTGAACTTCCTCGGGAGACCCGGAGATCCATGGGTCGTCACGGAAGTTGAGTTTGTAATCGACGGCACTGACAAGGCCGGTGTAGAAGGTTCGAAGGGATCGGAAAGTCCCATGAGCGAAATAGTGCTTATCAATGGTGTATCCGGTTGCACCGACTAGACCGAAGAGTGCTAAGCGTTGTGGCCATTTGCGCATGCGCAAAACGTTGGGGTTGCCGGGATTGCCTTGTGCCGAGGCAGTGGTGGATAATGGTCTTCGGGAGGCTCCGAAGTTGTGGAGCCGGGCTAATGATGGCGGGCGTACATTGCTGAATATGCGCCGTGGGTTTATTGGTATCTTTTGTGGAAACATGGTTCGAGTGGAGTTATAGAGTACAGTTCAATTGTACGTAATGTCGCATTGCCTAAATTCTCAGTGACGTCAATGTTCTGCCGTTAAATGCGACAACCCTAGTAACCCGCGCAAAACGTGAATGTTGATGAAAATGGGGATCGATTGGAACAATTTAGAAGTTGAGAATGTGATGATATATTAAAGTTGGAGAACTATGTACAGTCATCATGACGTTATCTTTTCAAAAGCCTCAGGCCGGACATTTTAACTCCGTAAGCTTCATTGTAAAGTCCATGTCAGCTATTGAGGGATGTTATCTTATCTGCGAACAATAGGGTTATATATCAACAATATAGGGTTTGTAATTCACAAAATCACGTGTGACACATATTGTGCACCGCCAACGCTTAAACCAATATGCCTTCATGCCACCAGGTCTGAAACATTGCTAAATCTAGACCTTGTTAAAACTTATGGTCGGTAGTATGTCCCCGGGCTAACCATAAAAGCGTCGTGGCCTGCGCTTATATTCTGACGCAAGAACTTTGAAGTAAGAATTCTGAAGCAGCTGGTTTGAAGTAATCGTTTTTTCGCAATAGAAAAGCATTGGTATGATTGAGGGCGAGGGAGTTTGCTTGGGAATGAGAGAGACAAACAATTGGCTGAGCCTCGCTATGGTGTGTTGGACCGTGTCTCAAGGCGACGTACACATGTATGTATGGTGTATGTACATATGTAGTGTGTGTACTCCTGCAAATATATGTACGTTTGTCGTGTGGAAACACAGAAATATGCCGTATGTATGTTCAGCCACAGATGCAAAGAGATACTGCCGGCTGTTGAAAAGCCAAGACTTGCTCTCTATAATCGTCTCGCACACATCCCAACTTGTCATCCGTCAGGTCTAAAATAGTACAACACAGCACCAGCGACTCTCCTGCGATCAGTGCCCGTCCCGCTGCAGCAAATGTCCGTGATCGACGGCGAAGAGCACTGGCAGTGGAGATAGCTGTCAAGGCGATGCCGCCAAAATAAAATACATTCGGATGAGGAAGGTGTCTCTGGAAAAGTGACGTCGATGTCTAGATTTGGAGATTGAGCTGTCATATCCAAGGAATCAGTCCGACTGTTGGTTCTTATATCAGGTGGACATGTCGTCATGTATATAACCCTAGACTAGGGTAAACTGTACCAGAAGTCTCGAATGACAGTGGTGGCTGTGCTTTGTTCAAAATCCTGCTAATTTTGTTCCTGCAGATGATGGATGACAGGATCAACTAGTTGCAGATGGTCATTTCACTATTTGACTCGTTGTATCGGGGCTAAAGTGTGGAAACATTTCAATAAGACATGTTTGGAAGACCGTTCCAGAAAAGACGAACAAAAATATACGACGTACAGCTGTACTCTCTCGTATCCTCCGGTATGGCTTTTCAACTCAGCCGCTAATATACGCAAACCTGATTATCCGCAGCATCAGGGAGAAAGCCAAAGGAAGCCAGAGCTAAATCCCTGGTTCTAGTTGGCATATCATGCCGTTTTCTGTACGCTAGAAACATACGCCAGGGGCACATTCATATGTAGGCTAACCACGGTTGACGCGCGGGACGACACATCTTGTTGATGTTGTTCTTGATGTTATGATTTTGAAGGTTTCTAGTCTGGATGGGCCTGGCGTAGTAGTTGTTTATGCATTGCTTGAGAACCCTGTATATTGAACGAACTGAACTGTAAATTTACTGCGAGGAGACGACTCACGGACCTATTTTCTCACGGAACAGCAACTAGTAGCGGTCGTGTCTGAGGTCCGGGGGGTCATTGGCCCACAAAGTTTCGTGGTTACTGACGCTGACGCACCCGGGTTCCTCCAAGTCTTTGGCTAGCTTTAGTAGGGCCTGTCTTGTTGGTTCCTGATGTGTCTCCACTTGAGAATGCCTGCATGGTGCATTAACATGTGAGTTGAACCAAACAAGGTAGTTGAAGCAGACCAAGCGAGGCGCTTGTCGTTATTTTCTTCTCTTCTTTTCTCTTTTTCTTTTGTGACTTCCGTGGGCTTGTTCTGTACATTCCTTTACTTTTTCGTCTCTATTATTCCACGAGCCATTTGTGAATTCTGAACTTCTTTTTTTCTTTTCTTTTTCTTGACATTTTTTTGCCTATTTTCCTAAATTATCATCATAAACGTCGTCAACAACTTGGTTGACGACTCCCTATCGACAATCTTAATATCTTAGTCTTTCCCTTACTGATTGTCTTGATTCTGTTGACTGCTTCATTGTATCCTCAATACTTTCATCTTCTCGTCTTTCCTTTATTCTGTATTTGTTTTTTGTAGTCGATTATTACTCGCCTTCCTATAATCCACCATCACTTCACATTAAGCGCCTTCCGTCTTGCTGTTGTATCTCCCGCTTCATGCTGTACAACCTGCTCAACATATACTATTCACTGTCTACAAACAACTAGCCGTATATCTTCAGCCTTTATTTAACCTGCGCCACCACTACTGCGGAAACCTACAGTCTACATCGTATAGCGAAAGGGTTGGTTGGAAAGCCCTCATGTTGTTATAGATCGAATCATCCACTTCACCCACAAAGGAACCCACACGTATTACTTCCAACGCCGCGTCTTAGTGACGCCGGCTCTATCCAACACTCTTCAACGAAAAATCTCGGCATACGGCTCTCCGGTTATTCAAAATGTTACGACCTGCGACACCGTTATCGGTGTTGTTGCTGATTGCAACAGGTCTCTTGACCCTCTCAGTACTCTCTACTCCCATCATTAAAGGTGTCCCAATCGGCTCTTTTGGCGGCTACGATTATGGTGTTTTTGGTTATTGCAAGGGTGACGATTGTAGCGGTTTTGAAATCGGTTACTCAGTTAGTAAGTAGAATTGGCTCAACCTCCGCTTGATATTGATTTCTAACCGTATATCATTCACAGCTGCAGAGACTACAGATTCATCCGACTTCGATTTGCCTGGGTCCACTCGTGACACGCTGACATCGATCCTTATTGTGCATCCTGTCGCGGCTGTTATGAGTTTGTTGACCCTTGTAATGGCATTTATTGCTCATCTTCACTCACCTGCTCACTCATCTCGTTACTTGCTGGCTGTCGCTATCACCAACTTTCTCGCCTTCATCGTCTCACTTCTTTCTTTTCTTATTGATGTCTTGGTTTTCATTCCGCATTTGGCTTGGGGGTCATATCTTGTTTTGGGCGCCACTATCGTACTGTTCCTCTGCTCGATCATGACCTGTGCCATGCGTCGGACTTTGGTAAGCCGGAAGTCGCGGAAGAAGCAAATCGCACAACATGCCGAGATGAGCGGCGAAAACTATTACAACCGGGAAGCTGCTTTGAAAGCAGCCAATGTTGCGCCCGCGGAATCAATCCCTGCTATCCCCACCATGACAGGAGCCGACAGCGCCAAGGACGACGGAATTCCGGCATTTGCCACTTTTGAAAAGAGCAAGGCCCCAAGTGATACCATGAGCGACCGTATCCCACTTACCTCACAGAGCCCCGTTCAGCGCTCAGCTTCGGTTGCGCAACAGGTCGATCAATACGGAAACCCCATGCGTAGTGACAGTGGTGATCAATATGGTAGCTCGGTTAACAGTTCGCCTCCTCGTGCTTACAACAATGTCGCACGCAACGGATCTGGTGATAGCTACCGTGGTCGCGGACCACAGGGACGTGGCGGTCGTGGTGGTTATGGTGGCAATGGCCGTGGTGGATACAACGGTCAGAACGGATACGGAGGCCCTAACGGCCCCAACGGATATGGTGCGCCAAACGGATACAACGGATACAATGGCCCGGATCAGCGCGGAATGCCGCCTAGACGTGGCACCAACAACACCGTTGGTTCCGGCCGTGGAGCTGCCCCCCAGGGATACCGCCAGGACTCAGTGTACAACAACCAGGGATACACCGGTACTCAGGAATACCAGCCGCCCCAAGATCCCTACACGCAGAACAATGTATCGCAACAAAACGTCGGATTCAGCCAGCAACGCAACAGCGTCAACAACCAGAACTTTGTGCCGTACAGCAACCGTCAGCTTTCCATCGACAGTTACAACGCCCTCAAAGCCCGCAACCCCAACGCCAACCCTCAGGACTTCGACTTTGGTCTTGAGGCTCCTGCTGACCAGACGATTCTTCCCCGTGCCGAGTCTCCGCCCCCAATGCCTGCTGAGATGGTAGCCAACGCTGTGACTCCCATGGACATCGACGGTTCATCCCGCGCGCCTATTGAGATGGATGCGTCGCCCGCTGCTATGCCTCTTTCCGTTCAAAATATGGCAGCTGCTCTCCGTGATGATACGCCTAGTGTGCCGAGTGCTCTTGCCATTCAGCCCGGACTTATGCCTGAGGAACCACGCCAGACTTACATTAGTGATGTAAGCAAGTATAGTCAGGACGGTCCGGGTATGGCTCCACCTTCGGTCTCAAATTGGAACCCAGCTGGTGCCCGCCCTTCTGCTCTCCCTGCTCCGCTGGCTTTCGGTGCTACTTCCAATGTTCCCATGCCGCAAATGCCTCCCAACACTCAGGCTTACCAGCCGGAAGCTGAACCAGCTTACTACGAAAATGTCCAGGGCCAGTACATACAAGATCACAACGGCAACCCCCTTCGGCCGCATAACCTGATGCTTCCACCACCAGAAGTGACAATTGAAGATATTCCAGGTAACCTGCGGGGTCCTCGTAGCCCGGGTGCGGAGTCAGATGTTAGCAACTTCACCTCCATTTCCCAAAGAGGCGTCAACCCAGCTTGGCAGCCTGAAGCCCCGCCAATGCCGGGTTATTCAGGCCAGGGCGGCGGGTATGGGCCTCAACCTTACAGAGGACCCCCAGGGCCGAGAGGACCTGGCCCACGGGGACCACCAAGAGGACCACCACAAGCAGGCCCACAGCGGCCACCAGCCCAACAAAAGCAGGACATTCTCCTGAACAGCAACCCCGACTTTGCTCTACCGGGACGTCGTTAGGGTGGACAAAGACGGTCAGGTCGAGATTGGACCTTGCCGAGATGATGTTGGCCATGATGAGTATTCTTGTGCCCGTTGATACCCGGACATTGTACGTATAGACATGTCTTCCTTTCGTTTCTTTTTCTTTCGTTGTGTTATTTTTGCTTGCTTTTAGTCGGATGTATTTATGTATGTATATAGAAAGAATATATGAGCGTCCACGTCTACAACCAACCTTCAATCATGTGCACACAATATCACGATATATTTGGATATAGGGTTAAAGTTTTGGAGATACCCGACAATACGGTGTGTAGTACAGAGATCAACAAAGGACTTGACACAGGTGGAGTCATATTCAGGAAGCGCCAAAAAGCAAAATAAAAGCAACTATACATTGCGCCATAGTTTTACTTAGAGGGGAAAGGGGACAATTTCTTTTTGACTCGCGCATTCCCGTCAAAAAGAGGAGTGCTTTAGGCCTAGAACATTTAGGTGGCGGGTGTGTGGCTAATGTTCCTGTTGGAGAGTTGATTAAGCAAGCAAGACAAAGGACAGAAACGAATGCGGGAAACCCTAGAAAAAGGTTGTGAATTGTAGGAAACCGATTCGAGGCACTATGCTATGTACAAGGAACTCTAATGAACAAATGTCAATTGACGAAGACCGAGACATTATTTGTTTATTCGGCCCTATAGTATACTGCTTTTACAAAGGTAGTTAACCTGCAGACTGAGGCACTATTCTACAAAGGGACATCAAGAAACAGACATCAATCAATCGAGACAGAGACACTTGCTATATCCCCACAAAAATAAAAAAGGCAAGCGCGTGTTTCTGGGGATTTGTTGTACATGCATATGTATTTGAGTTCAAGGCTTTTGCGGTTTTTTTCTTTTTTTTCTTTTTTTTCTTTTTCCTTTTTGTTTTGATGATTATCTTATTTCTTGGGTTATTTATCCCCCGCATTTCTTGTTGAGACAGCCAGAGACAGTCAGAGACAGATTGATAGTTTTGTGGCCGTGCTTTACTTTATGAGCTGTGAATGCAGGTATCCTGATTTAACGTCGACTTTTGGATAACAATTTGGAAATTAATTACGACTTAACTGAACGGATTCTCGAGATCGCCACCATGGATTTCTACAGCCATTCAAATTCCCACGCATCGGCGGACTCCCATGCTATCGAAATAGACTCCCAGATTCCGACTACAACTACGGCATCTATGCCCCTCGACTATTCAATCTACGCCCCATTCCAACAACCCGACATTTTCGGCGCCATAAACTCCTTCCCCGCATTCACCGCCGGCCCCGTGACATCCGAGCTCCCTCCTCACAGCGCCACTACAACCACCGACACAAACGCAAACCCCCCATTCCCATCGCCGCCGCCCGCCGCCATAAAATCCCAGTCGCCGGGCGCATCAGGACATACACCGCCGGGACAATGGTCGAATATGTCGGCTGGAGCGGTGAGAGGGTATCAGGAGATGACGCCGCCAGGGACACATGTGTTGAACATGGCGATTCCCGGGTCGTCGGGTTTAGATTCCGGTCTTTCCCCGGAAGACCACCTGCAGAGTCAGGACGGGTCGCCTTCTGATGGGGAGGACTCTTTACCGGCGAAGGATAGACGTAAAGCGCAAAACCGCGCAGCGTGAGTGTTTCTTGGGATTTCTCAACGTGAAGCTTAACTAATTAAACCGCAGACAACGCGCCTTCCGCGAACGCAAAGAACGCCACGTTAAAGACCTCGAAGAAAAACTCGCTTCACTCGAAGAGTCCGCCAAGGCAACAGCCACTGAAAATGCAGCTCTTAAACGGAACTACGAACGGATATCCATCGAGAATCAGATTCTCAGGGCAACAGGGGAAGCCATAGCTCAAACACAATCGCATGCTCAACCAACAACCGGCACTCCAGAGTCAGCGGCGGAAATAGGCCCGCAGAGATATAACCCGGAGCCGTTCTACACGAATATGCTAGCTGGTCATGCGAATCAGACACGGAGTCATAGGGTTGTTACGACGGAGACCGGGGAGAGATTATTGGCTGCGGCGGCAACGTGGGATTATATTGTCTCGCATGACTTGTTTCAAAGGGGGTTGGTTAACCCGCAGGATGTCAGTGATTTGTTAAAAGGTCAGGCGCGATGTGACGGACAGGGTCCGGTTTTTAGAGAGAGTGACGTGGAAAAGGCAATTTTGGCTTGTCAGCGGGATGACGATGATGAAATGTTGTGAGGGCTATTTTATAGCCATGAATACACACACACATATACATATCTATACTGATATTTGGAATACGAGACATGACACATTAAATAAACCCTTCTATATTTTTTTCGTTTGCGTGGTTTTAATCTATCATCATTTCTCATAACTTGTAGCTCCGTGAGGAACAATTCACACCCTTTTCCTAACATTCCTTCCAAATTCTAAGCCTTCTTCTTTTCGTCCGAACCCTCGACGTAAGGGTGCTTGATTGTCAAGCACCAAATGTCAAGGTAATCGCAAATAGTGACAATCACATCCACTACGAAAGACGAGTAAATACCCAATGCAAAGCCAAACATCAAGAACATGTAAGCGACCTGGTACACACCATCACCCAAGGCACTCGGCCAGCCCAGTCCAGTCTTTTGGAGTAACAAAGGGCCAACGCTATCGAGAATGCCAAAGACAAGAGGCAGACCGAGAACGTTGAAGTAGGGGAAGTCCAACTTAACCAGATGCGCGGTAATCATGCGGCCTACACTATAGGCGTTGATAAGACCCGCGAAAAGGAGAAAGGGGACAAGGTGGTTGTACAGGATCGTCGGTTGCAGGTAGAGATACGCGGCAATGAGAGTCCAAATTGAGAAGAAGGGGAGGAGCCCGAGGAGAGCTGTGCGCGATTTATCACCACGGGCACGGCGCGCGCGGATTACACTGCGGGCGGCTTCAATCGTGTTGAAGACCATGACTACGGTACCTTGCACAGTATACCACTGGGTGAAGGAGAGATCTTGGAGTATCAAAGGAAGCTTGGCGATCCACGAGGGAGAGACACCCAGGGTTGCAAGGGCGGGCTGGGCCCAGAAGGAACCGCCACCGAGGAATCCAGTTGCCGCATAAATACCGACGAGAATCAGAATGCCCTCTACGGGACCATTGACAATGCCGAGGGTCAACGTCTTGGTGTGGTATTCGTCCCAGGTCTGGATGTAGAATGTAAGAGACGAAGCGAAGAGCGTGATGATGGTTAACCAGCCCTGGCCCATGTTTTGGGATGCAGCGAAAATTACGACTTCGAAGGTCGTGTTGAGGGCGTCGACGCCGTGGTCGAAGAGTTCTCCGAGAGGTCCGGATTGCCGGGTCCGACGGCTATATACATGGAAGGAAGCTGTTAGTCTGATTGTTGGGATGAAATAAAGCACAAGCCAGCCGGATACTTACGCCTGCGCACCATCAACGGCGTCGAAAGTCTGGTAGAGGAAGAGACCGATAGCCCAGGAGAAGTATACCCATGGCGGGCAGTCCTTATCCAAAGTAGGCGAGTACCAAAGGAGCGTGAGGAAGTTGGTGATGACGAAACCGAAGCCGGATAGGGTAATCAAGTTGGGGGCCATGCCCATGGGAAACATCTTGATGACGACATTATTGTAGAAGGGTTTAAGAATATACTTTGACGTCAGCGAATGGTCGATTCCGGAATATTTATATTCCTTGAGAGCCGGCAGCCGGTCTTGACGAACGTAAACCATATTGGCGATGGACAAGCGGGGCGACGGGGTTGAATGATGCTGTTCGAAAGATTCTCGACAAGAAGGAAAAGAAGAAAATTAATTAAGACAGCTTTGCCATGGCGATTTTCACTTATGTATGGAAATGGCTGGCGGGGCTGAAAGCTACAGGATTTCGAGCTTGGATCGGAATAGACGTGGCAATGGCAGCTTAGGCGGGTGGGATTTTAGTGGAGCCGGGTGTGAATTGATGGGGATTTCGTGGCCGGATTTGGTAGCTGTGTTTTTTGCCGTCTGGAGATGGTGGAAATTGATGCGTGATTCTTCCATTTTCGTCTGTCTTTGGATATCGATGAAGGTGGTTTAGTGAAGTAACCCACGTGTACTTGTGGGTTCATGTCACACAAGCCACATTGACAAACGACGTGCTGGTACTCCTTTATTTAAGTGGTAGCCATGGTTTTAAATGTCGAGGCCCAACAAAATTCCGAATGCACGACAATGGAGATCTTTGCTTCCTGTTTATTGGGTCCAAATGGGGTGCATAATTAGGGGTCGCTGAGGGACATCAAGATGGCTTAGGTAGAAATCGCAATCGGGTTTATTAGATTTGTGAGATTATAACTTTGAGTAGATATGGAAGTTAGTGAAGGAACATTTATACTGAAAAAGAGATACTGGACCGGGGCATTTACAACACCCGGCCCGTGTTTGTTCATGGGCATACTGTTAGGGTTAGCAAGTAGTTATAGCACATATGACGACATAGCTTTGTCTGAAACATCCAGCGGTAGTGAGCTACATACACAGGTAGCAAAATATTGTCAACAAACAGACTACACGGCTTGGTGGCTTGCATGTTTGCATATCGAGTGGTCACAGTAATACGAGTACTACACAAATAATAATTTTCTGGTACAATTGATTGGTATTGAAAACTTAAACAAAAAGACAGACGCAAAACTAATGAAGGAAATAGCTTGAGTGACCTTGACTACAAGGATCACAAAAGATGCAAAATATGTTCATAACTTCAATTTAAGAGATGATGGTGGTATCAAGTTCGGGGATAGAGTAGCAGACTTCACCAAGGGGGGCTTTAAGGTTGAAGATTCTGCCGGTCCAGATATGGTTAATGTAGCCAGTGATGTCAAGGTCAAATTGCGACTTGACATCAATACCGTTCTTAATCCCAGAGTCACAAGCAGCGGGAAGGTCACCGTATAGAGTAGGGTGATCGCCGGTACCCTCAAGAATCAAACCCTGCTCACCAACGGTCTGGAAGTCGTTAGCCAGACGAGAGGCCAGGTTGATACCAGAGTGGATGTGAATGAATTTGAACAAGCTAAGAGAAAGATCAACGTTGACGTCAACGTTGGGATTGGCAGAGCCGGAAATGTGGTCGTGAGAAATTGCTGAGCCACGGTACTCGATGTTGTCCCAGCCAGTTACGGTTGACTGGTTGAATTGGCGGACATCCCAATGGACCTTGGCATCGGGGATGCGTACGTCAACATCGGTGGTGACGCTGGCACCAACTTCGACATCTAGGTCAATACCGGCAGCAAAGGTGATGTTGGAGCCGAGATCAATGATACCGGGGACGTGGATCAGAGTGTAGGAAAGCGGATCGGGCTTGTACTTGAAGCTGTTGGTGTAGGCGAAGTGGGCATCGGCAGTCAGGGAGACTGAAGAGTTCAGGTTGACGTCCATGTCAAAGTACAGCTCCTTAAGCTTGCGGTGGAGGATGGAGTAGTTGATTCTACCGCTGAAAGTAACAACAGTGTGCAACTCTGCAGAGTCGAGAGCGATAGAGGCGTGCTCGTTAGACCAAAAGGTGGTAGAGGGGACCTTGATGTCAAAGGGGACAGGGAAACCGGTACCCATGCTGACACGCTTATCAAGACCGCTGGTGGTAATAGGGATACCGGCGAAGTCCATGGACATCTCATGGGCAACATCTTCCATTGCGACGCGGGTAGCATCGACAGAGATGGTGAGCGAAGACTCATCACCAGTGGCAGCAGTGCCGGCAGCAGTGAAGAAACCACGCTCCTGGTCAAGGTCACAGTCCTCACCATGGTTGGTAATCAAGGACATAGTCTCATCACTGTTCCAGTCGGCAAGAGCATCCTGATAGGCAGCCTTATCCGAAAAGGTAACAACAACCTTGCCAGAGGGGCAAGCAACAGAGCTAACTTCGGGAATGTTCTCGAGCATGACGGCGTTGATGGCCATGTCAAGGTTCATACCAATGGCACCAGCGACGGCGCTGTCAAGGGCACCGTAGTACATGGTGACGTTGGAAGAGGGAGTGACGGTGCCGGTCTTTTCAGCGGCAGTCACGGGGACGTAGGTTTGGGTGGCGTTGGCTTGGGTAGCTGGGGGGGAAACCTCGGAGCGGCGGATACCCTGGTTGACGGCGGGAGCAGCCATGGCGGGGACGGCCAGGGCGGTGGCGAGGAGAGCAGATTTGGAAAGCATCTTGATGGATTATAGAGTATTAACTGAGGGAATGAGTAAATGAGTAAATGAGTGAATGAATGAATGAATGAATAAATGAATGAATATGCGTAGAATGATGAAGCACAAGGGCTATTCGATGCAGAGTTGGTGATGCTAGAATGAGTGAAAGTGAAGACAAGTGCCTGGAAAGGAAAGGGAACTATACATGACATTGTGGGTGTCATCATCGTCCCCTTTATACTGATTCTTTACCTCGGCTCATACTCATCGGCGATGTCTTCACCGTTGTCCGTCTATCGTACATTCGCATGTTCATCATAATTCTGCATTGTCACTCTGGACCGACGGGGCCATTAGAGGCTCGAGCATCGACCATACGCTTGACAGCAGTCACCCTAAACCCGGTCGAGTCTGGCGGAATACCACACACGGACCAAGTAATCGGACGCTTGCATGACTGTTTATTTCAGTGACAGCGCTCCCTACGAACTATCTGGTGCTGGGTGTTCCCTTCTATTGTGAGGTCATGTGCGATGACGTCTGAAATAGCAAGGGGGCAGTTCATACACAGACTCATTTTGTGATCTTGTTACTGCCAATACAACTTCCTTTCAATGTTCGAGGATCATCTACATACATCTACCATCATGCACAAGCCGACTGTAGCTTTGAGTCGCCTGAACTATGTAGGTCTGTACATACATACATGAGTGCATTTTTCTATTTCGAAATGGTTGCAACCTGCGGCTACTCCTACGAAGCTTAAACCAACCTCGGCACATACAACTTGTTTTAACGATCGACACACATGACTGGGGGATATCTTTGGGATAAAGCTGACATTAGTACCTGGCTGCCTTATTCCGAGTTTTAAACATCCCATGTTTGCACGGTTAACAAATATACACACCCGCTTTATACATACTTGGCATAGAATACTTTTGATACACTGGGATTGGTGAGAGAAAGGATGATTGGCGGAACATTTGTATCTTGACGCGAATACAAGATCCGCTATCCGAACAGGACTATCTCTGTCTTCTTCCTCATTTTCGTCTGTAGCCATGAAACGAGAGTTATCAAAGCCCCGCATGTGAAGAAGGAAATTCGGCACTAGGTGTAAATGTCACTAGGGTCCGTGTCGTGACAGATCGCTAAGACACGACCGCCAAAACCTTGTATGTATGTACCGGATTACCCTCAATTGTAAATCCTTCCCGTAGACGGCCAAGATCCTTCGTCATGATAGATGGGATAGAACTGCAGCCCCCTTCAAGACACACTACTGTCAAGTATCTCGACGTAGTCACAGATTGGAGGCCACCTACTGCCCCCATGAATGTAGCTCTTGAGGTCCTTGTTGCTCAAGTCGTTTCATTGCTACACGGTGCATGTGAATAAAGACCAACAAAGATTCTCGTAGACATTCCACTGGATAATTTCAAGGGACAGGTATACTGCCAACAAACTTGCTTGATATACTATACATGGGAACAACCCTGATAAGGTGACAAGTGCAACACGGAGTCCCCCAAGCCAATACGAGATGCAGGCCCACCACATCCACGACAATGTGGTAACTAGCGTGCATCAAAGAGTCGGCATATTTCTTTCGCAAGAACCAGATATCTTCAACGATCGACCCTCCTTTCACAAAAGCTTCATTGTCACCAAATCAGTGTGTCGGAATAACAACAATATGTTCAGATTCATCTGCTAAATACAGTCCTGCATAACCTCCCTTGTTCATCCTGCTGACATCGACATTGCCAACGTTAGAGTTAGCGCCGGCCGAACTGAACTGAATATCATCTGGGTGCACAATATGGGCATCCGCACCTCTAGGCCGAAGGTCCAAGTGGACTTAATTATAGCGCCGAGGAATAGGAGCATCATCGCCGTAGGAGGTCTCAACTGAACACAGACTCAATGAGACGGGGACATCATGGGGACAAACACTAAATCAAAAATACTGACGATTTGTATTGAAAGCTACAAACGTACTCTTGTGAATACCCCATATCAGACCACCAAGGGAGGCTAAGATGTCCCCGACCTCACAATAATACCACTGTCTTGCCAAAAAGCTCACCGTCGGCTACAAGTGAGATGACGAAGCAGAATGCGACAACGACTAATTCGATCTCCGCAGGTTCACTAATGAATGACATATGTCTGATACAGCGGATTGCTTGCACGGAAAGCACGGCCGTAGTATGCTCCGTTGACTGGCTTTTGCTTGGTGGCTGGCTTCACATGAGATCTCTCTGGGCTATTCAATCTAGATGTAGCTCGACCAGTAGTACGTTCCAGCGTCGTTTCCGTAGACCTCTTGTGCCTGCGGTGTATGTTGGAGTTGTGAAGTCGGAGGCCTTTATACCCGCGTTTTTTGGAGTGTAGCCGAAGACGGAAAGTTTTCAGCCGTGTCATGCTTTGGATTGCCATAGGGCGAATCCATGCAACGCTATAGAACTCTGTGGGGGACCCGCGGATATTGTCCCAGGGGTTAGCGACGCCCACACGCGTGGCGTGGATTACAGTTGAACTTGTGGGTTCAGCAGGTGTCGCCATCGGCTTGACCAGAAGATAAAAGGTGTCCGCCCTTTTCCCGGAATCATAAAGCCCCAGCAACAAATTGACTCGGATAAAATTGGGGATTTGGGCCGACATGTCAACCGTGGACTGGGCGATTAGATCTTTCCGAGAGCGATTGGGACCTCTAGCAAGAACGACTAAGTGTTTGTCACTCAATCCATCCGCGAAGTTCATGTCAAGACCCAGGCGCCGAATTAAAGAAGCTCGCTTGGCGATCGGGGTCAGGTGGTGTAATATTGGGGTTGATTTCGACACTTTGAAATTAGGAGGTAGGCCATACCACTTCGCAGTGCTGAACTTGTGAGCCCAAGACCACGTGGGGAAGGCATCACACCTGGTCCCCGTGGTGCCATCATGGTCTGCCTTCCACATCAAGCTTTCTCTGATTCTTCGTGTGTCGATCCCATAGATGTGTTCAACTCCCTTGGCCTTCAAAAACCCTGATATGGCGCTAAGTCTGTCGATCGGATACGTCAAAAAACGACCAATGTATGATGTTAGAATCTGAGGAGGAGAGCTTGTGATACCCGAGCAACACCCATCATCAAGCCCAGGTATCTGCCCAAGTGCCACATGATGATATGTAACGGTTGGGCAGCTTATATGCCAGACAAGGGTGAAATCTGTCATGTAAAGACGCCGAGGGGAAAGATGCTCTTCTTGCAGTGTCCATCCTCGTTTAGCCCACTCAGGTCCATATTGATCTTGTGGATAGTCCCATCGATCTATGGTGCCTTTCATGTTTTCGAAGTCACTGCCAAGAAATGATCGCATAAAATTACGGCTATAACCGTACAACCCCGAGTTGATATCTTCATGCAATGCACAGATAACCGTCAACCACGAGTTGGCGTAAATGTCTCCCATCGTATGAACCTGTTCGGCCTTTTCCAAGTTATCGCTTTGAATAATACAGTAGCGGTCAATCCAAATGTATGGAATACCGAGGTCCTTGGCCAACTGCATACAGTCATACAGAGTTCTGGACATGGTTTCAGTGGATAGGAATCCAGGCGTCATGAATTGAGATTCGTTCTTTTTGGTCAGCATGTTGGCATCGTTCGAATCCCATCGGTAGCTGATGGCGGAGTATTTGACGTGGACATTCCCAATGTGGACGACGCATCGCTTTTGTACGTCAATAAGGCGGAATGAATCGGGAAACTCTGGAGACGAGATTAGCTTGGGACATCAACAATTACATCTTGTGGCTTACGACTATCATTTGTATCGGAAGATACTGTCAGCCGTTGCAAACACTCTTCCAAGGATTCGTCTAACACTCCCTTTAGAAATAATGGATCAAATCGAATTCTGTCGTACATGATGTTGATTTGTCTTTGTATACTTCGTATGGGTATCTCCACATCTCCGGCGTACTCGACTTTTGGCTGGTTTTCTCCCTCCAAATACCATTCCCACGAGAGCGGAACTACTGAGCGATCGCCCAAGAATTTGAATTGCTGCTCACTACGGTAAAAAAGGTTGGGCATGAATGATTGTATCGCCACCTTTGCAACAATATTGGATATCCCATGCAGCCGCCCAACTACAGCTCGTGCTATTTGAAGACACATTGAACATCCGCATGTCAGTCCAAGTCGTGCCAAGACCTTGTCATCTGTCTCTTTCGGGAATGTGTTCCATGGTTTTCGTTCCTTGACATCCGTTGCTTGTGGCACAGAAAGCAGCTGCTGTATATCCGAGTCTCCAAGTGTCCACCACTCGAGATTTGTTGGTCGTGAGCCGCCGACAGGCGATATCTGAGTATACTCGTCCCAGCCGTCTTCATCTAAAGTGGTTTTGGTATTTCGTTGCATGTACTCCTGCTTGCAGGATTGACAACCTTCAACTACCGTATAGCCAAGAAACATGTCGATACATGCTGCGCACCAACCTTGGGCTCTACCGACTTCTGTAACGGCTCGACGATTATACTCAGCGCACGTCTCGCCGAAGTGATTATCTTCCTTTACATGTGAAATATCCTTTGGGGGCTATTACTGTTAGTTTGATACACCAAGGGGACGTTCTGCGAACATTTTACCTCGCCAGCTTCGTCATAAAAGGTCAAGGCATATATATATTGGTAATTTAGATTTATATCTATAAATCCCAACTCGAACATTGTTGTGTTTTCGTCAAGTTTAATCCACGGCGATTAGCTATGAGCATCAAGTTTGTTGTTTTCGACGAGCATGAAAAATGTCTGCATATCAACAAGTGTCAGATTGTACCCTGTCTGGAGGTCCCGGTTAGGGTTGGGGTTTCTGCAGAGCAGAGGTAATAACCTTATGATCACCAATATCACTACAACCGAAAACAAAGACCAAATGATTCATTTTTTATTATTTCGTGGTACTGGCATACCCCCAAAACGCTAGAAAGGTGATAACAGAGATATCATACAACAGGGGTTGAATAAGATGGACTGTAGAGTGCTCATATACCAAGAACTGGCAACTAATTCTCTGCATCCAACGAAGCAGAAGAACATAGGATTACAATGGGTCTTTTACGTCTCATAACTCACTAGAGATACTTGTTGTATCAAAAGTTTGCTTTAGATTAATCGGAATAGTCAGCAATCCAAGGTCGACCACTAAGTATTGATGACTTGTTGGCCAGGTCTAACACGCGACGTCTAGGCATCGGGATCTGGGTATACATAAGAATTCAGCAAAAGTTAGTCCTGAGACAGTTCACAACCGTATGATGGTTCGACATATAAGGGGCTATGTATATTCTACACTGCAACTTTCACAATATTGACAAGAGTCACACATGCAGGTATAATATGCCTTCATGCTAGGTAGTAGGATAATTTCATGTAACAGTGGTATTAAAAAATCAAAAGTAACAAAAGAAATAGCTTAAGTTACCCTGGTTTAAAGGGTGACAAAAGATGCAAAGTATGTTGATGGCGTTAATCATACGAATCGTACCCCTAAATTAAGAGATGATAGTGGTGTTAAGAGTGGGGATAGCATAACAGAGCTCACCAACCGGCGTGTCAAGGCTGAAGACCTTGCCAGACCAGATATCGTTGAGGTAGCCCGTAATGTCAATGCTGAACTGAGACTTGACATCGATACCGTTCTTGATGCTAGTGTCACAAGCAGCGGGAAGATCACCGTAGAGAAGGGGGTCACTGCCGGTACCCTCGAGGATAAGACCCTGCTCACCAATAGCCTCAAGGCTGTTAGCCAGATGAGGGGCAAGCTTGAGACCAGAGTGGAGGTGGACAGCATTGAAAAGATCAAGAGAAAGGTCGACGTTGATATCAATGTTGGGGTTGGCAGAGCCGGCAACACGGTCATGGGCAATCAGAGAGCTACCATACTCGACCTTGTCCCAACCGCTAACACTGGACTGGTTGAATTGACGGATGTCCCAGTGGACCTTGCCATCGGGAATTTTGAAGTCAACCTCGGTGGTAATGCTAGCGGGAACGTTGACATCCAGCTCAATACCGGCAGCGAAGGTCAGGTTGGAGCCCAGAACAATGATACCGGGGACGTTGATCAGAGTGTAAGACAACTGATCGGGAGTGTACTTGAAGGTATCGGCACAGGCAAAGTGGGCATCGGCAGTCAAGGAGACAGACGAGTCCAGGTTCACATCCATGTCAAAGTACATCTCAAGAAGCTTGCCCTGAAGGAACGAGTAGTTGAGTTTACCACTAAAAGTAATAACAGTGTGCAACTTAGCGGAGTCAAGAGCAACGGAGGCATACTCGTTAGACCAGAAAGTGGTAGAGGGGACGTCAATGTCAAAGGGGACAGGGAACCCACCACCCACGGCGATACGCTTGTCGACACCGCTGCTGGCAAGGGGGATACCAGTGAAGTCCATAGCCATGGCGTGAGCAATATCGGACATCTCGGCGCGGGTAGCATCAACAGTGATGGTGAGCGAAGAGGCATCACCGGTGGCAGAAGCGCCGGTAGCAGTGAAGAAGCCACGCCCATCATCAAGATCACAGTCTACACCGTGGTTGGTGATCAGGGAGATAGTCTCATCGTTGTTCCAGTCGGCAAGAGCGTTCTTGTAGGCAGTCTTATCAGAGAAGGTCACGACAACCTTGCCAGAGGGGCAAGTAACAGAGCTGACCTCAGGAATATCCTCAAGCATGACAGCGTTGACAGCAAGGTCAAGGCTCATACCGATGGCACCAGTGGCAGCGTTGTCAAGAGCCCCGTAGTACATAGTGACGTTGGAAGTAGGAGTTACGGTACCGGTCTTATCGGCGGCGGTGACAGGGACGTAGACTTTGGTGGCGTTGGCCGGAGTACCCCGGGCAGAGACCTCGGAGCGGCGGATACCCTGGTTGACGGCGGGAGCAGCCATGGCGGGGACGGCCAGGGCAGTAGCGAGGAGAATAGATTTTGTGAGCATCTTGACGGGTTAAAGGGTATAAACTGAATAAATGAGTGGATGAATGAATGAATGAATATGCTTGGAATGATGCACAAGGGCAATTCGATGCAGAGTTAGTGATGCTAGAATGAGTGGAAGTGAAGATGAGTGCTTGAAGGTCAAAGCAACGATGGATGACATTGAGAGTGACACCACACTCATCTTTATACTCATCTTTCCTCTTTGCGCCCGGCCGTCGATGATATCTTCACTGTCCGCCGTCTATCGCATATTCGCATACTCCACATCATGATGCATTGGCATTTACTGGTGTGACGGTGTCGCTAGTGGCTCGAGCACGAACTATAGACTCGACATCCGTCACGCTAAACCCGGTCGAATCGGGCATCACTGTACCCACAGACCACGTAATTGAGCATCGGCACGACAGTTTATTTTAGTGACCGCCCTCGCTACGAACAGTCTGTCATAGTATCCCAATCTACTGCTCGGTTACATAACTTGTGGTCTAAAATAGCAAGCTGCCTGTACATGTGTATACAAAAGCATTCGGCGATGCCGTAGCTGCCAATATAACAGTAAATCGTGTAGTCATTCATCACAAGAAACTGGATATAACGAACTTGATTTCACCATTCAAACAGGTGTGTATGTCTAGATAGCTCGCTACCGATTCCCCATAGTTATACGATCCGGTGTGTGCTCGAACCCTGTCACTTACTAGGCCTATGTGATGGAGCAATGACGTCACCGGAGGCGGGCCGGAGCTTCGGCAGCTGAATCTAGTATTCTGTTCACCAACCCGACAACCCAACACAATAGAACATGAGAACATCTGGAACCTGAATCACCTCCACCGTTAACAGAATACCCCTCGGTTGTGACATTCAATTACAGGGTCTTCAATATCATTGCCTCCAAGTACTAATGAATGACATATGTCTGATACAGTGAATTGCTTGCACGGAACGCACGGCCGTAGTATGCTCCGTTGACTGGCTTTTGCTTGGTGGCTGGCTTCACATGAGATCTCCCTGGGCTATCCAACCTAGATGTAGCTCGACCAGTAGTACGTTCCAGCGTCGTTTCCGTAGACCTCTTGTGCCTGCGGTGTATGTTGGAGTTGTGAAGTCGGAGGCCTTTATACCCGCGTTTTTTTGGAGTGTAGCCGGAGACGGAAAGTCTTCAGTCGTGTCATGCTTTGGATTGCCATAGGGCGAATCCATGCAACGCTATAGAACTCTGTGGGGGACTCGCGGATATCTTCCCAGGGGTTAGCGACGCCCACACGGCTGGCGTGGATTACAGTTGGACTTGTGGGTTCAATAGGTGTCGCCATCGGCTTGACCAGAAGATAAAAGGTGTCCGCCTTTTTCCCGGAATCATAAAGCCCCAGCAACAAATTGACTCGGATAAAATTAGAAATTTGGGCCGACATGTCAACCGTAGACTGGGCAATTGGATATTTCCGTGAGCGATGGGGGCCTCTAGCAAGAACTACTAAATGTTTGTCACTCAACCCATCCACGAAGGTCATATTAAGACCCATGCGCCGAATTAAAGAAGCTCGCTTGGCCATTGGGGTCAAGTGGTGTAATATCGGGGCTGATTTATACACTTTGAAATCATCAGTTGGGTCAAACCACGTCGTAGTGGTGAACCTGTGAGCCCAAGACCACGTGGGGAAGGCATTACAGCTAGTTCCCGTGGTGCCATCATGGGCTGCCTTCCACATCAAGCTTTTCCTAATTGTTTGTGTGCTGATCCCATAGATGTGTTCAACCCCCTTGGCCTTCAAAAACCCTGATATGGCGCTAAGTCTGTCGATCGGATACGTCAAAGAACGGCCAATGTATGATTGTAGAATCCGAGTAAGAGAGCTTGTGGTACCCGAGCAACATCCATCATCAAGCCAAGGTATCCGCCCAAGTGCCACATGATGATATGTAACGGTTGGGCAGTTTATATGCCATGCAAGTGTGAAATCTGTCATGTAAAGACGCCGAGGGGAAAGATGCTCTTCTTGTAGTGTCCATCCTCGCTTAGCCCACTCAGGTCTATATTGATCTTGTGGATAGTACCATCGATCTATGGTGCCTACAATACTGTCGAGTTTTCTCTCAAAAAATGAGTGCCCAAAGGGACGGCTATAACCATACAACCCTGAGTTGATGCCTTTTTCCAATGCGCAGATAACCGTCAACCACGAGTTAGCATAAATTTCCCCCATTGCATGAATTTGTTCGGCCTTTTCTAAGTTATCGCCTTGAATGATACAGTAGCGGTCAACCCAGATGTATGGAATACCGAGGTCCTTGGCCAGTTGCATACAGTCATACAGCGTTTGGGACATGGTTTTGGTGGATAGGAATCCAGGCGTCATGAATCGAGATTCGTTATCCTTGGTCAGCATGTTGGCATCGTTCGAATCCCATCGGTAGCTGATGGCGGAGTATTTGGCGTGGACATTCCCAATGTGGACGACGCATCGCTTTTGTACGTCAATAAGACGGAATGAATCGGGGAACTCTCGAGGCAATATTAGCGTGGGACATCAACAATGACATTGTGTGGCTTACGACTATCATGTGTATCAGAAGATACTGCCCAAGGTTGTAAACACTCCCCGAAGCATTTGTCTAGCACCCCCTTTAGAAATAAAGGATCAAATAGAAATCTGTCGCACCCGACGTCGATCTGCTTTTGTTTACTTCGTAGGGGTATCTCCAAGTCTCCGGCGTACTCGACTTTTGGCTGGTTTTCTCCCTCCAAATACCATTCCCACGAGAGCGGAACCACTAAGCGATCGCCCGGGAATTTGAAATTCTGCCATCTAGAGTGAGCAAGGTGGGGCATGAATGATTTGATCGCCAACTTCACATCAAGATTGGACGTCCCAT
Source organism: Huntiella bhutanensis (assembly GCA_002018275.1). Taxonomy (NCBI): domain Eukaryota; kingdom Fungi; phylum Ascomycota; class Sordariomycetes; order Microascales; family Ceratocystidaceae; genus Huntiella; species Huntiella bhutanensis. Next base: position 214,628 of record MJMS01000026.1, on the reverse strand, counting down.
GCAGCCGCCCAACCACAGCTCGTGCTATTTGAAGACACATTGAACATCCGCATGTCAGTCCAAGTCGTACTAACACCTTATCATCTATCTCTTTCGGGAATATGTTCCATGGTTTTCTTTCCTTGACATCCGATGGTTGTGGCACAGAAAGCAGCTGCTGTATATCCGAGTCTCCAGATGTCCACCACTCGAGATTTGTTGGTCGTGAGCCGCCGACAGGACATATCTGAATATACACTTTATAGCCCTGTTCATGCATAGTGGTCTTAATATTTCGTTGCATGTACTCCTCCTTGCAGGATTGACAATCTTCAACTACCGTATAGCCAAGAATCATGTCGACACATGCCGCGCACCAACCCTGGGCTGTACCGACTTCTGTAACGGCTCGACGATTATACTCAGCACACGTCTCGCCGAAGTGGTTATCTTCCTTTACATGTGTAATGTTTTTTGGGCGCTATTGCTGTTAGTTTGATACACAAAGAGGAAGTTCTGCCAATATTTTACCTCTTCATGGTTCTCCTCGAATATCAAGGCATAAATAGATTGGTGATTTAGACTTATATTGTGAAATCTCAATTCGAACATTGCTGTGTTTTGGTGAAGTTTAATCCGCGGCGATTAGCTATGAGCATCAAGTTTGTTGTTTTCCACGATCATGAAAAACTTCTAGCTATTAGCAAACCCATTATACATGGTTTTAGGCTCATGCAGGTTGGATCCATCAAAGGCCTGCATACAAGTGCGGGGTATGACTTTGCTAGCATTTGGACCCCAAAAGATTAAGAAGTTGTCTGACAAATACGCAAGCTGACGGTGTGGGTAAAGTTACAATCACGTGTATGTACATATGCACATTTCTCACGCTTAAATCGAAAATTGATACTATGTATAGTAGAAGTCCCCTTTACATTTGAGGACTACGTGGTTTCTTAGAGTGTCCGCTTAGGTGGAAGTGAGAGTAGTGAATATACAAGGGGACCCCTGTGTGCACTTGTATCTGCGGTAACACAAAACAAACTAGTCATACATAGACAGTCAAAGTAATATACATTTTAGGAAATCTAACAAGATGGTGGTACAGACTAGCAAGACTAGTAAAGGAGCAGGTATAAATCGTGAACCTGAACCAGATATATGCAGAAAGAAAAAGTAAGAAAAGGGAAATGATACAGGGTGGTAATAATACAGCGGCTTTTGAAAAGATCTAAAAGCGGGTTACTTTTGGGGGTAGTTAGTTTGTTGAGGTGTGGGTTGTTTCAACAGACTCGGATGGTGGATCATCGGATTGAGGTGGGGACGTGGAAACCTCCTCAAACTCGGGAGTTGCGGAATCACCTGCAATGAAGGTTTCTGAAGTAGCCTCTAGAGTAGCTTCAAGGGAAGAGTCTTGGTTGGCTTCAAGCGAACTCTCTGGGGTAGCCTCCACCGGACTCTCCGGGATAGTCTCAAGGACAACTTCTTGAGTGTGAGGAACCTCAGGTGCGGCATTCTCAGCAACAGCCTGTCCCTTTGCCGCCAGCTTCTTCATCTTTGGAGCCCACGGGACAACAGCCCCCGTGGCAAAGTCATACACGGTCCTCAAATAAGACTCCAGTGACTCTTCCTCTTGGCCTTCCGCGGGCTCAATAGAAAGTTCCTCGCGCTGACCACCGTGGAAACCAGCCTCATAAGAGGTATGCTTCAACTTCTGTTCTCTAAATTTCGACCAGAATGCATCGCGCATTTCAAGACCAGTGAACAAGAAAATGTAGTCGTGTGAGGATTCTACTGGGGTGGTATCCTTTGGTGGGAGAGGGACAGCGAGAGAAAGTGACGGGGGAGTCCGCAGAATACCCTCAGTCAGAGAGAAAGTCGATGAGTTGATGAAGGATTGAAGGGACTTTGAGTCCGTGGTGGCGGCGGGAGAAAGCGTTTGAAGAAGAGATTGTGTCATCGCAAGATCGACAGGGTGAGATGGGAGATGGACTGTTGAGAGGTGGGTCGAATGGATCACATGCAAAACCATCTCACTGTCACCCCAGGTTATTTCAGAGACTTCCTCTGGGATGGTAATGTGCAGTTCCAATCTAGGCGATGTTGTAGACCCGGCAGGTAGAGAATGTGGGGCAGCGATGAAGTTGAGAACGAGGGTAGAAGAGTCATATGGATCAGACGCGGGGATATTCGCAAGAGAGGTCACATGGGGGAGGACAGGCGTGAAGGAAGCTGGTGATGTGGCGATTGTAGAGGTAGGACGATGCAGATGGTGACCGAAGACTGTAGAGGTACGAACTGAAATAGGTGACCAATCCGGGTTTAAAGACTCAGACGGGGTACCTAGGCTGTGAAGAGGGTATTTGAAGGCCTCGTAGAGATTAGTTGGGAGGGGATTTGGCTCTGGTACGACTGGCTCAGGTGTAGTTGGCTCAGTCTCGGCCGTCTCAGCCTCCGTTGACTCTGGCACAACACCCTCGACAGATTCCACCTCCTTAGGCAAAGCCTTCATAGGCTTAGTGAAACGAACCCATTCGCCCAGTCTATCTTTCCAGCCTCTTCTCCCCACATCACCACCATCCAAAACAGCACTGACATCCTCTTCGCCGTCCACTACCACATTAACCCTATCGTCTCCCTTGACTAACGCACTCAAAGCTAATCTCGTAACAACGTGTCTCACACTCTCCGCAACATCTCCTCTGCCATCATCGATCCACGAAACAATAATCTGCTGCACGGCGTCTTCCGGCGCAGACTGGTGAAGCCAGGTGTTCGTGATAGTAGCCAGGGAATTAAGCTCAGGAGGAGTGAGGCGCTGGTGATTAAAGAGAGAAAGCGGGATGGTACCAGAGCGGAGAGATGACAGGAGAGAGTCGATCTTAGAAAGAATAGCCATGGCAGAGGCGCGGCTGGCGGTGATAGTGAGGGTTTGGGTTTTCCGACAAACGACTATAGAGTCCCGAGAAGCATGCACAGACTTCCGAATGGAGTCAAACATGGTGTGGGATGGACCTTTTGATAGTTAGTACATATAAAGATAAGCGAGGTTTAAAATACTTACTCATGAGGAAACCAATAGCGCTTCCAGTCATTTTAACATTGATGACACCCTTTCCAAACCGTTCTTCCGCAATCTCCACACCCCAAGCCCTCAGAATGACGTTGTCTACAAGGATTTCCTTATTCGTACGCAACGTCCCCGTTTCCAGCAACGAATGTTGTTCCCATCTGATATCTCCCTTGATCCAAGGATAAGTAACTTCCTCTGGGATGGTTCTCCCGATATGCGGTCTTGGGCTTCTAACAACCCCAACATGGTCCAGATACTTATGTAAATGACCCACGCCAACTGCACCCACAATCTTCGCGTGCAATGCCCGATAACTTTCCAAGGGCATGATAGTATCTACCGGCTTCAACTCATCCAAATTGGCAACCAACTCTAACAACTCCGGCGTCCGATGTTTCATATCCAACTCCCGTTGAAGGTCAGGAATATCTGGCACATCGGCCTCAATTTCGCGCTTTTCAAGCTCTTGTTTGCGTACCTTCCAGGAGTTCCGCATTATGATGGCTTGAGCAGGACGGCCGAGCATGGACCGACCTTGGATGGCCTCGGAGAGAAGAGCTACATGTTGGCCGCGACGACGGTGTGTAATCTGGTGGCGGGGAACTAGCGGAACTGAAGGACTTGGGGTTTTTGGAGAAGGTGACTTGGTTTGAGAGTCAGTTGGAAGGGCCTCTTCTACGGCACTCTCGGGTGATGTTTCGGTTGTTTCGGTAAATTCTTGTGCATCTCCCTCGACCTCGGTAGAGTTCTCTTCAATAAAAACTTGTGATCCATCTGCATCGAATAACAACCCCTCAGCCTCCATACTCTCAAACGTTTCCCTCCATGGAACCAACTTAGGCTTCGGGTTTCTCTCAAAACCACCCCTTCTCGCTCCTAGTCTTCTATCGCCGTCCCGGTTGTCATCCCGGGATCTGAACTCTTTCCAAGGCCCATGCTCAGAATATCTCTCTCCCCTCTGTAGTCTCTTCTCCTGTGTCTCTTGTTCATACTGGGCTTTTTGCTGGGCGAATTCATCTTGGAGATTTTCGACGGCGGTTTCTGGGCTGAGAATTGCGCTGGGGTCGATTACAGGCGTATGCTCTGGGGCTCCGGCCTGCGTAATCGGGGATTCGTTCGATTGGGTATATCTCGGTTCTGGTGGGTCTTGTCGAGACGTCGATACCTGCTCACTATTCACCTTGTCGAAATCCGTCCTTGTCCAATCCGCCTGCTCAATCTCAGCAGTCCACTTATTCCCCTTTGCCTTCCCCTTAGTCTTTCCGATCGGAGGATCCTCTTTAACATTCTTAAAAGCTTCTTCAAAAACCTTAAAGTTATCCACCGCCGGGTCCTCCCCCCATCTCAAAACTGTCGTCCGGAAAGCCCGCGTTTGTCGTGCCACCAGGCTTAGCCCCGGAGTAGCTCGGTGGATGTTAAGGGCGGCGAGGCGGATAGCCGGGTACATTGTGCCGGTGGAAGGAAGGACAAAAAATGTAGGTGGGCTTCACCTTGGGGGCATCGATATGACAATACAAATACGGACGTCACTTGCCTTTCGGACCGTCATACAGGCTTTTACAGGGTTTTCGGTGCGGTTTGCGGCTGTGGGTTAAGCGCTTAATTTAACGATTTTTTTTCTAGGCGCGGTTATCGATAGAGATGGCGTTTAGCGCGGTTGTGGGGTAGAAAGTAGCACAGGGATAAAGCGCGTTGAGGGTTACCTGATTGGGAAGTCATTAACGCGGTAATGATGATGAATTCTGGATCTGTGTAGATAAATATACAGTATGAGCCGGTCGTATAGTGTGAGTAAATGTTGTCCAGATTCAAGTACAAGGCTAACTATGATATAGGGAACTCAAAACCGTAGCCACGGGGCTTCTAGCCGCCGTCGGGCAGTCCAAGAAGACTCCGAATCTGCCGATGAGAGGGAAGAAATGGAGACGGATACTCCTATGCGTGACGCTGGGCATGAAAGTGATAGTGGCGGACTTGACAGTGCAACACGGGAAAGTGCCAAAAATTTGGTACGGTTTGCATTGGCTTGTGAGTTTCAACGGATTCCGATTAGAAAGGCAGCATTTAAAGAGAAGTGTAAGTTTAGTAACATAGACAGTAGTGGACTGTACTAACGAAAGTAGGTATGGGCGATCATAAGTATGTCTGGAAGAAGACTTTTGATATAGCACAGAAGATGCTTAGAGGCACTTTTGGTATGGAGATGAGACCATTGCCAGCAAAGGAGAAATTAACCATGGAAGAAAAACGCAAAGGTACGCTATATGACTATATAACTGACGCAAACATAAACTAACCTACTAAGCTGTCGGAACACAATCCTCCTCCACTAACAAGCCCAACGAAAACTTTATTCTCGTCTCTCTCCTCCCCGCAGCCTTCCGCACCCCGACTCTAGTACCTGCAACCCAAACACCCACCACCAAATCCGAAGCTGCTCATCGCGCTCTAACAACTCTTCTCCTCACTCTAATTCACGTACATAGCGGCGAGATAACAGACGCCCGTCTTCGTCGGTATCTACTCCGTGCCGATCCCGAAATGGAAGGGCAAAAACTTGCGGATCTATTGACCAAAATAGAGCGCCAAGGATATATTGTAAAGAGGACTGAGAAGGGTGCTTTTGATGGTGGTGATGATAAGAATACGACGTATTTAGCTGGGCCAAGAGGGAAAGTGGAAGTTGGTCAGGAGGAGATGGCCAATTTTGTAAGGGGTGTCTGGACAGGTAGAGGACAGGATACAGAGAAGGCTATTTCTGAGACTTTTGGAGTACAGCCCATGGGCGTTGAGGGAGAAGAGGCCGATGAGGAAATGGGCACACAGCCCGAAATGCAAACGCAGGCAAGTCAATATTAGGGTATCTATAGATTAATCACATGTTTATTTCCCTTCATCCATCCGTCCAACAAGGTCCTCGTCTTTCGGTGGAGGTGGTCCACAGGGCTGTAGCATTTTCTACACAGCAATATCGTTAGCATATGACATTGTGATACCATCAGTGACATTGAATACGTACTCTCAACAGTTTAGTACGTACAGCATGTAACGGTTCATTCTCCGCTACTGCCATCATATCAACCATTCCCGGGTGTCCTGCGATACTCGACAAGGTGTCTCTCTGGATATTTGTCCGCCATTCCCACGATGTGATATCGGGGTGGCCCGTACCGACGTACTTCGCCTGAAGACGGTCAAGTTCTTGTTGCGCGCGGAGTTTGTCGGCCTATAGGTGGTTAGTTTGTGTATCACATAGATTGTCAACATTGAATTACTCACCATTTTGATGATATGTCGTTGTATAGTGGTACACTTCTACACCTTTTCAATCGCATCGCATCGCAGCGCGTAAACCCAGTTTGCGACAACCTACGCCACAAACGCCACAAACGCCACATCCCGCCCAACCTCCCATACCCCCACTGTCCCCCACACAACCGGATCAAATCCTCCTCGTCACCAGAGACATGGAAGAAACTGTCTTCATAGTTTAATCCTCAACAATCGCCGTAACCATGACTACCGCCACGCCAAACCCCCCACTCATCCAAGACTGGACCGCCCCGTTATACCATCTACAACAAGCCTGGAGTCTCTGCGCGACAGATATCAATACGCTAACTCAGACGTGCCGACGGGAACACGGCAAGCCGGCTGCGATACAATGTAGCGAATGTCACGTGGCGATAGTCTCGCGAATTCAACAAATCTTTCACCCTTCAAACGACCAGAATGACGGATCATCAACCGCCTGGTTCACAGGCCGAACAACCTTCTTAGAGGAGTTAGATTCCCTCTTTGAAGACGCAAAATCCAACAAGATCGACATGGCCGTCATTTCAAATCGCATCTTGGAAGAACGGGTACAATGGTACATTGACATGATAACCGAAACCCCTCTATTCCTCGCCGCCCTCGAACATGCGCAAACCCCCTCGGAAGTCTCCAAGCTTCTCGGCGGATACACTACACCCACAGAGTCGCACCCCCCGGTAAAATACGACTTTGAGGAACTTTCCGAAGCCCTCGCCGGGGCTATCGGGGCCCCGCCCGGCCGTCTAATTGGTCCCAAGGAACTTGAAACCTACACTACTGCTCGTCGCGCAACGGAAGATGACGCCGCTAAGCAGGAAGCTCTTTCCTTCTTCTTCTCCAAATCGAATGTCGCGCCAAATGTCTCTCCATACCTCCCGGAAACCCCCAGCTACCTCCCAGGCACCGAAAAATACGCAACAATCTACGAAACAACATCCACATCCCTAATAACCCTCGCCTCCAAAATCGAATCCGACCTCCTCCGCACCGCCACCTCCAACACCCGACGAAACCCCTCCCTTACTCTACCGCCCACAACCCGTCAACGCATCGATAACCTCCATCGCCTCCTAGACACCCACTCCGCCAAGTCAACACAACTAAGCACCCTCTTAAAACGGATCGCCGAACTCCACCGGGCCCGCCGCGCGGCAGACGAGGAAGCTGCACAGAAAAAGCGGGCAAAGGCCGCGGCTGAGGAGAAGAAACGGGCGGAGGCTCAACGTGCAGCTGATGTAGATGCTAAGAATAAAGCAGCAGCAGCAGCTGAGAAGGCTGAGGGAGTTGCCGCGGCAGAAGAAGCTGCAAGGAAGAAGATTCCACCTTCCATGTATGAGGAGGCTGTTTGTTCAGCGCCGGATTGCGAAAAGATAATTGATCCTAAAGATGAGGATAACCTGGGTTGTGCCATCTGTGTATTAGGCGTCTTAACAGGGCGTGTAGAGAAGCAGACGTTATACTGCGACGAGAAATGTTATACAGCTGGTCACGTAAGTTCCCCTCCAACACCCATATGATATCATCTCAACTAACAAAACTAGGACCTCCACACAACGACAGCCCACCCATGCAACTCCGGCCAAGCCTGTCTCCGTCTCGCCCCGTCACAACCGCCTGCAACGCCAGTTTCCGCCACGGCAAGTTCCGCCGGGACAGCCCCGGATAGCACGACTGCCGTAGCTTGTTTAATGTGTGATGTACGGTTACAGCGGGATTCATTCTTTTGCTGTTTGGCGTGTGCGAAGAGTAACAAGGATGCGCATATCGCAAATTTCCATGCTGATGCGTTTATTGGGGGACGGGGAATGCCTAAGACTTTGATGATTGAGGATTATATCTCTCAGAGACTTGCAGGGCATCTGAAGGGGTTTGACATGATTACACTGGGGAAGAAATGAGCAACGCATATATAAGACAACATTCATGACGTAGACAGTAAATAAAACCAAACATAATGAATTCAAACAAGAAAATAATACTACTAATCAAACCAACTCTCCTAAAAACTACTCGCTCTCCTCAAAACATGGCACATAAGCGCCTGGGATATGAATGTATGAAGTATGTGCTATGTGCTTGACAAATGACAATCAGAATGTCAACAAATGAGACGTAAATGTAAACCAAAAGCAATGAAAATGCTTGCTCTGCTGACGCCACCCGATGCAATGTGATGTGATGATGAAGAATGAAGATATCAAAGATACCAGAGACAAGAAAAGAGTCCAACACCGATCGTAATCGCTTCCAAAGGCAGAGTGATATTACCGGCTCATCGCAAACACGTTCTGACCGTTTTGTGCCTGGGACTGCTGCTGCTGTTGTTGTTGCTGCTGCTGTTGCTGCTGGGCAGCCTGCTGTTGCGCAACCATTTGTTGAGCAACGAGCTGTTGAGCAGCTTGAACTTGGGATGCGTTCAACTGAATGAAGCTACCAGGGAAACCAGTCGTGGTGCCAGCGGGAGCACCAATGGGAGTCTGGGCAAACACGTTGGTGTTCCAAGGGTTAACGGTAGAGGTGCTCGAGTAGAAGCCCGAGGCACTCTGAGGGACGGTAGCAGAGACCGGGGTACCATCAGCCAGGAAGATACCGTTGGAGGGGGTGCCATTCCGCGAGCCGTTAGAAACGGTAGTCGGGACGCTCACGTTCAGGCCTGGGGGGGCAGCGAGGCCGGGAGGAGGGCCACCGGCATTACCGAAGGGAGAAGTGGAGTGACCAATCGATCCAGCCATGGCAGAAGGAGTGGGGGTAGCGTTGGAACGGACACCGAGAGGGTTCTTGGAGAAGGAAAGACGGATACCGTGCTTGTTGCTGCGAGGCAAAAGGAACCCGTACATGTCCTTCAAGCACTTAGTAGCAGCAGGGACGTCGTCAAACTCCACGAAGCACATGGGGCCGTTCGATTTAACACGGTAACACAAGCGCTTGTAGCCCTTGCATCCCGAGAAGGCAGACTTGAGCTCATCCTCGGTGGTGCCCTGGGGAAGGTTCCCGACGTACAAAGTGTTGCAAGGCGGGTTCTGGTCAGCCGGGTTAGCCGAAGGATAGTTGCTGTTACGACGGAACTGGTTAGTCTGGCCGGCGGCGTTGGCACTGCCATTGGCTCCGTTGGTGCTGTTGTTGCTGCTGAAGGACATGGGGTGGTTGGTGACTCCGGTGGCAGTCATGGGCGGTGGGGGGTTGCGGGCCATCAAGGGAGACAGAGCAGAGTTGTTGCTAGCAGCGTAGTTGGCGAGGTTGGCGGCCGAGAAGTTGGTGTTGAGGGAGAGACCAACCATTTGGTTGTTGAGAGCGGGCAACTGCTGGGCGTTGATGTGGCTGAGAGTGGCACGGCGCTGACCATTAGGGAGCTGGCCGGGAGCCAGGTTCTCCACATTGTTGAAGCCAAGGAAGGTGATGATGCTCTCGCCAGGACCCTCGGGAATCTCCTGGATGGGGGTCACGGAGATACCAGTCGGAGGCATGTTCTGTTGGGAAGTGAGACCACCATTGGTGGGAGCACCACTGAAAGGCACAGAAGTCTGCAGAAGCGAACGAGAACCGGTGGGAGAAACGCCACGGCCCTGCTGAGTGGGTGTATTTGCGGTAGAGGGAACATCAACCAGCATAAGCGAGGTGCCCTTGCTGTTCATCTTGTTGTTAAGGTTGCGAAGCATGGTTTCGGCAGCGACACGCGAGCGGAGAGTGAGCAGGGCGCTGACAAATTCGCCATCATCCGACGCGTAGAGATCGTCAATCTCAACCAGATCATCGCCAAGGAACAGAAGAATCAACTTGATGTGTTCGTTGGTAGTGCCAGGTGGAAGACGGCGAAGGGTGACGTTGACAGGGCGCTGGGGGGCAGGGTCAAAACCAGGACCCAGAGGGGTAACAGTGAGACCACCCACATTAATCGACTTATTGATAAATGCAGACTGGCCATTGGGCAAAGTAACAGTGGTCGGCATGGAGCCAATAGGGTTGGAAATTCCATACTGGTTACCACGGATGTTACCAGCGTTCATAGTGCCCTGGGCGCCGAAAGGCACGGAACCAACAAACAGGTCCGACTGGCTAGTGGGGGAGCCATTGTTGGCCGAGACACCACCATGCGGGCTAGCATTGGAGCTACGGCTAAGGCCAGGGTTCTGACCGGGAGAAATGGCACCGTTGGAGGTAGCGGAAAGCGGGCCACCGGCGGTAGGTGAATGGGCCTCAGTACCGATCGGGGTCACGGCACCCGAAGCGGCGTTGGAAGTAGAAAGCATTGCGGTGTTAATCTTGGGTGGCGAAGCAGATGAAGGTGAAGGAACAGCGGTGGTATCGGTAGATGCAGAACTAGAAGGTGCGGTGGATTTCAATGTCATTGTTTGGTGGACTTGGCGAGAAAATGGAGGGACTGTGGTGCTTCGGATCTGTCTCTCAGTCACGGTCTAGAGTACAGAAAACAAAGGTGGTGTGGTTATTTAGAACTGCGTAAGGAGCAAGAAAAGAAATATGGTGATGGAGACGGGGATAGGATGACGCAGAGTCTCAGCTCCCAGAGTCGAGAAATTGTGTCTGTATGGAGGGGGGTATGAAGCCTGGACGAAAAAAAACAGCAGGCAAGAAAAGAAAATAGAATATGTATGCAAGTATATGACGGTATGCAGTGAAAGTGGGTGGCAGATGTAGAGGAAGGAAAAGTAAGAAAAAAGAAGAGGAAGAAAAAGAATGAACAGAACAGGTTTCCGGAACAGATAAGCGTCTATGTGTGTTGGTAGGTGCGTGCAGAATGCGTGAATGTGTTAAGTCGGAGATCAGACAGCCAGGACGACCGACGGATAATGAGAACGTGAGCGAGCTTGGGCTCGAGAGTAGACGCAAACACAGACTGAGAAGAGCCGGGGTCTGATAAAAGATGGTCTTTTCGATAAAAGACGATCAAGCAAGAGCCAGACCAGGGACAAGACAAGACAATATATTGCCGAGTGGGCTCAAGCACGTATGTACACAAGCAACTGACAGCGGCCAACAAGGTATTCCGTTGGTTGATGTGTTGTATGTATGTCTAGAGGTCTGTAGGTCTATATGTAGGTTGTATGTAGGTTATATGTATGGCAGGTAGAAATGCGCTTGTGTTGTGTTGTGGAGACGATAATCGATGCAGGATGACGCCAGAGGACAGGAGTCAAAGTAGGTCAGGAGTTTATGGGATTCTGGAGAGATATATGGATTCCCTACAATATAAATATCGTGGATTGCGTCGATAAGGCTTGATTATGCACAATGATGATGACTGCAGGAAGCCAGAAGCAAGCAGAAAAGTAAATAAAGGAGAAACTTGAATCGGATGTTAAGGTGTTCGTAGGATAAGGAAAGGGATAAGAAAAACAGGTCAAAGAACAAAAGGGAGAAGAGAGAAGACGCCGTTTTTCAACAAAAAAACAGATAATAGCAATATGAATAAAAATTGTTTGAATAAAATCACGCCAGTCAGGCTCAGCGGCAAATCAGAATTCCCGGAACAAGCGCGGCCGCCTGGAAGGAATCTAAGTATGGAGTTTACTTGATTAACTTTCAGTGCTTTCAACTTCTACGAGGCCCTGAAGGAAAAAAAAAACTAAACTAACAAAGTTCCAATTGATTACAAACCCTTCTTTGCATTGCACATATGTACCGACCGCGTGGCATCGCGTCGTGGCTTTTAAGCCAAGCAAATAGGCCTCCGCCGAAATCAATATACACATGTGTACAATCCATACAACAAGACCGTTCCGCGTCCCCTCCTCCTCCGAAGCTCAACTCAACTCAGCCAACGAACAAACAAATCGCGACCAGCGGTATGGAATCTAAGCAAAAAACAAAAGCAATGACCACGAAACAGAATCAGTGCGGCCCCTGACAGCCAAAGGGGTCATTAATGTTGGTGTGTGTGTGGGCCAGTTTGAGCGCTAGTCTAGTTTCTTATAGCCTAGATGCCGCCAGAGCGAGCCTAGAAAATCAAGATGGCCTAAAGTGAAACAAGCGGGTTATGGACCGAAACGACGGGGGTTGTAGTTGCAAGAGACGCCATGTCATTTTTATAGTAGTTGGTCAGTCAATCAGCCAGTAAGTCAGGAACCGTGACACTTGAGGCGTTGATCTGTAGCTGCATATATGCATCTGGACATGATATTCTTTCCCGAAAATGGGTGAGATTGTGGACCGAGACTCTGGGCTTACTGGCCATCGCTTCTTGTTTCTATCAATGCTGTTGGGTGCGCATGGCTCTTGGCTCTAGCGACCTGTTAAAATCAGGGGTCGAGGCCCTGAACTGCCCGTCCGGTACAGGGGATCAATGAGCGGGACACTTCTTGGAGCACGTTGTTGTACATGTGTACATACCTACATGAATATACAACATGTGTGTGTGTGTGCCAAAGCAAACATCATGTCGGGGGCTGGACTTGTTTTCTCAGGGTCAATGTTGTCGGACAGTCTGATCTAGGCCACCGTATTATGTCGGGCTCCGATACGCAGGTATCCGGGTTCAATGAATATGTCTGGAATTTTCGGTACCAGGGATTTAACGCAGGGGATACAGACAAGGCGATTTACTGGAGTTGTGATCAGAGTTTTGATATATTACTGGCGGTTAACGGACACGGGGATTGGATGACCACACTGATAGTGGGGTTGACCATGATATAATGACGATGGTATGGCTTACAGCTCCGGGTGATTGGCCTATAAATCTCACATCCAAATTACCCCTCTTTCGAACCTACAAGAAACTCTACAGAAGGAAGACGTCATCCATGAACCGTGTCGATCCCATTTTCCTCCAAATCCAATACGTTCTAGCCAGGTCCGGGACACCTCTATAATCCAGCTGACACTGCCCTTTGACATTACTATTCCCTCCCTCCACGCCATCAAAACCCAAAAGCACGTTAGCTAATCGGGCCATGCTACAACACGGACTGCAAACGTCCATTTATCAGTGTTTGTATGTACATAGCTACATGATTGTGAGACAAATTCGGGCTTTATATCTACGAATTTCGTGGCTTTTCTTCATGAGCAATTGCGTTGTTACATGCGTTTGCCTCGACTTGTCTGTCCTATCTTGTTACAAACATGATTCAATATCCCAATGTCCCGATATGGTCCACCAACTTTCAAAACGATGCACGCACTCTACTCCCTGCCTACCTATCACATCTCCTAAATCCTGCACATCCCTCGCAACAGCTCCCGGGCAACGTGCTATCGTTCTGTACACACGATATCCCTTTCAGCCTACTCATCATTCAAACCATTGATGAACCACATTCTCCATTGATAATCATGTGCCAATGTCACCCACACTCACCGTTCTAATCACAATCCGCCACTATCTGTGACCAAAAACTATGTATGTACATACTGATGTAGATATATTCACATCTTGAACCGTTATCTAGTTTTGTTCGTGACATCCAAGTTAATATGGGCCGCGTATGCTTCCATATTCATCCAGGTAGTATCAGTCACATGTATGGGTGTACCTCCATATATGTACACACATTTCCATACACATAATGATGCATACTCGGTTTCGTTTTTTTGGTTCACTGCCTAGCTTGTTGACCCTTCTACTGGGACTTGCTCACTACACCATCAGCCACAAAGTGAAACTAACCCACTGATTGGTAATTCGGAGCACAGTTAATCCCCCAGCCCTGCCATCATGCATTGGAATTCCAATGAGGAGCTTTGAGCCCTGTTTTGACATCCCTGAGCTATGACAAGAACAAATAGGTCGACTCGATTGATAACGCGTATTCTGTACTCGTAACCTTTATGCCTTCCTTCAATCGCCTCACATCATCATGTTCTCTCCGCACCTGTAGTCATTCGTTCCTGCCTCTCATATACGGCGTAGCACCCCACCATTAACAAACCCGAGACGTCGACAACTCACGCGCAAACAAACTTATGGTTAGTTTGTCTCGCATCGAGATAGTCTTCTCCCCGCAAAACAGGGTTCTGTAACATGATAAAATCCCGATGCAAAGCTGATTCCCACACTAACCAATGTATTGATCCCCCGGAACAGTGGCTGATTACCCGCCACGAACACCCACGGGAGTAACAGGTCTGGATCATTATGGTGACCCGACTAGGCACACCTTGCATTGTGTGTTGTATGTAGGTCCCAGCTGCCTGTTTCGACCTCAAAATGCCGGGTATTTTGATAGGGTTATTTCACGTCAGGGGTTATCGTTGTACAACATGAGATGTGTATGTGAAAGGTTCGGAAACATGTCCATCAGTCTGTATTGCATGTACGGGCGTCGTGTTATCTGTTGTAACACAAGAACGGGGCAAAAAAGGAAGTTGGTAGTTGCCCGGTTTTGCGATGATATTGAGCGGTGAAGTTAGAATATTGGCAATGTCGTCCTAGAATGCATAGGAGGAGTGACTGAGTGCATTGCCACGTCAACCCAGTTACCCAGGTTCACGAGGTTCAGTGTGAGCGGTGTAAGCCACACACAGCAAGTTTAAAGCTGGAAAATGTTACTTGTATTGAGATTCCTCCATTTGGCTAGCTCGTCCGAAATGGTTGCCCAGTCTCTTTGGAGCTGATTCATGTGTGTAAGACTGGGCATGTACAACTGTCACCAAACAGAGTGTAGTTATGACTTCAAAATGGCCAATAAGATGGACCATGTGAAGGGAAGAGAGAACGAAAAGGGGGTAGAGTGAAGAAGATGGGTATAGTCCCAACACATAAGAACCTTATAAGATAGCTCCAGCCGTCCACACCATTGTCGTCTCATCTGTTCAATTGTCCATTCAAATTCTTCAACATGAGCAACGGCCATCTTCAACTATCTCCCGATATAATCGACCCCACCAAGCCACGCTCTGCTGAGTGGCTCAATGGCAAAAACGTCCTCACGACTGGTTCCGCCGTTGGCCTTGGAGCCGCCGTTATCCGCAGCTGGGCAGCTCTAGGCGCGAACATCACATTAGGCGACATCAACCCCGAGACCGGCGCCCAACTCATCGCCGAGTTCCGCACCATGTATCCCAAACAGACATTTCATTTCCAGCAGTGTGATGTTACTAGTTGGGAGTCACAGGCAGCTTTGTTCGAGTTTGCAGATTCGGTTTCTGAAGATCGTGGGATTCATTTGGTGTACCCCAATGCGGGAGTTTGCACGGACGAAGAGTCTTGGTCCTTTGAGTTCCCTGATTATCTAGAGGGTATACGGCCTGAGAAGCCGTCACTTAGGATTATCGATATAAATACTTCGGCTGTCATGTACTCGACATATCTCGCACTCACATATCTCGGAAACTCCCGGAACACTCGACGCATCAACTCTGGAAAACGCAAAGCTAGCGACTCAACACTCTTGCTCATCTCTAGCATTGCTGGAGTAATCCCCGCTCCCGCTTGGTCTCTCTACTCCGCCTCCAAACACGCCATTGTAGGCCTCTTCCGCAGTAATCGACTTTCGGGAGCAAAGTTCCACGGTGTCCGTGTCAACATGCTTTGTCCCTATTTCGTTGGATCCACGGGGATGGTGGCTCCACGGGCCGAAAAAATCATTGGCGTGTCGAGTCCGGGTGTTGCAGAACTATCTGATGTTGTTGAAGGGGCAAAGATATTAGCCGGAGACCCAACGATTGTTGGAAGGTCATTGGTTGTTTCACCCAAAATCAAAGCAAGATTCTCGGCAGAGGGAGAGTTTGAACCCAAGGAAGTGAAGGACACGGATGTTAGTAGAGTAGGAGCTTTGTGGGATTGCTCTGTCGATGATGAAAAGACCAATGCGTTGGTAATGCAGAGAATGGTGACGCTTTTTACGACGCTGGCCTTGGGGAGGTCTTGGTGGCGTTGGATCACGCAGGTTTTCTACGGTGGCGGTAATCTAGAGTATCGTTAGATTGTAACACAAACATGTGTATAGTTCATTCCCACATGGTCACCGATGCGCAATCGAGCAATCAACAATCAAACACTGAACACACAACCCTGACATAGTAGACCCTAGCATGTGATGATGGACACGGTGATATTGTCTGTGATTACAACTGCAACGCTGTAGTGGCTCGCAAATTAGCGCCCGGAGAGATAGCCATCTTCGGGCCAATAATCAGCGAGAACACAACACAACAAAGCTAGACATGCAGCAAGGCACAACAGCTCTGGGCAAAGATATATCAGGCTCAGACCTTTTGCAGCGGTGCCAAATCGAGAAGGTAGACCCATCCATCACGTGGTTTCGCGAGCGAAGGAAGGAAAGTACCGAATTTTCGCCAGGGTTTGTAGGGTTTGTGTGTAAGAAGAAGTCTGTTGTCTTGCGGTCTCCTGACGAACAGTATGTTGTGTGACGGGAGCAACGACGGCAGAGAAGAGGGCTGTTTGGGGTAGAGTGATTTGCAGAGGACGGACATATTGAACATACATATGTACATACATACAGACGTGCATGCATATGCGCATGTGTATGTATGTATGTCATTTGTTGTCTGTCTGTCAGCAAAGTAGTGAACAACTGGGGTAGACTAGCTTCCTTAGTTGGGGGATATTCTCTCCTTACACATGGTTGGCGACTGAAGCCCGCTTGTAAGCCCGCATTCGCATCCAGAGACGCGGGAGGATCCTCGGCCCTTATGGATGGAAAGGGAGCTAGGTTTTTGATCAGCCCCTGGCCTTAGCGACAGGTTCAAGTCATGGCGGACAGACACGAAAAACGGGCTTAAAAGATTAAAAAGAAATCGAGAATAAAGGGAGGAGAGATGGTCGGGAATTAGAGGGTTGCCTTGGGTCTGAGGGTTTCTCCATGTGCTGCATCTGTAGATTGAACTGTGTGTCTAGATATTTGTATCTGTGCATGTGAGAGGGCGATACATACATGCAGAATTCGTACATACATATGTGCCGAAATCCATAGACATTTCGTTTTATTAATTTCCTAATTTTTCCCACATCATTTGAAGACTAACCCCAAACCTATAGAAGCCATACAATTTGTCACCCTGGACGCAAAAATCGACACAATAGAAGCGTCGTTTTCTTTTCCTTCCTGCTGGCCATCCTAACTAACGCCTGCCACTATACGAACCGTTCTTAATCCCCTCTTCTACCGCAACATTCTTCTCTCGGTCATCGCCGGCCCGAACGCAGAAACGCAAGAACCACCGCGACAAAGCCGCATTAACGAGAAATAACACCACCAAACACCAAACAACCAACGAAAAAAAAGAAAAGAATCTTACGCGCTATTCTTCTGATCTCCAAATACACCCGATTTATCCCGGCGCCGCAAGATTCCCCTCCTTCTCTTAAGCAGTGATAGCTTTTATATAGACACGCGCCAATGCCGCGATACCAACACGGGTGCGTCAGATTGTCTAATTCTTCTGGAATGTGCGCCTGGGCTAACGACGATAGACGGGAACTTCATGCCGTGGTGTTTGGCGCCGGTACGTCAAGGGGATTTTGCATTCAGGGTTACTTGTGTTGACTACTTGTGTTGACTACTTGTGCTGACTACTTGTGCTGTGTTTTTAGGTGGTGTGGGAAAGTCGTGTTTGACGGGTAAGTGTGGAGATTCTACGGCCAGTGAAACTAGTATGCTAACCAGTCAAAAGCACAATTTGTTCACAATGAATGGATCGAGAGTTATGATCCCACTATTGAGGATACATATCGTACCCAGATCCAGGTTGATGTAAGTTTCGACTACTTTTGATCCGTCAATGACGTAGTTTCTAACATGTGAAACAGGGTCGACAAGTGGTTCTCGAGATGTATGTACTCGTCAATTCCCCCCGCAGCAAGCCATTCGATGAATTAGACTAACCCTCATATCTTGAAACAGTCTCGACACAGCCGGTACAGAACAATTCGTTGCCATGCGTGATCTCTACATGAAAACCGGCCAAGGATTCCTTCTTGTCTTCAGTATAACCAGTACAACCTCACTCAACGAACTCTTCTCTATTCGCGACGAAATCCTCCGTATCAAGGATGACGACAGTGTCCCCCTCGTCATTGTTGGTAACAAATCCGATCTCGAAGACCAAAGACAAGTTCAGCGCGCTCGTGCTTTCGCCATCTCTCAACAATGGGGCGCTCCATACTATGAGGCTAGCGCAAGAACAAAGACCAACGTTGATGAGGTCTTCATCGATCTGTGTCGTCAAATGTTACGCAGAGACGACGCGCTCGAGGCCGCAGCTGAAGAGGAAGGTGAGAAGCGGAGGAAGGGAAAGAGAACGCGCAAGGCGGGCAAGTGTGTGATTCTGTAGATGATGATTTGGTAGATTGTGCCGGGAACTGCACGACAGGGACGACAAAATGATGCGGCGACATCTTGGTCGGAGGGATTTCTTGTTTATTCTAGGCTTGGGTATTGGGTTGGTATTTTGTAATTCATTTGTTTGATTCGCATGTAAACTTTATATTATCACGTGGCAGTGTTTAGGGTTGATGACCCCCTCGGTGATGAACCGCCATTTGGTCACCAATTTGGGCTTATTTTATCGTTGCACAAGTCTGCGCCGCGACGATGACGTTTGTTCCGGCCAAGGGGGAATTCCGACCCTGTCATGTCATGTCAAAGGTTTGGGAAGTCTGAGGAATCCCTATTGACGATCTGAAATATCAATCTATAAGTTGATCTACATAGAGTCCACTAAACCTGAAAATAGCCGTGGTCTAAGCCAACGAACCATTTAACAGCTAAACGCTATCAAGTATTTTCTACTTTGGTTCTTTCCTTTATACGCTGTACTTCCTTCCCCTCTTCCTCCTCTCCTTCCAAAATCTGCCCCTGCAATGTGTCTATCCTTCTCCTTCCGCTCCGCCCCCTTCCATTGCGCGCAAGAACACCCCTGTCAACTAAAGCAGAAATGGAAGGCACCGTCTTATTAGACGAAAATGTGGAATGCACGACACGTCAGCTCCAAGGCTGTGAAAGGACTGGTAGCGTGAGAATGTGGAAGCACTGAGAGTTGGAGTTGCGATGAGCGCATTGTATCTGCATGCTTCTAGACTTTTTGCACAGCACGGTGATGTCAGATTTGAGAAGAAAGTTTTAAGAGATCGAATTTATCAAGTAGGTCTTGATCGAAATCGCCAATTGTGAACCCCATCTCTCTATACAATCTAAGTGGAACCCTCTGTCCAAATGCAGTAAATGCCAAAAATCCACAACACCCGCCCGTCAAAATGGCAGGCAATATGGGCATTGTGAAAGGGTAGTTTCCTATTTTAATTAACCTGGTCGTTGTCATTGGTTTCCAGGAAGTAGAAAAAAGTAGTTGATGAGAAGGCAGGAACTGGAAGAGGCGGAGGAATAAGATAAGCTGCGACGTCCAGAAGGGATTCAAGCTTGGAGGCATTTTCTTTTTCTTTTCTTTTTTCTTTCCTTTTTCTCCTTTCTGATTGTTTTGTTTCGGATTTCTCTCTATTTATTCTCCTGATTGTCTTCAGATATCATTCCACTTGGGTCCTTTCCTGTTTGTTGTCTACCGATCCCTCGATTGTTGTAGTATCATTATTCACTCGTTTTCACTCATACCTAAAACTCTATAGTCATTCGTTTTTTTCAAACCGACCCCACATATCACTACATAATCACCTACACACATACAAGCATACATATTCTTACCATACAAACTATCACGACGTCAATATGTCTTCACCAAATAGAAGCGACTCACATTCCGCCCCAATCGAACTCCCAGATACGTCCTCTCCAATCAACAGTCACCCCGCCGAACTCTCCGATGATAGACAACCACCAGTAGCCGAAATGGAGGGGTCAACCCTCTCCTTAAACTTTGACAGTAACGGCGGTCTAGGTCTGGACTTTGGCACAGGCGCTTTTGAAATGGCGGGGGACTCAAGTACCGGACCGAGTCATAGCGGTGGGGTAATGGGCTTGGGGTCTAATACGGGCTTCGGAAGCACCACTGATTTTGGGATGGCCGGCGATTCGAATACAGGACCGAGCCATGGATGGGCAGCAGCTGGAATGGGGTTTGGTTCCGCAACGGGCTTCGAAATGGCAGGAGATTCAAATACAGGACCAAGTCACGGTGCAGCTGCTGCGGGAATGGGTTATGGCTCTACAACAGGCTTTGAGATGGCAGGCGATTCAAATACAGGGCCAAGTCATGGAGCTGCGGCCGCAGGAATATCTAATGGGCCAACATACGGAGGCGGCAACACTGGGTTCGAATTGGCCGGTGATCGGAATACAGGGCCTATTAATGAGAAGGCCGCGGCCGCAGCATCATATGGGTCAAATACGGGATTCGAAATGGCTGGAGACTCGAATACTAGGCCAACATATGGAGCTGCTGCCGCCGGAATGTCTAGTGGACTCGAGTTTGCAGGTGATCCGAACAATGGGCTTAACTACAGCAGCCTAAGTAACGAAAAAGCCGCTGTTGCTTTGCAATACAGCTCAAATACAGGCTTCGAGATGGCCGGAGATTTAAATAACGGACCAAGTCACGGAGCAGCAGCCGCAGGGATGTCGGGAATGTCAAGTTCGGGCTTTGGACTAGCAGGAGACTCCAACAATGGTCCATCACATGGAGCTGCTGCTGCTGGCATGTCTTCATCAAACGTTGTTTCCACAAACAACGTACAGGGATACCCACCAACAGGTTTGCCAATGGTAACGACAGCCTACTACCCATCTTCTACTGGTAAATCCGTAGATTATACCGGCGGCATTGGATTTGGTGCCGACTATTCAAATCAATCGTCATCTGGCCCTTCACATATTGCTCCGCTCTCCACCGCAGCTTACGGTAGCAACACCGGACTCTCTCTTCCTCCATCTCAAAGCTCAACCCATCAACATCCTGTCCCAAACTCTATTCTTCCAGCACCAGCGTCTCTCATGCTTTCTCCATCACATCCTTCAGACTCTCTTGTTTCCGCAGCGTATCCCATGAGCGATTACACACCTTCCCCTTCCCTTCATCGGAATCCTTCCGCTGCAAGTTCTCTCCACATCGAAGCGGCACCTCTCCCACATGCTGAGGCATCCCGGAAAATAGACCACCTTGCCATGCCCGGGAGTGGCCTTCCTCTTCACACAATGCCCCAAAGCGTCTCCGCCGGATCATCGTCGTCTGCAGTTGTACGTGCCGGCCCGTCAACAACAGGATATACCGAGCCCCCACCACCGTATGAACCATCAGACAGCCATACCCGTCCCAATACTTCAGCCACGGGCGTCTCAAGGTCTGCGTCGGTTAACAGCACTGCACCACTAAACACGTCCGCTGCCCTTCCATTACAAATTTTATCCGGCGACCCCGAAAGAGGTAGCTCAGCAGCCCAGGAACGAGGCCATCCCGCAGGAACTCCAAACAGACCATGGAGTACAGCGTACTGGACAAACCCTTCCGCGGGAGTTGGCGGGAGGAAAAAGGGATGGAAGAAGCGAAAGAGATACTGGATTTGTATGGCCATTGTGTTGTTCATTGTTGGAATTTCTACCGGATTGGCTGTTTCAATGAGTAACAAGGGGAGTGATCCAAACAAAAACAGTGGAAATCAGGGCAATAACGGAAGTAATGGGAGCCAAGGTAATACTGGAAATACGGGAAACCCCGCATCGCCATAGATGAAGTTGTTGTTGGGTTTGTCATAGAATACATAAACCTTCCCCTAGTTATATGCTTGTGTATGAACAATGAATATGGTGACATGGTTAGTGGTGTCTTTTAACTTGGGACACTACCATATAAGGTACAGCAAAGGACAACACTATGGACCATGATTGGCAGTAATCTAAGTCCGATGCGTCGTGAAGAAGAGAAGACTAACTAGCCGATACTCAATGACCGACAGCAACTATCATATACATCTAAGTGCCCCTAGTGTCCCCTAGAAATCTTACTCATGAAATGCCGAACCCTCCCCGACGTCCTTCTTCACGATCTTTGCTGGTACCTCTTCACAAAATCAACTACTCTCTGTTTTAGACGTCCGTTCCCTGTGTGTGTACGACATTAATTTCATTCCGCATTGGGTTAAAGTGGCACGGAACGGAAGGGACCGGACCGGCTTAGTCAGCTTTTATAACCTCCTAGGTGGGGGGCCGGCTTCGGTGGGACCTTCTGTTGGTTGTCGTGTTGAAAAGAGACTGGATGATTAAACGATTATTGTGTATTCTGTCGAGAATTCGTTGTATACGATGTGCTATTTACGAAGTGAACGAGCCCGATGGTAAAAAGCTGACTTGCGCAATACCTAGATGCTTTGTCACATGTCAGTGCTTAAAACTTGGATTTTGTAGCGTTAAGAGTAGCCGTGGGGCATTTGGTAAGAGTAGCCGTCTCGACAGATCGCTCGGTCGACCCAGTCGGGGAGTGCAGGTTATGCTCTTGGTTTTCGGCCTTTGGAACCGGAGCTGCATTCTTGGCTGTCTTGGGTTGTCTTGCCGCCTTTTTGTGTAAAAGCGGCTGGGCGCTTTATTTTCGCCGGAGTTTTACAGGTGGTGATTGTTACCATGTACACATAAATACCCGTGTTCTACGTCTTTTGCGACTTCTTTGGGTTCATTTGAAAGTCACAAGAAGATTGCAGTGGGGATTAGAATGCGAGTTACAATGTGTAGAGGGCCGGTGGGATTGTGCTATAGTAAGGTAGTACCGAACATAGAGAAATGGTATTGCACTTCTTATTGGTTAAACATGCTATGAGGTGTCGGCTGTCTATTTGGGGGGTGAGGTTTGCTTGTAACAATGCCCGTCAGCCTACATGTCGATTGGACGACTCTTCTATACCTTTAGAGGCGCATTTTTGATTGAACCATACCCCGCACCTTTATGCAGGGCTCTGGAGGACCTAAGTTGCATCAGCCTAAAAGCATGTGTAATGGGTTTGCTGATATTTAGACGTTTTTCATTCTCGTGGAAAACAACAAACTTGATGTACATAGCTCATCAACGCAGATTAAACTCTACGAAAATACCACAATGTTTAAGTTGAAATTTATGGGTATAAATCTAGATGACCAATATATCTATGCCTTGACCTTCTGTGACAAAGGTGACAAGGTAAAATGTTCGCAGAACGTCCCCTTGGTGTATCAAACTAACAGCAATAGCGCCGAAAAAACATTACACATGTAAAGGAAGATAACCACTTCGGCGAGACATGTGCTGAGTATAATCGTCGAGTCGTTACAGAAGTCGGTACAGCCCAGGGTTGGTGCGCGGCATGTGTCGACATGATTCTTGGCTATACGGTAGTTCAATATTGTCAATCCTGCAAGGAGGAGTACATGCAACGAAATATTAAGACCACTATGCATGAACAGGGCTATAAGGTGTATACTCAGATATGTCCTGTCGGCGGCTCACGACCAACAAATCTCGAGTGGTGGACACTTGGAGACTCGGATATACAGCAACTGTTTTCTGTGCCACAACCACCGGATGTCAAGGAACGAAAACCATGGAACATATTCCCGAAAGAGACGGATGATAAGGTGTTAGTACGACTTGGACTGACATGCGGATGTTCAATGTGTCTTCAAATAGCACGGGCTATAGTTGAGCGGCTGCATGGGATATCCAATATTGGTGCGAGGGTGGCGATGAAATCATTCATGCCCAACCTGGTTTACCCTAATTGGCAGAGTTTCAAGTTCTTGAGCGATTGCTTATTAGTTCCGCTCTCGTGGGAATGGTACTTGGAGGGAGAAAATCAGCCAAAACTCGAGTACGCCGGAGACTTGGAGATACCCCGACAAAGTAAACAAAGGCAGGTCGACGTCATGTGCAACAGACTTCGATTTGATGCTTTATTTTTAAAGGACGCGCTAGACATAGACTTGGAAGAGTGTTTACAAAGTTCGACAGTATCTTCCGATACACATGACAGTCGTAAGCCGCAAGACGTCATTGTTGATGTCCCAAGCTAATCTTGCCTCCAGAGTTTCCCGATTCATTCCGTCTTATTGACGTACAAAAGCGATGCGTTGTCCACATCGGGAATGTCCACGTCAAATACTCCGCCATCAGCTACCGATGGGATTCGAACGATGCCAACATGCTGACCAAGGAGAACGAATCTCAATTTATGACGCCTGGATTCCTATCTACCAAAACCATGTCCAGAACTCTGTATGACTGTATGCAACTGGCTAAGGACCTCGGGATTCCATACATTTGGATTGACCGTTATTGTATTATTCAAGGCGATAACTTGGAAAAGGCCGAACAAATTCATGCAATGGGGGAAATTTATGCTAACTCGTGGTTGACGGTTATCTGCGCATTGGAAAAAGACATCAACTCAGGGTTGTACGGTTATAGCCGTCCCTTTAGGCGCTCATTTTTTAAGAGAGACCTCGACAGTATTGTAGGCACCATAGATCGATGGGACTATCCACAAGATGAATATGGACCTGAGTGGGCTAAGCGAGGATGGACACTACAAGAAGAGCATCTTTCCCCTCGGCGTCTCTACATGACAGATTTTACACTTGCATGGCATATAAACTGCCCAACCGTGACATATCATCATGTGGCACTTGGACAGATACCTGGACTTGATGATGACTGTTGCTTGGGTATCACAATCTCTCTTAACCGGATTCTAGCATCATACGTTGGTCGTTCTTTGACGTATCCGATTGACAGAGTTAATGCCATATCAGGGTTTTTGAAGGCTAAGGGAGTTGAACACATCTATGGGATCAGCACACGAAGAATCAGGGAAAGCTTGACGTGGAGGCAATACAGTGATGGTGTCACGGAAACCAGGTGTGATGCCTTCCCCACGTGGTCTTGGGCTCACAAGTTCTCTACTGTGGGGTGGTATGGCCTACCTCCTAATTTCAAAGTGTATAAATCAACCCCGATATTACACCACCTGACCCCAATGACCAAGCGAGCTTCTTTAATTCGGCGCATGGGTATCAACATGAACTTCGTGGATGGGTTGAGTGACAAACATTTAGTCGTTCTTGCTAGAGGCCCCTGTCGCTCACGGAAAGATCTAATAGACCAGTCCACGGTTGACATGTCGGCCCAAATCCCCAAGATTATCCGAGTCAATTTGTTCCTGGGGCTTTGGGACTCCGGGAAATGTGTAAACGCCTATTATCTCCTGATCAAGCCGATGGCGACACCTACTGAACCCACAGGTCCAAATGTAATACACGTCATGCGTGTGGGCGTCGATAAACTCTGGGGCAATATCCGCGGGTACCCCATAGAGTTCTATAGCGTTGCATGGATTCGCCCTATGGCAATCCAAAGCATGACATGGCTGAAGACTTTCCGTCTCCGACTACACTCCAAAAAACGCGGGTATAAAAGCTTCCGACTCCGCAACCCCAGCATTCGCCGCGAACACAAGAAACCTACGGAGAAGACGCCAGAACGTAACAGTGCCGGGGCGGCACCTACCCAACCCACAAGTCCAAACATATTTCACGCCAGGCGTGTGGGCGTCGCTAACCCCTATGGCAAAATCCGCGGGGACCCCACCGAGTTCTATAGCGTTGCATGGATTCGCCGTATGGCAACCCAAAGCATGACATGGCTGAAGACTTTCCGTCAACGACTACACTCCAAAAAGCGCGGGTACAAAAGCTTCCGACTCCACAACTCCAAAATTCACCGCGAGCACAAGAAGCCTACGGAGAAGACGTCGGAACGTAACAATGGCCGTACTGCACCTGGATTGGGTAACCCAGGGAAACCTCGTGTTAAACCCGTCACTAAACAAAAGCCAGTCAACGGAGCATACTACGGTCGTGCATCCCGTGCAAGCAACCCGCTCTATCAGACATATGTCATCCATTAGTAGTCTGGGCGATATTGAAACACCTAGTTCCAAAGACTTGAAACACCCGATCTACCCATAATGATGGAGATTAACTGTGCTTAATATGTTCTTTTACTCTATTGCGCTTTACTGACGGGACCGTGGAGTCACAGTTGCGATTTTTTGGGGGTGGGGGGTATTTACAGTCCGAAATATTGGAATACAATTACAGATACGCGAAGAGTTGTCTATATTCAGCCTAGAAGTCCATGGATGCGTCTCGATTGAACCACGCAAGAATATATGTTTCAACCTCGTGAGCTCTATATCATAGACTATATAGCTATATGACACATCAACAAACCTATGATTTCATCCTACGGCATTTGACCCTGTAGCTCACCATCATGATCTCGGTCTTACTATAAAATATTACGACAATGGGAGCGGCTGAATATGTAAATAAAAACGTGATTCTTCTACCTGTTGTTTTCGTCCTCAAAGTGTCACGTCGCCCAAGACATACACACGAGGGTTACTCCACTTACCAAAAGGGGTCCATGTATTTAGCCTTCATCGTGACTGGTGTGGCCATCGTGTGATGACCTTAGAAAACGTAACACTTACCATGCAAATATCACAGGCTCGCCAGTCAACGGTTCCAACGTGTATATTGGTTGAATATTGAACAATTCAATGGATAGAATAAACGCCATATCAGACCGGTTAAATCATGCCGGGTTTGAACATTTAGATGGTATTATAACGGTGAATCTCTCGTACAAGTTGCTTTGGATTTAAATTAAACGGCATACATGTCACCAACGCAATCAGCTATTCCTTAGATAGTTATATACACACTTATGTCAAAGAACAGGACTACCAAGGTCACCAGAATGCAAAACACAACCAAGATGGCTAATGTTCCCTACCAAAACTTCCCAAAACAAGCACTATGCTGCTTGATCAGATTCATGTAGGTATTTCTTAACTCCATAAAACAACTTTAAACTAAAACTAAACGCATCTGAAAAATAGACCGCATAACTCTATTAAGAACAAGAATTTGGGATCCAAATATCGACAGGCATATAGAAAGGCTCTATCGATCATCAAGACATTCTTCTTTCGAAATGATCACCTCAACTGTCCATAATATTGCACGTTTGTCGTCTATTGAATCTTTGGATAACTTCATGTTGCACAACTGTGTTAGTGGTGATATCTTGGGCTTGTGAAATGTTACATACATATGTAGATGGAAATGGAACATAGTAATACACAAGCTTACCCTAGATAGATCCTGCTTGTCGGCTATCTACTACCAGCTGTAGTCCGCCTTCGACCCTGATGTTGTTTCTCTCTTTGGCCCTCTAGGTTCAACCATGTATAAACACATTGTATGTATGTACATATGTACATACATGTGTCCGAATGTGTTGTTGTACAAACATATTGGACTATTAGACAAAGTGAACACCCTTACATCCTTGCTAACCCAAATGAAGCGCGGGCACCAATGTTACACAACAAACAGCAGCCAAAACACTCAACGAGTGACATAATTCGGAGCCATCAAACGCTACATACATTTTCACAATCACGATTCAGAGCAGTATTTGATTTTTTATCATTTCTTATTCATTTGCATCCATCAAAAGCCCATCACTGTAGCCATCAAAGAACACACTTTTTTGTCAACGTAGTCAACGAGAAACCACTTATTTCTTGGTGGCCTTGGCGGCAGACTTGGTGACCTTGCCAGCGGCGGCAGCGGACTTGTCAACAGCCTTGATGACACCGACGGCAACGGTCTGGCGCATGTCACGGACGGCGAAACGACCAAGGGGAGGGTAGTCAGTGAAAGCCTCAACGCACATGGGCTTGGAGGGAATCATCTTGACGATGCAAGCATCACCAGACTTGACGAACTTGGGCGAAGCCTCAACCGACTTACCAGTACGGCGGTCGATCTTCTCGAGGAGCTCAGAGAACTTGCAGGCAATGTGGGCAGTGTGGCAATCCAGGACGGGAGCGTAACCGGCACCGATCTGGCCAGGGTGGTTGAGGACGATGACCTGGGCGGTGAAGGAAGCGCAACCCATGGGAGGGTCGTTCTTGGAGTCACCAGCAACGTTACCACGGCGGATATCCTTGACGGAGACGTTCTTGACGTTGAAACCAACGTTGTCACCGGGGAGACCCTGGGTAAGCTGCTCGTGGTGCATCTCAACGGACTTGACTTCAGTGGTCACGTTGGAGGGAGCGAAGGTAACGACCATACCGGGCTTCAGGACACCAGTCTCGATACGGCCGACGGGAACCGTGCCGATACCACCGATCTTGTAAACATCCTGGAGGGGAAGACGGAGGGGCTTGTCGGTGGGACGCTTGGGGGTCTCGATAGCATCGATGGCCTCAAGGAGAGTCTTACCGGTGGAAGAACCAGCCTTGGTCTCCTTGTTCCAGCCCTTGTACCAGGGGCAGTTGGTGGAGGCCTGGAGCATGTTGTCACCGTTGAAACCGGAGATGGGAACGAAGGCGACGGTCTTGGGGTTGTAACCGACCTTCTTGATGAAGGAGGAGGTCTCCTTGATGATCTCCTGGTAACGGGCCTCGGACCACTTGGTGGTGTCCATCTTGTTGATGGCAACGATCAGCTGCTTAACACCGAGGGTGAAGGCAAGAAGAGCGTGCTCACGGGTCTGACCATCCTTGGAGATACCAGCCTCGAACTCACCAGTACCGGCAGCAATGATGAGAATGGCGCAGTCAGCCTGCGAGGTACCGGTGATCATGTTCTTGATGAAATCTCTGTGACCAGGGGCATCTGTAATGAAGTTTGTTAGAACGAGATCGGATGTGACAACATGATTCCACAATAAACTTACCAATGACGGTGACGTAGTACTTAGGGGTCTCGAACTTCCAGAGGGCGATATCGATAGTGATACCACGCTCACGCTCGGCCTTGAGCTTGTCAAGAACCCAGGCGTACTTGAAGGAACCCTTACCGAGCTCGGCAGCCTCCTGTACAAAGTAGGTCAGTATATGATGCTAGATGAAGTGCGAACCAACACCCAAACAAGACACTATCATGCCGAAGAGCATGCATGGACTGGATGTGTGTGACCAGGGTACCTTCCCACACAGCGGGTCCTTGTACAGGGTACAAGACAGCGGGGTAATTATACCCTTGTATGTCTTCCTAAAGAGGAAAGAGTAGAATTTTTCACAACACAACACTACCCCGCCAGGCGGGGTAGGGCTGCCTCATGAAAATCAACTCAACCTTTATACAAGACTGAACGCTGCGTAGAAAACGCATCACTAGCAACACATCCTATCGGTATCTTGTTCGGTTCGATTGATGTCGCGGGATTGGTTTTGGGGAGACTTATTCTCGAACTTCTCGATGGTACGCTTGTCGATACCACCGCACTGGTAAATCAAGTGACCAGTGGTGGTCGACTTGCCGGAATCGACGTGGCCGATAACGACGATGTTGATGTGAGCCTTATCTTCCTTGCCCATTTTGAATGATTTATTTCGATATGAAAACTATTGGGGGATGGTTAGTCGGCAAATAACAGTTGATGATGTGGATATGGGCAATCAAAACAACATCTATGGCATCGATTGCAGATGACAACAGTACATCAACAACACGATGGCAGCAATATAGAGATGAAGAGCCCACAATGATGGAAGGAAAAGACTCACTTTGCAGATGGATTACTGGAATCTCGGTGTGCAAGACAAAGAGAGAAAGGAAGAAGAAACAGGAGAAAGAAAAAAGGGTGCAGCCGACAAACTAAATACCTACGGCCAGAGGCGGGGGGGGTAAAAAGCGGGGTCAGTGGCAGAAAAAAAAAACTGCAAGTGGATCGTAGTGCAGTATCTCTGTGTGCGTAGGCTCACTGTACCGAAGCATGGTGCCCTAAACTAACTATCCGCAGTGCTTTGAACCAATCAACGCCTAGACTTCCACTAATGCTGACGTCAAGTTACCTATCCTTGCACGCTGTTAGTGGGTGTCTTTCAGAAGGTCCTATCACCATCCCTGGGCTCCCGGCTTCAAGGCTCTGAAGTTCGTCTTGTGTAAGCCCAACAAGCTTTCAGCGTGACTCATGATAATTGATACACATGGCCTCAGCCAAATAAACGCCTCGATCTTGAACAGGCAGAGTATTCCTCTAGGCCTTCGTGGTGTTGAAATATGTTGTTTTGATGTCGATTTCTACACTAATCAATGGATGGTGGTAGCCTATCATCTCTGTAGCCAGCTCTGTAAACATGCTTCGATACCACATTTTGCTTTAGTGGTTACTTCAGTGGGTATTGACATGCAGCATGTTCCAGCTTGTTCTCTAACCTGAAAAAAAATATGGACCCATGTTAGAGTATGTCCGCACTACATGCAACTACTCACATTTTAAGCAGGGGGCTGGTGTATCAGATACCCGGTTACCCCTCCATTGCCCCACCATTCTGCTTTTTTTCACTTCCTATTTCGACCAAACAGAGCAATTGTGAAAGAATTTTCAGCATTTTGTTGGTCGTTGATCTGTGGATAGGCCGTAGCATAATCCATGGGTTATGGAGCAAGAGCCTGTTTTCAGTGCAGAAATTTCATAGGATTCAATCGCCCTGATCAAAACTGCTGCATTGTGGCTTACGAACAGATTAGGCATGTATAATTCACTGCCTGCTACATATGTATGTACAAAGTACAGGATATCGCATCTTACGAGCAATATCAGTGTCAACATGATATCATTTTGTATGCTGTTAGTCGATGCCAGGCTGTTTTTGTGGTCAAGACGTGTGGCTATACACCCTGTAAACGCGCGGTTTGGTTTTGCCCAACTAGCAATTGGTTTTCATTGAGAGCCAATCGCTCGATATGGTGTCTAATGGCAAATCTATCAAGCCGTGTGGTACGACTGCATATGGTCTAGGCCAGAAGCGAGGAGTTGAATGAGGGGTTATTTACTTGATGCGGAAGGCGGTCAATGTCACAGAACGCAACATGGAGGCAATGCTGCCCAGCCGCATAAATCGTGGGTTACGAATGTTGAGGATTTGAGATTTTACTTCAAGGCAACAGGGTTGTCGAGGTACGACTACACTGTGATGTCATCGTTGACCACGGTTGGCTGGGGAAATGTGTACACACACACACATGTGTATGGAAATTTTGGCGCAGGTTGAAGCGGTCAATAAGCCCCTTCTCCCTACCGCGGCCATTGATCCCAACCGCTCTTTGAATGTACACATTAAGCCCCTGTTATCGGCAAATATTTTTCGACGGAACTCCATGTTAATAGCCCGGTATGTATGTACATACATACATACATAGCAGCAATTCAAGATGTACAAAATAATTTTCACGGTGAGTGGGGTTAAATGTCGATAATCCAGCAGCAAAAATGACAATATCGTAGCGGAAGGATGATTTCGATTTGGATTTGACGATTATCCGTCATATCCGTGTTTGAGTCGAGCTTGAGCATTGATGCTGATTTCGTCTGACAACATGTGACGTTGCAGTGTAGCTGAAATGAAACTGATATTGAGCGGAAACTTGTGGCTATTAAGGTTCAACAGCAATACGTAGCGGCAGTTTATTGATTTGGCGGTTTTGTTGTCATGTGGTATGTATGTACATATGTACCTATGATGAGACATTTGTTGTTTGGTCTGATCGGGTTTGCTCGTACTCTCTTTGTTGTAATTCGATTTCAGTTCGTTTGGCGGCAGCGGAAAGTTGAAGATGAAGTTTGGCGGTCAGCTTGATATTTCAGAAAGCAATCCGTCTAATTAGTTACACGCCCAAAAGAAGAAAACTAATTCAGCCACAGGTTTAACCTGAAAGATTGTTTGGGGCGGGTTTCGACTCCACTTTGTGGTAAACTTTACCTGTTCCAGAATACAATCCACATCATGTTAACAACCCCACCCCCAAAATAGTGGGCACATTTTCGTGATGCTGATGATGTGGATCGATCAATATAAATAGAAGGACGAACAAATGTTCTGGACGACGTCAGTGTCAACTGAACGGTTACTACTGATTCAGGGGTGGTCACATGTAGGGTTACACGCGGGTTATTCGATCACA
Organism: Huntiella bhutanensis; assembly: GCA_002018275.1. Lineage (NCBI taxonomy): Eukaryota > Fungi > Ascomycota > Sordariomycetes > Microascales > Ceratocystidaceae > Huntiella > Huntiella bhutanensis. The sequence continues at coordinate 182,384 of MJMS01000026.1, read as the reverse complement.
CTTCCAAGGTAAACCTAACCTTACCAGGGTCATGATTGTTTCAAGTCGCTTATCTTATCAACTTTCAAGCCATCCTTCTGGTGCCATGGTGGGGCCTGAGCCCAAGAGCTTACCCCTGGAGCTCCTTGACTCCTATCAGTTCAATCTGGGGGCACTGCCAGCTGTCAACAGCTCTCAAGGACAGCCCACCTGGCCTTGACGGGCTGTGGAGTTGAGACGTGTCGATGTTATAGGTATCGGCATTGAACCTCAAATGTCCAGCTTTCCACAACATATAAATCCCCATATAGCTAGTCGCAGCCCATCCAATTGACAAAGATGAGCTACGGCAAGAAAGACGACGACGCGGAGAGCGGCTTCATCAAGGTCGACCGCACCCAGGTTTTCCAAGAGGGTAAGTTTCACAGTCCCTTGTTTCGGTCCCGGCCCGTCTTAGACCGGTCCGTCATATACCATATCGGCGCCGGTAGCCGAGACGGAATTGTTATATCGAATCAATGCTAACATGTGGTAAATTGGTTTTTGTATCTAGCCCGCCTCTTCAATAATTCGGCTATCCAGCCTAGAAAATGCAGAATCCTGCTCACCAAGATTGCGCTCCTGCTGTACCAGGGCGACAAGTTCCCGACCCGTGAAGCCACTGACCTCTTCTTTGGCATCTCGAAGCTCTTCCAGAACAAGGATGCCAGTCTCCGTCAGATGGTCCATCTGGCCATCAAGGAGCTTTCCAGCTCGGCCGAGGACATTATCATGGTCACCAGTACCATTATGAAGGACACTGGTGGCGGCACTGATGCTATTTACAGACCCAATGCTATTCGTGCCCTCTGCCGCATCATTGATGTAAGCTTTTCCCCTAAAGTGTTTTGGTACAATGCTGACTGTTTTGCGCGCTGTTGTTATAGGCATCTACCGTCCAATCGATTGAGCGTGTCATGAAGACAGCCATTGTCGACAGAAACCCCTCGGTGTCTTCGGCTGCCCTCGTATCGTCATACCATCTCCTTCCGATCGCTCGTGATGTCGTCCGTCGCTGGCAGAGTGAGACCCAAGAGGCTGCTGCTGCCAGCAAATCGTCCGGTGGCTTCTCTCTCGGCTTCTCTTCCAGCAGTCAGACACCCACCAACTCGTCTACCATGGCCCAGTACCACGCCATCGGTCTTCTTTACCAAATGCGCAGTCACGATCGCATGGCTTTGGTTAAAATGGTTCAGCAGTTTGGTGTCCCCGGTGCCGTTAAGAACCCAGCGGCGCTTATCATGTTGGTCCGTTTGGCGGCCCAGCTTGCCGAGGAAGATGTTTCCCTCCGGCGCCCCATGATGCAGTTGCTGGACGGCTGGTTGAGACACAAGAGTGAGATGGTCAACTTCGAGGCCGCCAAGGCCATTTGCAACTTGCGGGACGTTAGTGACGCTGAGGTTGCCCAGGCTGTTCAGACTCTCCAACTCTTCCTTTCGTCTCCCCGCGCTGTGACCAAGTTCGCGGCTCTTCGTATTCTCCACAACATCGCTTCCTTCAAGCCCACCGCCGTTAGCCCATGCAACCCCGACATTGAGCTTTTGATCTCCAACACCAACCGTTCTATTGCAACCTTTGCCATTACAACACTGCTCAAGACTGGCACCGAGGCTAGTGTTGACCGCCTCATGAAGCAGATTGGTACTCTTATGGCCGAGATCTCTGACGAATTCAAGATCACCATCGTTGAAGCTATCCGTACTTTGTGCCTCAAGTTCCCCAGCAAGCAGGCTGGCATGCTCACCTTCCTTAGCGGAATTCTCCGCGACGAGGGTGGCTACGAGTTCAAGCGCGCTGTTGTTGAGAGCATGTTTGATCTCATCAAGTTTGTGCCTGACTCGAAGGAGGAGGCCTTGTCGCACCTTTGTGAATTCATCGAGGACTGCGAGTTTGCTAAGCTTGCTGTGCGCACTCTACACCTCATCGGTCTTGAGGGTCCCAAGGTACCCAATCCCACGAAGTACATCCGCTACATCTACAACCGTGTTGTTCTCGAAAACGCCATTGTCCGTGCTGCTGCCGTAACTGCGTTGGCCAAGTTCGGTGTGGGCCAACAGGACCGTGATGTTAAGAAGTCTGTTCATGTTCTTCTGACTCGTTGTTTAGATGACGTCGATGATGAGGTCCGTGACCGTGCCGCTCTCAACCTGCGCTTGATGGAGGAAGAGGATGATGAAATGGCCGCTAGCTTTGTCAAGAACGAACAGATCTTCTCTCTGGAGTACTTTGAGCGCCAGCTTGTTGTCTACGTTACTTCTGATGATAAGGACACCTTCGCTGATCCATTTGACATCAACAAGGTTCCCACCGTCACCAAGGAGCAGGCCGATGCTGAAGATCGTACTAAGAAGCTCACTGCTACTACTTCTACCGCTAAGCCTAAGGCCGGTCTTACCCAGGCGGCCCCTTCTAGTGCTGAAGCTGCTGCGTCAGCATCAGCTGCCGCCCAGCGTTATGCGCAAGAGCTCATGGAAATTCCTGAGATGGCTGAGTTCGGCGCCGTCCTCAAGTCCTCCGCTACTGTCGAGTTGACAGAGGCCGAGACTGAGTATGTTGTCAGCGTAGTCAAGCACATTTTCAAGGAGCACATTGTGCTGCAATATGAGATCAAGAACACCATGCCTGACACTGTCCTGGAGAATGTTTCCGTGGTTGCTACTCCTGGCGAAGAGGAAGAGCTGGAAGAGGTCTTCATCATTCAGGCTCCTAAGCTGGAAACTGATGTCCCTGGTAAGGTATACGTTGCTTTCCACAAGACTAACGGAGAGGAGTCGCTTCCCATCAGCGCCTTCTCCAACGTCCTCAAGTTTACCAGCAAGGAGATCGACCCTTCATCTGGTCAACCAGAAGATGAAGGCTACGAGGATGAGTACGAAGTTGCTGAGTTTGAGCTTACTGGTAGTGACTACGTCGTTCCCGTCTTTGCCGGCAACTTTAACCATGTGTGGGAACAAGTCGGTGCTTCCGGCCACGAAGAGTCAGAGACTCTTGCTCTGTCTGAGATCAAGAGCATTGCTGGTAAGTTACACAACATAATAAACCCTAGCCTAAATGGTGAAGTGTGGACTAACAACAACCCAATTGTAGATGCCACTGAGCAAATCACCAAGGCGCTCTCATTGCAGCCACTTGAAGGAACTGACGTTCCAGTCAACCAGGCCACACATACACTCAAGCTGCTTGGCAAGACTGTGACAGGCGGACGTGTAGTTGCGGCGGTGCGCATGGCTTACTCTGCCAAAACTGGTGTGACAACCAAGGTAGTCGTGCGCAGTGAGGAGGAGGGTGTTGCTGCTCTGGTGCTGAACTCATTGGCATAAAGAATGAGCTGGGCAACGGTGACACTCGACTGAAGCGAATAAGCTTATATACCATGGGATATTCGTTGTCGCAGAGTCTTAGTTGTTTTTGTTTCTGAAATGTCTGGTTTATGACGTGGATGTAGAATCTCTTGGATGTTTGGGCTGTTTTTGTTTATTGTTGTCTCTGTGCTTCTGTGGGATTATGCTTTTTTTATTGTTAAGCAGGCGTCGTTTTCTATTCACTGTTTCTTTTTTATCATCTACTGGATATTTTGTTATTCCTTTGACGTATGCTTTTGTTTTTCGGTTAACATTTCAGTGAAGCGTAGAGAAAACAGCGACCAAAACCGAGACTGAGACATAGGACTTGTTTTTTTTATGGTTGTAAATCTTGACCTGAATATTTACTTTTAATTGATCTCATAATGACGAGATTCACATGTGAAAGACGAGTTAGGTGAATGATGACTGGGTCGTTGTTTTTGAGTGTACATACATACTTCCGAAAGGATCAAACTATTCTGTCATGACAACACGCAAACAACTACCTGATTGTGTTCCAATGAATTGTTGCAACGGTAGCATGCATGCTGGGTCAAATGAACCATGTGAACTGTCTACCTATATTCGAAAGTAGGTTTCATGTAACCCTACCAATATACCGACAACACCGAACACAACCACAACATCAAGTCATCTCCGTAGTTTCTCTAAGAGTTCACAGAATCTGTTATTTCCGACTGACATAAACCAACCCTCCACGTGTGGATATAAAACTGCCTGATTGTATAGTTGACTTGATAGGTCACCGGAATGCCAAGAGCACGTTTACTTCAAGTGGCCCGTCTGTGAGCGGACGGTTGTTCCTGCGTGATTTAGCTTCGGGCAGTGGGATGAGTTGACTGGCATGTAACTTTCGGCAACTGTGGTCGGACGTTACTGGGGCGTGAGAAGGCGGTGGGCCTGCCTGCCGTGGGTAGGTGTGTATAACTTGTGTGTACATATATAAATGTATATTATAGCTTGGACTTGGAGAAGAGGAGCGGCGCAGGATTATACAGGTACTGTGGTTGTTTGTGAGGAGTATCGCGAGATGGCAATGCCATAACTGATTGACACCACGGGTATCGGCGTGGGAGACCTTTGTTGGTGTTACTAGCATGATAAGACAGCTGTTACCTGCCGAATTGTCTCTCTTGAGACAACTTGAACCATGGGACAGATATATCCGGTGCGGGTCCTTGGCGAGATACCGACTATTTCATCCTGCCGAACCATGTGCATATGTACATACATACATACAACAAGATAGGACGAGGGAACGGGAAAACCAGATGCTGTCAGGTTAGCCTAACCATGGTTAAGCAAAGCCCACAGACCTATTTTGAGGAGCGAGAGAGAATTATGGTTCTACGAATATGTGTACGGACGTATGTACTGATTTGGCGACTTTGCGATACGGAAATCTGCATTAGCCGCTGTCACGATACAACGTCAAGTGTTGAGTGAACCCGAAATCTATTGTTGGACTTCCATGACGTACATACGTCCGGAAAACCTCCCCGGAGTTATCATCAATTAATGACCAAAGGTCTCGATCGGATATTGAGGTTATACATATGATGTGTCTCTTCACATAACCTACCCACAAAATAAACAGTTCTATGCAGCGTAATGGATGCATCCGTTACAAACCACGGGGACGTAGAGAGTCTGGTCACTGACGCTTGGTGACCATAGGTGGTATTTTGAGCATTTCTAGCCAGTATAGGTGCACATGGTGGTTCGAGCGGCATGTGCTAGTTGAGCCAGGAATCGGGATACTCATGCACCAAGAGGCCTAAAAAACCCTCCGTGAAAGGATTTATAGGTGTTAACCATGACGCACAAATGCACAGTCGGTGATACGACCTATATATGGTCCCAGCGTCCTCCGTCATATGTGTGGATGTTGATTCTACAAATGACCAGTGGATCCTGAGCTGGATGCCGAATGACGGATTTTGTGGACATGAGTATGTACATACACACACACATAGATAATTGACGCCGTGTGGAGAATCCGCGGCGTCAATTGGGGGGCGGGAGGATCTGTGCGGATGGCCTCATGTTACAGAGTTATATGGCGACAGAGGTAATTTTAAGCGCATGGACAATGTCACTGTTAACAGTCGATGAGGAGTTTTGGTAAAATACACAATCAGTTACAGCCAAGAATTCAACCCGTAAACAAACACGCCAAGAGCGTATAGAGAGAGTTACAGAGAGAGTGTCGAAGGATCATGTGACCCCGCAGTTACATTCAAGGACACGCTCATTATACACACGCACATTAAAGACACAGCGAGGTCAATATATTTGACTACATACATTTTAACACAGCCTGCGACTTCGGAATCTGTTGCATAAAAAACAACAGGTTCGTTGGAGCGTGCGAGAACCAAAAAAGTAAAAGCTGGGGTTCGAAGTGCCCCGGGCTCAATGAGACGGCGACCGGAACTAACCCTTGAACGGATGTGACGGCACAAGTTGAAAATAGTGGGACAAAGTATATCGATGCCGTTGAGTTAAACTTTACCCAAAGTTCCCCAGACGCGGACGACTAACTAGAAACAGAAACAATTTGCGGTTTTCCATAGATAGATACGCACATTGAATCGGCTCGCGCGTCCCGGTAGATGATAATCACGGCCAATTCTAGAAGGGAATATGCGTCATTCTTGGTTATGTAGAGATGATAACGTGGGAGAGTTGGCAGCTTCCTTTTTGGTTTCGGAGAATGACAGATGTGGAATGGATGGACGGAGGAGAGACGAACTGGCGAGTTTTTCTATAGTTCTGGTTTTTGGTGGAGTGGATTACGGAGGTGGCGACTTGTCAACGGTGTGACAGTTATAGTATGGATCATTTATATTGTACACTTTGGTGGGTTAAGGTTATGACGTAGAGAAGAAAAGCGTATTCTAGAGTCAGTGCATGATGATGGTGATGTCTATGGTAGCTTATACTCTGAATGTAGATATGTAGAGACTAACACATCACATGTATGTATGTGTCAAAAATTTCAGCTCAACCAGTTTTGAAAAATATTGTTCACACCACGAAAAGATTCCCCGGAGTTTGTACACACCAACGGCTGATCTACAGGAAACACCGCCCAGCAATACAAATCCGGTATTTATTTAGACCAATCATTGGAATCACTATTATGCAAGTACCCGGCTTCTTGGTCTGTGCACTTCGCTCAGCCAAATACAGCCGTCTTTTCTATCTACAGGTCACGGGCACACGGCCAGTATAGGATCCACAGTTGGTCTCGGCGTCCCGGTGGGTTGACCAGCGAATGCTCAGTATGTGGATCGAACGTCTGTAGATATCTTGTCTTGATGGATTTTGCAGGACTTAGCGTGGTGTACGGTCTTTGAGTGATCTTAGTGTTTACGGCGGTGCTGTTCTACACGTCAAGACAAGACAATGGGTCTATTAACCTGGATGGGGAGGATATCCGGGGAAGAGAGTATAAAGACACGCGGGACGACACCGTTGTGAATCTACATCATTCTTTTGTTCTCCAGGCATTCCTCTCCACCACTATCATTCATCATATCGCATACCCTGCATAGAAGACGCTCTTGTGCTATCTCCTTGCAGTTTCATTCATTATCATACTCCACTCATTACATTAATTTAATTCATTTCCAACATGTTCACCAAGTCCGCTTTGCTCGCGGCTGTCATGGCCGTTCCAGCCATGGCTGCTCCCGCTCAGGCCGTCCGTAACACTGACGATTCAACCTCCTCTACCATCACCAACACTACTCAGACCTACATCCCTATTACTCCAACCATGAAGACCGGTACTGTGACTCCCAACTCCAATGTCACCATGTACTATGGTTCTGCCAACAACACTGCCACCGGGGCCGTCGGGACCATCGGTATGAAACTTGATCTCTCCATGGGTGCCGTGGTTCTTGAGGACATTGCCGAGGTCACCTCTGTTACTTGCCCTTCTGGCAAGATCGTCGTCACCTTCTCCGACAAGACTGCATACCAGAATGCTCTTGCCGATTGGAACCAGGACGATGAGATTTCTATCATTACCAACCATGGCGAGGACTGCGATCTTGACCAAGAGCGTGGTTTCTTCACTGCCAACGGTGAAGCTGCTACTGGTGATGACTCTTCTATGGTCATTACCGTTGATGCTACCCGTGTTAACATGTCTGATATCGCTGAAGTCATGACTATGGACTTTACTGGTGTCCCTATTGCCACTGGCACCGTCGACAGACGTATGGATCTCGGCTCGGGTTTCCCTGTCCCCTTTGACATTGTTGTCCCACCCAACACCTTCTGGTCCAACGAGTTTGCCACAGTTGGTCTTGAATACGCCGAGCTTCACTCCCTCATTACCATGCAGGGTAAGCTCGTCTGGTCGTTCATTAAGGACGAGGTTGAGACTCTCTACTTTGACATTGACGTTGCTTTGAACTCCTCGGTGTCCTTGACCGCCGAGGCCCACTTTGCCTACAAGTACTCGTACAGCTACACCCCTGGTGGTCTCTCGTACGTCGTCGTCAATGTACCCGGTATCATTGAGCTCGGTCCCGGTATTACTCTCGACGCTGGCATTGACTTTGACCTGAACGTCCGGGCTGGCATCACCGCTGATATCAGTGTCAACATCCCCGACGGTAAGATCCACTGGGATATTGTTAACTTCAACGAGTCTACTACTTCCGGTTGGGATGATGTTGAGTACCAGGGTGCGCTCATTGCTACTGAGCGGGTCGGCGGTACTGCTACCCCCTATGTCGATGTCAGCATTGAGCTCGCCTTTAAGCTGTTTGAGCGTATTAACCTTGGCTCTGGTCTTAAGTTCTCCCCTCGCCTGGTTAACACCATCGAGGCTGTTGGTGAGCAAGGCTTGATTGTCTCTGGTACCGGTGATGATGGTACCCTCTACGGTGACCTTCCCACCTCATGTGGCGATGACGTTAAGAACGGCATCAACGTTGAGTCTAAGTTTGTCTTTGGCATCACTGGCTACTTCACTCAGTTCTGGAAGGGTCCTTTGTTTCACATGGAGGTCCCTGTTGGTGAGGCCTGCTGGTCTATCCCCAAGGTTGATGATACTACCATCATTCCTTGAATGTAAGGTGTCTGACCTGTACGATTAGCTTCATGAGCATTTTGCATCTTGTGTGACTCGTTGAAATTGTCGCACAAGCCGTTTCCTTTGTTATGTTTTTGTTGCATTTTTACATTTTTCCTACATTTAATATTAGTATTACGTTACCTTTAACACTCTTGTGGCTATTTGAGAAGTTTTACCCGTGAATGATTTTATCGTGAATTGTTGTGATTTTATTGAGTTTTTGCGATGTTATCCCACCTGAGTTACTAACTCCTAATAGGTTAACGTCTCACGAATTGTATGTATGTATGTAAATTTATAGGCTGAATTCAATTAGTGTAGAGAAATTGACATGTAGTTAGTTGCCAAGTTGTCACTTGTACATTTGTACGTTTTATTAGTTCTACATACATACGTCAAAATTGCTTGTTTTTCAGCTACTCTTCCTTGGCATGCACGTTAAACTTGCTGGTAAATTAACGTCTGAATGCACAGCAAGGGTTATACCCTACATAATGTTAAATACCGAGAGATATACGGCGCAGTATGTTTCTTTTTAAAGTCTCCGTAATCGGGGCGCTGTCAATATACCGCATAAATTATAGAGTTAGTTTCTGGGTTCTTTGGACGATAAACTACCAGTCACTAAAATATAGCGGTGGACGACTAATCGGGGCTATAAGCCGATCCTATTACCTCTTTGGGTATGACAGTTGTTCTAACAGTGGCACAAAAGTCGGCTGAGTTAAGCTTTAACGAAGGAGCCACAGGGGCGAGCAATCAGTTCAAATCGGAGACATTATACGATTTCCGTAGATAGAGTTAGTGGGTTCGTGAAAGTCGGTAATTGGCAATCATATCCGATTGTAGCTGGAAATCTGCGCCAATCTTGGTTCCATAGAGATAACAACGTGTGAGAGAGTCGATAGTTTCCGATCTTGGCTTAGGGGGGTATAGGAACGGATGAACAGATGCGAAACTAGTTTACGAATGAACCGTAGCGCCGGCTGTCGGTACGTTAGATTACAGGAGGGTGGCGAGTTGTCAACAATGGCAGGATGGAGAATCCATATGTCGGTGGGTTAAGGTTATGACGCAAGCATATAAGACATGGGCTGTGGTCAGTGCACAATGAGGGATATGGTGACCGGCGTGTTAAATAGAGACATTTAAGCTTACAGATTGGGTTTATTCGAGTATACCTATCTACATGTGTGTAGAATCTAGTGTCTTAGAAGTTCTTGGAAGAAAATTGACAAAAATCATCACATGTAGTGAGCTCTACACCACCTTCATCGATGATCTACAAGAAACACACGAAACAACATGAACCTGGCATTTCTCTCCGGCTGGCTGTCATCATAATACACTTTCATGCGAGTACCTGAATAAGGGTCTGTGTCCCTCGTTCACCCAATACGGGCATGTTTGCTATCGACAGCTCACGGGCACATGGCCGGCGCACGAGCCACACCTGGACTCGAAGCCACGGCGAGTTAGCAAACGGATAGTAAACATGTGGATGTTTGGTAGATGTTGCCGGACTTGGCGTGTGGAGAGTGCCGAGTTGGAGTGATCTCAACGTTACTAGCTTTGTTTGCCCTCGTAGCGTTAACGACAGAGCGATTAACGGGCTCGGAATGAGGGATGAGGGGGGTATATCGGGAGAAGAAAGGAGACAGGCTAGGATCGAGAGAAGTATAAAGAAACCCAAGATGCCACCGGAAATCATCTCTATCACTTCTTTTGTTCTCCAGGCTGTTGTCTACATTACCACCTCTTCTAATATCTTCTCCGCCGCATCGAGAACGTCTTTGCACCATCTCATCGCAACCACACTCTTTATTTTACCTTACTTTCCTGATATATCTCCTCCTACACGTTTTCTAAACATATCCTAATTCACCTTCCCAAAATGTTCACCAAGTCTGCCCTCCTTGCAGCTGCCATGGCCGTTCCCGCCATGGCCGCCCCTGCTCAGGTCGTCCGCGACACTGACGCTTCAGCTACCACCACTGCTGCCAACACTACCCAGACCTACATTCCCGTCACTTCCACTGACAAGACTGGCACGGTCACCCCTAACGCCAACGTCACTATGTACTATGGTGCCGCTGACAACAGCACCACTGGTGCCATTGGCATGAGCCTTGATCTGTCTATTGGTGCCGTTGTTCTTGAGAACATTGCTGAGGTTGTCTCCGTTACCTGCCCTACTGGCCAAGTCGTTGTCGCCTTCTCGGATGCTACTGCCTACCAAAACGCTCTTTCTGACTGGAACAACGATGACACCATCTCCATGATCACCAACCACGGTGAGGACTGCGATCTTACTGAGGAGCGTGGTTTCTTCACCGCCGATGGAGCGGCTGCTACTGGTGACGATGATACCCTTGTCATCACCGTTGAGGCCACCCGTGTCACCATGGCTGATATCGCCGAGGTCATGACCATGGACTTCTCTGGTGTCCCAATTGCCACTACCGCTCTTGACAAGCGTATCACCATTGGTACTGGTTTCACCGTTCCCTTCGACATTGAGATCCCCGAGTCCACTTTCTGGTCCAACGAGTACGCCTCTGTTGAGCTTGACTACGCTGATCTTCACTCCACCATCACTTTCAGTGGTAAGCTCAGCTGGTCTTTCCTCAGTGCCTCGGTTTCGACTCTCTACTTCGATATCGATGTTGCCTTGAACTCTTCCGTGTCAGTTTCTGCCGAGGCAAACTTTGCCTACAACTACACCTACACCTACAGCCCCGATGGTCTCTCCTACATTCTCATTGACGTCCCTGGTATTATTGAGCTTGGACCCGGTGTTAGCTTCAACGCTGGTATTGACTTTGACCTTGACGTCCAGGCTGGTATCACTGCCAACGCCAGTGTTAGCATCCCCGATGGTAAGATCCACTGGGACATTGTCGACTTCAACCAGTCCACTACTTCTGGCTGGGATGCTGTCGAGTATGAGGGTGCTATTGTTGCTACTGAGCGTGTTGCCGGCACTGCTACTCCCTTTGTCGATGTCACCGTTGAACTTGCCTTCAAGCTTTTCGAGTCTCTTGATCTTGGTTCCGGTATCACCTTCTCTCCTCGCCTGGTTAACACCATTGAGGCTGTTGGTGAGCAGGGCCTGATCATCTCTGGCACTGGCGATAATGCTACCATCTACGGTGACCTTCCCACCTCTTGCGGTGATGACATCAAGAACGGCATTGATGTCAAGTCTGAATTTGTCTTTGAGATCACTGGTTACTTCACCCAGTTCTGGAGTGGCACTCTCTACAGCGTGGACGTCCCTATCGGTGAGGCCTGCTGGTCGATTCCTGAGGTGAACACCACCATTCTTGCTTAAGTGCGAGGATTATTACCTGTATTATTAGCTTTTTGAGTACTTTGCATCTTGTGTGACTGGCGGTGTACTGGGTCACGCAAGCAGTTTCTTATGTTTTCTATGCATTATTGATTTTTAATACCAATTTGATTTTAACTGTACCTTTTTTTGTCTTACCATTTGTGATTAATTTACATACAACATGTTGGCAGATAAGAGTTAGCTCTTTTGGCCTTTTTAAACATCATTGAGATATATGTTTCGAGTTAGATAGATAACGGAAAGCCCGATTTCATGCTAAGAATCACCGTAAGATTCTTTCAGCAACTGTCGACTGTTCCTTCATCGTTAATTATAGTGAACACTCAGTCTTGGTACATCGGACGGTAATGAAACAACTAGGGCCAATATACAAAGCCCAACTTGTGTGCACCGGTGGTCATGCGAGCCGGCGATCGACATTTTTATGCACCAAATCAACGCATTTAAAGGTCTCTGTACGAAGTATAGAGCGAGGTTACACGTTTATAGAGCATGCACATATGACATGTTTGAGATCTACAATAGAACGGCCAAGGCCCGATGTAGGCTTCATCCCGAAAGGATCACCGGCCGAGTATGACGTTTGTCGAAACAAGTTGTACAAAGGGCGGTTGGTTTAAGCTTCGTAGGAACAACTAAAGTCTGCAACCATCTCAAAATAGAAAATACACTTCCACTTACACGCCTTTATACACCCGTCACAATTGGTTAGTGCCTGCCGGCATATATGTATTATCCCCGAACATAGAAGGGGGGCTCCACCGGCAGCAACGGCATCACGAAAGGTCGTGGGTAAACTGGCAGCTTCCTATTCCGGACCTCAACCTACATAACCGAGCGATAGAAGAGGACGCTGAGTGGTCGATGGTACGTAGCGAGCGCTGTCAAAGAAATAAACTGTTATGCGCACGACTGGTTACTTGGTCCGTGTGCGACTTTCTGTTCGATTCGGTCGGGTTTGGGGTGACGGCTCATGAGCATATGGTCGGTGCTCGAGCCACTAGTGGCCCCGGCACTCCGGTGAGTGACAATGCAGGATGATGTTGAGCATGTGAATGCACGATAGACGGTGGATGTGATGGTGGTGGAGACATCGCACGAAAAGTATGAGCGGAGGCAAAAGATGAGTATAAAGAAGACTGTGATGTCGCCCGGATTGTACTCCATCATTCCCTTTCTTCTCCAGGCAGTCGTCTTCACATCCACTCCTTCTAATATCACCAACTTTGCAGCGAATTGCCCTAGTGCATCATTCCAGCATATTCATTCATTCATTATTTACTTTATACTTTAATTTACCAAGATGCTTACCAAGTCTGCTCTTCTCGCGACCGCCCTGGCCGTCCCCGCCATGGCTGCTCCCGCCGTTAGCCAGGGTGTCCGTCACTCCAAGTGCTCCGCCCCCGCTACTGCGGCCAACACCACCCAGACTTTCGTCCCCATCACCGCCGCTGACAAGACCGGCAGTGTCACCCCTGCTTCCAACGTCACCATGTACTACGGTACTCCTGACAGCGCTTCCACTGGTGCCATCGGTATGAGCCTTGACCTTGCTGTCAACGCTGTCATGCTTGAGGATATTCCTGAGGTCAGCTCTGTTACTTGCCCTTCTGGCAAGGTTGTCGTTACCTTCTCTGATAAGACTGCCTACCAGAACGCTCTTGCCGACTGGAACAACGATGAGACTATCTCCCTGATCACCAACCACGGTGTAGACTGTGACCTTGACGAGGAGCGTGGTTTCTTCAAGGCTACCGGCGCTTCTGCCACCGGTGATGCCTCTTCGCTCACCATCACTGTTGATGCTGCCCGCGCCGAGATGTCCGATATTGCTCACGCCATGGCTATGGACTTCACTGGTATCCCCCTTGCCAGCAGCGCGATTGACAAGCGTATCGCCTTGGGTGGTGGTTTCCCTGTCCCCTTTGACATTAACGTCCCCTCTACCACTTTCTGGTCCAACGAGTACGCCTCTGTTGCTCTTGACTCGGCTGAGTTGCACACTGTGATTACTTTCAGTGGTAAACTCAACTACTCGTTCCTTCAGGGCAAGCTTCTTGAAATGTACTTTGACATGGATGTGAACCTGGACTCGTCTGTCTCCTTGACTGCCGATGCCCACTTTGCCTACGCCGATACCTTCACGTACACTCCCGATCAGCTGTCTTACACTTTGATCAACGTCCCTGGTATCATTGTCCTGGGCTCCAACCTGACCTTCGCTGCCGGTATTGAGCTGGATGTTAATGTTCCCGCTAGCATTACCACCGAGGTTGACTTCAAGATTCCCGATGGTAAGGTCCACTGGGACATTCGCCAGTTCAACCAGTCCAACGTTTCCGGCTGGGACAAGGTTGAGTACGGTAGCTCTCTGATTGCCCATGACCGTGTTGCCGGCTCTGCCAACCCCAGCATTGACATCAACGTTGATCTTTCTCTTGACCTGTTCAACGCTGTCCACCTCCACTCTGGTCTCAAGCTTTCCCCTCGTCTGGCTAACAGCCTTGAGGCTATTGGTGAGCAGGGTCTTATTCTCGAGGGTACCGGCAGTGACCCCCTTCTCTACGGTGACCTTCCCGCTGCTTGTGACACTAGCATCAAGAACGGTATCGATGTCAAGTCTCAGTTCAGCATTGACATTACTGGCTACCTCAACGATATCTGGTCTGGCAAGGTCTTCAGCCTTGACACCCCCGTTGGTGAGCTCTGCTATGCTATCCCCACTCTGAACACCACCATCATCTCTTAAATTGGAGTACGATCCGTATGATTAACGTCATCAACATATTTCGCATCTTGTGTGGTCCCTTGAAATAGGGCAGCTCAAGCTATTTCGTTTATTACTTTTGCATTTTTGATTTTTTAATACCACTGTTGCTTGAAAACTATCCTACCTAGCATGAATACATGTTATACGTGCAAGTGTGACTGTTGTCAATGTTGTGAAAGTTGTAGTGTAGAATATACATAGCCCCTTATATGTCGAACCATCATACGGTTGTAAACTGCCTCAGGACTAACTTTTGCTGAATTCCTATGTATACCCAGATCCCGATGCATAGACGTCGCGTGTTAGACCTGACCAACAAGTCATCAATACTTAGTAGCTGCCCTTGGATTTCTAGCTATTCCGATCGATCTAAAGCCAACTTTTGATACAACAAGTATCTCTAGTGGGTTATGAGACGCAAAAGACACATCGTAATCTTATGTTCTTCTCCTTCTTTAGATGTAGATAATTAGTTGCTAGTTCTTGGCCTATGAGCACTCTACAGTCCATCTTATTCAACCCCTATTGTACAATAACTGTATTATCACCTTACTGCGTTTTGGGGATATGCCAGTATTACAGCATGAAAAAGCTGGACTCTTTGGTCTTTGTTATTAGTTGGTAAGATCTCATCGACTATAAGGTTGGAGCTTCTGAGCCTAACCCCAATTCGGACTATTACCAACCCTAACAGTGACCTCCAGACAGGGTACATACACAGAATCGGACCACCTTCATTACATGACTAGGTAAGATCTCCGAACGATTGTTGGTCACCTCACTTTGCCTTGCAATGTAGCGGAGCATTATAGACATGAGGTTCGACGTGGGAGGCCTAATAAGAGCAGTTTGAGTAACAAATTGATCGGTTGACCGAGTAGCAGAATGAACGTTGCTCCTCGGGTTGGCGGGTTGAAAGGCGGAGGGGCGTTGAGGGCTACTTTGAGTGGTCTCGCTACCTTCATTCTTAGAAAATAAAGGACCCTTACTGTTTACTTCTGCTTTCAGGTAGTAATAATCCCTATGTGATGTTGTTCCGTGTTTTTAGTTATTGTTTTGTCATGGAAAAGTTCGAACATGTTTGAAGTTGCCACCAAAAAACATCACAAGGCGCCGAGGGCAGATTCGAATGTGTTGTAGTATTCTAGTACCGACCATGGAAAAATGGTATTGCATTTCTTATTGGTTAAATATGCTACAAGGTGCCGGCTGTCTATGTGGGGGCGAGGTTTGTGTCAGCCTCTGCCCTGTCTAATGGCTGCTCACTAAGTGTTCGCTTCTCACTGTATAGGAATTGCCTCCTATATAGACCCTGATAGAACAGCACTAGTAACAAAGTCCAAAGGTTTCGCTTCTTTTTGGCGCAGTGGTATGCTGATGCCTCCCAGTCCGTCAGTTTGATTGTAACTATGCCCGTCAACCTGCATATTTATTGGAAGACTGCTCTGTATTTTTAGGGGCGCATTTTTGATTGAACCATACCCCGCACTTTTATGCAGGCCTCTGAAAGACTCAAGTTGCATTAGCCCAAAAGCATGTGTAACAGGTTTGCTGATATTTGGACGTTTTTTATTCTCGTGGAAAACAACACACTTGATGTCCGTAGCTAATCACCGCGGATTAGACTTCACAGAAACGCAACAATGTTCCTGTTGAAATTCATAGATATAAGAATAAATTGGCAACATATCTATGCCTTGACCTTATATGACGAAGTTGGCGAGGTAAGATGCTCGCAAAACGTGCCCTTGGTGTGTCAAACTAACAGCAATAGCCTACAAAGGATATTTCACATTTGAAGGAAGATAATGACTTTGGCGAGACGTGCGCTGAGTATAATCGTCGAGCCGTTACAGAAGTCGGTGCAGCCCAAGGTTGGTGCGCGCCATGTATCGACATGTTTCTTGGCTATACGGTAGTTGAAGGTTGTCAATCCTGCGAGGAGGAGTACGTGCAACGAAATATAGAAAGCACTGTGGATGCAAACGGCGTTAAGGTGTATACTCAGATATGTCCTGTCGGCGGTTCACAACCAACAAATCTTGAGTGGTGGACACTTGGAGACTCGGATATACAGCAGCTACTTTCTATGCCACAAGCGGCGGATTTCAAGGAACGAAAACCATGGAACATATTCCCGAAAGAAACATGGGACAAGTTGTTAGCACGAGTGGGACTGACATGCGGATGCTCAATGTGTTTTCAAATAGCCCGGATGGTAGTTGGGCGGCTGCATGGGATATCCAATATTGGTGCGAGGGTGGCGATAAAATCATTCATGCCTAACCTTGTTTACGGTTATGAAAACCCGCCCGGATTATCGGGTGGTTATCTCCAGGTTCCGTTCTCATGGGAACGGTACATGGAGGGAGAAAACCAGCCAAAAGTCGAGTACACCGGAGACTTGGAGATACCCCTACGGAGCAATCAAAAGCAGATCGACGTCATGTGCGACAGACTTCGATTTGATGCTCTATTTCTAAAGGGAGTGCTAGACAAATGCTTCGAGGAGTGTTTACAGCCTTCGGCAGTATCTTCCGATGCACATGATAGTCGTAAGCCACACGATGTCATTGTTGATGTCCCAAGCTAATGTTGCCTGTAGAGTTCCCCAATTCATTCCGTCTTATTGACGTACAAAAGCAATGCGTCGTCCACATTGGAAATGTCCACGTCAAATACTCCGCCATTAGTTACCGATGGGATTCAAACGATGTCAACATGCTGACCAAGAAGAACGAATCTCAATTTATGACGCCTGAATTCCTATCCACCACAACCATGTCCAGAACTCTGTATGACTGTATGCAACTGGCCAAGGACCTCGGTATTCCATACATTTGGATTGACCGCTATTGTATTATTCAAAGCGATGACTTAGAAAAGGCCGAACAAATTCATGCAATGGGGGACATCTACGCCAACTCGTGGTTGACGATTATCTGTGCATTGGATAAAGACATCAACTCAGGGTTATACGGTTATAGCCGTAACTTTGGGCGCTCATTTTGCGATAGGGACTTCAGAAGTGTTGAAGGCACCATAGATCAATGGGGGTATTTCAAAAGTGAATATGAACCCGAGTGGGCTACACGAGGGTGGACACTACAAGAAGAGCATCTTTCTCCTCGGCGTCTTTACATGACAGATTTTACACTTGCCTGGCATATAAACTGCCCAACCGTAACATACCACCATGTGGCACTTGGGCGGATACGTGAGCCTGACGATGTGTGTTGCTCGGATATCACAAGTTCTCTTACTCGGATTGTAGAATCATATATTGGTCGTTCTTTGACGTATCCGATTGACAGACTTAACGCCATATCAGGATTTTTGAAGGCTAGGGGAGTTGAACACATCTATGGGATCAACACACGAAGAATCAGGAAAAGCTTGATGTGGTCGGAACACATGTATGGTGTCACGGGAGCCAGGTGTGATGCCTTCCCCACGTGGTCTTGGGCTCACAAGTTTACCAAGACGTGGTGGCAGGGGCCAACTCATGATTACAAATTGTATAAATCAGCCCCAATATTACACCACCTGACCCCAATGGCCAAACGAGCTTCTATAATTCGGCGCATGGGTCTCAACATCAATTTTGTGGATGGGTTGAGTGATAGGCATTTAGTAGTTCTTGCTAGAGGCCCCCATCGTTCACGGAAACATCCAATGGCCTCGTCCATGGTTGACATGTCAGCCCAAATATCCAAGGTTATCCGAGTCAGTTTGTTCCCGGGGCGTTATCACTCTGGGACAAGCCTGGACACCTTTTTTCTTCTGGTCAAGCCGATGGCGGCACCTACTGAACCCACAAGTCCAAATGTAATCCACGCCAGGCGTGAGGGCGCCACTAACCTTGTTGGCGATTTCGGGGATTTTCCCATAGATTTCTACAGCGCTGCCTGGATTCGCCCTATGGCAATCCAAAGCATGACACGGCTGAAGACTTTCCGTCTCCGGCTACACTCCAAAAAACGCGGGTATAAAAGCTTCCGACTCCACAACTCCAACATTCATCGCAAGCACAAAAAGCCTATGGAGAAGACGCCGCAACATACCAGAAGCTGTGTCGCCACCAGCTTGGCCAAACCAGAAATATGCCATGTTAAGGTAGTTAACAGGCGAAAGCCAGTTAATGGAGCATACTACGGTCGTGCCTCCCGGGCAAGCAATCCGCTGTATCAGACATACGTTCTCCATTAGTATCCTGGAGATTTGTATCGAAGACTTTGAAACTCAATGTCATAACCAGGCGGTATCTCAATCACGATGCAGGGTATTCGAGCTTATTGTTTCCTTGGATGCTGAGCAAGCAGGTGTCAAGGTGTTATCTAGCGTTCATGATAGGCAATGCTGCACAAATTATGTCCAAAAAGGCATGACTAGTTTCTAACTCCTACCCCGGTGGTCATATACGTTAAAATCTACAGATATACCAACTCAATCAAGGGATCTCTAGTCTCGTGACATCATACATCATAACCTGCGACACTAAGGATTAACGAGCGGGACTGGGTAAGGTGACGGCACTGGTCTAATGGCAGAGTATCAGCCTAGAAAACTACACAAGCGAAAGGCCAATGGAGGTTATACTCAGAAATTAACACAGACATATAGATTAGGGTGGGGAACAACAAAAATCAATTATAATTCTATGACTACAAGCTGTCGTTCATGTTCGTTATCCCGTCACGTTGGATACAATCAACTACTGCAACCCCGTTCTCTTGTTCCCTAGCTCCTCGTCTCCTTCAATCTCCGGATCCGAACCATGTAAGTCTTGATGCATTTTCGTCAACAGATTTCCCTGGGCTTGGATTTCTTGAAATGACTCCCCTCCTTCATGAGATAGAGGCACTGCACCGTCGGTTTGTACAACTTCAGGTTTCGTGTTTGTTGTCTGGGGTTCCGATCT
This sequence comes from Huntiella bhutanensis, assembly GCA_002018275.1. Classification (NCBI taxonomy): domain Eukaryota; kingdom Fungi; phylum Ascomycota; class Sordariomycetes; order Microascales; family Ceratocystidaceae; genus Huntiella; species Huntiella bhutanensis. The sequence continues at coordinate 162,857 of MJMS01000026.1, read as the reverse complement.
ATTGATAGTACCCAGGACAGGACGGTGCTCGGCGGGAACAGAGTGCAGAATTTCGATAGAAGTAATCTCATCCTCAGGTTCTCGCAAGCAGTCTGGCTCCTTAACGCCATCAGACTGCGATGTACCATCGGTAGTAACTGTGATAGATATTGAGATTTCCAATGGTTGCTGGGAGTTGAGGGCCTGCGGCCTTGGTCGCAAGACAAGGGGCAGTGTCCAGTTATTGCCATCGAGAATACCGGAGTTATCATCTAGCACTATGTGCTCATTGTCCAGGATTTCTCTTTCGGGGGGTGAATTAAACAATGCCATCGTAGTTTCTGTATCTACAATCGTGTCTTGCTCCTGAAAGCCCAGTGACAGTGATTCTACGCTTGGTTGCATAGGCGTGCCTTCGTTATCGAGCTCCTCTCTTGTCAATTCAGGCAGTGGTTGCCACAACTGACCTTCAGCTAAATCGTCGTGGACATCCAAACCTGGCCATAATTCTACTGCTTGTGGTTCCGTGTCAGCAGTCCCATCTAGGTGTGGATCATCCTGCGATTCAAGCCATTGCTCAAATATATCGTCATCGGAATCATATATCTCGACATCAGGCGACCGAGTAGGCTGACTAATAACGAGCCCAGATGCCACCCACAGGTATCGGGGTACGGACTCGAGCTCGTCTTCGTTCTCCGACTCCGATTCTAAGCCGGTATAATCAAAACTAGAACTCTCCGGCTCATGCCAATGCAGTGGTAACAGTGACCCCGGGACGATGTCTTCCTCCATATTGGCATCACCATCGTTAATATTGGCATTACCTGTCTCAGCCTCGGAGGTCGACGCTTTGATATCATCCCAAACATCTTGATATTCATTTCCAGGTGAGCCCTCATCCTCATTTTGGTCCTCCTCCGGTTGCAACGTTGAAAACAGCCAATCTCGCAGCAACCCAGCATACAATAGTCCACCTTGGTTTTGGATACCAAGATACTGCGGAGTTTGACCCAAGGCCACATCGATAGGATCAATGTCCCACCCTGGTGGCTCTAGCTCGGCGCTTGAGCTATCTGAGTGAATGTTCGAGGAAGGATTAAGAAATGAGCCCTGTAGATCTTCTTGCGTAGAACCCAAGATTGCAACCCCATCCCGCTGGATCTGCACGTTGTGGTGGTCATCTTGGTAAATAGACCTAGCGTCAGTACCATATCCAAGTAGACTAGTAGAAAAGTCTTCAACGACAACGGACGTTCTTGTCTGCAGCAATGGTATTGCAGGCACATGAACGAAGTTTACATTTTCTCCAGCAGAGATTCCGTTCATGTGTAGTGGCATTGCGCTATTGAGTTGCTCCCGGATGATTCCCATTACGCCCGGCGATGAAAGGGCAACCTCGTGTATCATATTGACTGCCCGACGACAATACACCTGAGAGTTCATTGCATAGTCATTGAAAATCCGAACTCCGCTTGCAAAGTCTGACACATCAAATCTCATTCTCTCGGCCGTCTGCTGGCACTGGGCAGCAAAGTCAGCCTCTTGAGTTGTAACACCCTCACAGTCATCAGTACGGGGCAGTTTGTACTTGAGATACAGGAAGATGTTCATGGCTAAGAGATCGCGATACATGTGATAAATGTCATTATGTGTGCCGACAAGGCTTCGAAGCAAGGCGGCAGTCTGTTCCATGCCCATTACAGAGATTCCTCCCACGCTGAAGTCAGGACCAATGTCAGGCCATGAATCAAGGCTTTGAATGTACCGAATACATTTAGCCATACATAGGACCGGTTGCCTAGTACTTTGCGCGCCTAGGTACATGATCTCTTGCGGGAGCTCCGAAATCCATAGACCTGGTGCTAATCTCACTCTGTTAATGGAGTGGTTAATGTCCTGTGCTTGGACCGATGGGGTGTTGGTATCGTTGTCAGACATTGCGAATACGATATTCTTTGGTAGCTACAACCAAGTCTTAAAACTGTTCACTAGGTTTGTTAGTTTACTCATCCGTTTGCACAGGGATAGGATGATTTGCATACAACGAAAGTGAGACTACAATAGTCTTGAGACGATGTCAGGCGCCAAAAAGAGAAAGTCTTCAGGGAAACAAAAGAATTGTCCAATGGACGAGAAATATATCGGCACAATTCAAGAATTCCTGTAAAAGACACACAAGGCTGGGTGGTATGAACAGCAGAAATTCTGAAAACCCAACTACAACGTCGCGTGCCTGTGCAAACAAACTTGGCAGATTTATGAATTTGTTTGATAAGTATCAAAATGGCGATGCCTGTGGTGTAAGTGAAAATGTGACTGTCGCAATTCTGTAAGTTCGATGGGGAGTCTGGTAGAATCGATCCAGCAAACTCTAGATTATGAAGAGTCAGGCTTTGTTTCTTGTAGGTTTGTTGTTAGTCTTTTCGAAGAATGGTAGGTCCTATACACTGAACTTGAACTGTTCATTGAGGCAGGTACAGACATTCGTTAGAAGGAATCCACAAAATCAATGGTGAGCGGGTAATTGGACAGGCAGTTTTGATTTGGCACTATAGCCCTGTGAAGCAGGCCCCTTACCGCTTGCACAAATGGATTGTACAACCTGTCTGTCCTCCTGCACTTTATGGACTGGAACTACAAAGTTTTCTTGCTTTCTTTCCAGTTGAAACCATTCCCGGCGCTACAGGTTGATTGGTGGCTTACCAAGGCAACTCTCAACGTAAGCACCATCTCCGTCTATAATGCCATACCTTTGACCCTTCAGTTGGATAATATTTGAGGCAATAGTGATACTTTCCAAAATGAGAAAACAGCCATTTGAGGCCATGGAAAGGGGCTTGTTAGATTTATGGCAGGAATAGAACATGAACAGAGTGATATTCTTAAAATCTACCCGGTCGAGGCTCAATCGGATGAACCATTAACTATCCAGGTGCTACTTGACCGGGTTGACAGTCAAGGCCTTGGTTAAAAGACTTCAGTTGATGGACTACACACCTAGATTTAGAAAGAACCTTAATATGTCAGGAGCCACATGAAAATGCTAGAACCCAAATGAAGAAACGGCTCACGTACATAAATCATCCCGACTATCTATGAAGTAGAATAATGTGGTGCATGAGGTGTCGAGCCAGAAGCCATAAACCTAGTGACCGCCAGCGCGAATGGACTTTGACGACAGATATCGTCAATTTTAATTACGTTCAAGACATAATTGTCAACGTGCAATCCAACAACATGTAAGTTTCGATCCGTCGTTCATCACTTGAGCAAAATTACATGGCCGGGCACCCGTTTAAAGTGTGTCAACTTTCAACACCAATTCACAATCACGAACATTATTTCTGCATTCATCTGGAACCAAGGCATGAAAGTCTTTCAGCAGCTGATGTTGCCTCCTCAGCTCCATCTTGTTTTCCAGCCTGCTGCCTGCTTAGATGCTAATCCCGAGTCCTCTGATAATCTACGTTTCCTGTCAGTATTCCTCTCTCAGTATTTGCATACAAGCACGATATAGTCTTAAGCTTGCTAAGCGTGAGCCGCTGTGAGGCTGTATTGAAGTTTGAGGACCCAGACTTTGGAATGTCTGCTAACCGTTGATACATCACCACTGTGTGTAGTTCCAAAGATAACACCATGTCCAGCCGGTCTGATACCAGCGATGTCTTCCACATACCAGACGGGATGTCCTCTCCACTTTTCCCAGAAGTTGAAGCGGAAATGATGCTCGAATTTGCATTGTTGATTCCCTTGCCAGATTCACGACCGTCATCCCCCGAAGACGAGCCGATCGATGATACTCCCGAGCCTATAGACTTCACGATGTCAACTGAGGAAGCTCAAGAGCTGTCCCGGTCCACCGTTGTTGGCGAAGCAGCTGCGGCGGCTTAGATGAAACCAAGATGCGGCCGGGTTGTCAAGAAATTCACAACGTTTTTCCCACTCAAATCTTAGAATTGTGATATGATGTGGTGGTGGCCAGCGCATCGAATAAGTGAGGTTGCGGTACTATTTCTTTCGAGTTGTGCAACAAGAACCTCCATTTAGACACAGATATCCGTTACAGCCCGCTCTTGAAGTGGCTTAAACAAAAAAGGCGCCGAACGCCTGGGAGGGCCAAATTGCAATTGCTGCGATGAAAGGTGTTCATGGTTTTTAACTCTTTTCCTACTCACAGTGGCGTAGTGATTGATATGATGTTTATACCTCTTATGCAGAATCTGTGAACTGGTAAACGGTTGTCTTTGCCATGCGTAACAGCGCATTAAAGCTAGACAACACTGCAGTTCTACCAGTAAATGGATACATTCAGATAACAAGAAGTCAAGTTTAACTGTTGTGGTACGGAAAACTTAACCCATCCTCCCAGGACCTGTGTCCTCACATGACCTTCCCAAGTAGTGATCCTCTACTCTAACCACAGTCGTGTAGAGATACCGCCCAGACAGTACTGACGGTCTAGTCGAAGCCATTGTTTTGCACGACTTGTCATACGACGATGGGGATACAAACGAGATATTCTCTTTCTAAGAAAAATGTAGGCTAACTGATTTGGCTGATGTTCAGTTTCTTACTAATATCTAACCCCGTTCGGCACCCCTAACTTGGTAGATCGACACAGATAACTTTGGCGGGACACAGACATGCTGCATTGTTGAGCTGACGAACTACTTGCTCCTGCCATCGGTCCTGTCGAAAACAACACGAAACCTGACTGTGTTTCATGCTGTGAACCGACTCGGTGTTCAGGGAGCCAGGTTAACTTATGGATGTAGCTTGATCTGGTGAACCCTGCGACTAGCGACGTTAATATAACGATTTGAAAGTTCAATCTGTACATTTGTGTAAGACAGTGTGGCCATTGAAATGGAAATGGTGCCTAGTGAAAGCAGCCACGTTTCGTGTCACTAAAGTGTCTATGTATTGTCATCTTCGAATCTTCTCCATAGGGTCGAGGTCTTACTTCCCAAAGCCTCTCTATGGTTGAAAGGTGACTGACAGTGGCTATTATGGGATCAATGGTCTTCATGTATTTATAGGCACTGGAACATTAGATAAGATACCATCTTCTGGACCAAAATAATTACTACCATTCTCTGCTCTGGACTGAAGAACTTGGTTATAGTTAAGAATTCAACAGGAGCTAGCAGATGTTTGAGAGGATTATATCATAGGGATATCAGGTGGCTGTATTAGACTATGTGAGCTAGTCTCTGTCCTCGGCACCCATGGTCAATATATATTCACAAACAATAGCCCTCTCAATCACATACGACCATAGCCTGCGGAAAATACGGGGTCCCGTCTGCTCCCCCATAGTCAAGCCACAGAGCGCTGGATTAGTAGTACGGTGGGTGACCACGTGCGAATACCCGGTGTTGTATGTAACTTTTGCTTTTTGCCCTTTTTACCCTTTTTGGTTATAAACCTTGACATCCCGGCAAAAAGCCCTGCACCGTGATAACAAAAAAATGCAAAGCTAACCCTAAAAAGAATCGACCAAGCAGGGACTCGAACCCTGAGCCTTTGCCAAGCTGGAGAACAACCGGAAGACAACGCGCTACCATTGCGCCACTCAGCCTGATATATTAGTCAGCGTGTTATCAAACTATATAAACCCGTTGGAAGTGGACGTTATTTTGTGCAAGCGACGTATTGAATCGGAACTTGGCTGGCGTCCCGAGTGAAGATCTGGCAAAACGATTCAAGGGTACCCGAGAGATCAGGAAGGCTATACCAGTGTGTCCTGTTGGGAATATGCTAGCTGTTTTGGTCGATACCCCTTAAATGTCCACAAAGTCTCAGAGACCAACGAACGTACCGTTCCTATGAAACATCCTTCCCAGTGTTGCTCTTGTACCGGACCTTCAAGTCCACGTTTCACTATTTCCTTGAACATGGCCTACTTGCTATATATTTTGTCGTACACTTGACGTTCGAGGAAAATAACTAAATCACTTGGTAGTACGTTACTACGTATTCAATCATCGCAAATTGCAATATACAACATCACAATAAAGTTGCCATGCCAAAAATATGACCGTTGTTTTTGGGGTTTAGACTGTTGGTTATTCACTAACTACGCCACTAGATATCCGTTGTGCCATTGTGATGGTCAAGCTTAGTTACACAAGAATACACCATTTCGTGCCTGAGCTCCCACATCAAGGCTGCGGGCAATGTAAGTTGCCAATTGAGCAATTGGCGTTGGTATCCACGGCATAGTATAACTATTGGTAAAAACTCGGGAGCTTGTAGATTTCAGAGGATTGAGTAGTACTCACTTCACTCACGGAGACATCACACAACAAGATGAGGCCTATCAAGTTCACGGTAGACTATTCTGTCAGCGTCGAGCGGTTAGCCACTATAATTCATTACGATGTACAGTACATGTATTATTGTTATGTCATTGTCACATAGACCGACTTGTTGAGCGAGTTTAGTTACATGCCCAGTTCGTTTATTAGGTTATGTAGACCTATGCGATCTGGGTCTTCTTTGTCTACCTGTTTCCAATCACCCCACGCTTCAAAACCCAGATATACATCAAACAATTGGGTTTCTACCATAACGTCACCGGATTCTCATAACTGTTGCGTATTCCTTTATAACTATTCTTGGTCTCCAAGGAAGTATGTAGATTTATTTCCTCACGGAAGTACCTATCCAACTTTAAAAGAACGGCCATTTCTTAATTCCCATCCCCTCATTAAACATACACGAACCTAGGCATAACATCTTTCCAAAACCGCACGCAAACCTTGTTTCTGCATGGCAAATGCTGTACCGAGTCGGATCTATGCCACAGTAGAGATTAGAACTGGATGAACACATTTTCAAGCGTATTTTTGAATCTACCGAACGATGAAATGCACTGGCGTGTTTCAGTGGTATATGGTCGTGAAATATCTCCATCTCGTCGCGGTGGTAGTGTTAAGCGGTCACGAGTGATAGGTATAATCCGTTTTTACAGGTGTAGTTTTCACAACAGTAGTGGTTGGTTGGCCGCAATGATAATTCTACACTACATCATAATAACCGCATCGATTAGTGTCCACATATCACATTATGTATAGCTATTCAGTTCAAAGCGATGTATGGTTATCTGTGGTGTCACGGTATCTCTATTGATGATAAATAATCTACTCCTACATTGCTCTTCTTGCGAGAGTCCATATGAATCAGGCTTCACTCTTTTCCAAACTAGCATCCCATGATAAGTCTTGTTTAGTAGGTAGACATTGTCTAAAGGGTTAAACGAATGTGAACTAGCTCTTGCATCTCTACCGACGCGCTGTCTCACGGATAATACAAAAAGACAATCAAGACCAATGGAAGAAATAGATCTATATCCTTGGTGTTCAAGACGTGACCGGCACAAACCAAACACCATGGTCGAGCTTAATACCGTGGATCAAATCAATGATCCCCCAATATGCCCCAACCAGCAAGAATATAAACCAATCTGCGTGGCAACCCGTCATGATATCCGGACTATCCCATTTGAATCCCGTTCTAGTCTCACAGGAAAGTCATAGATCTAATTCCCCTACCCCGATTTCTTCGCCTGGCGCCGAATACCCCGTTCCCTATTTCTTCTCTTCTTCGCAGCCCCCGACGTATTTGACTTCGGTGGATTCGGCGTCGGTTGGGGCAGTGGTCTTGAGGGCGGTGCCGGTGGCTTTGACTTAGGTAGTGCCGGTTGAATAGACCTTGCCGGTGCCGATGCATTTGATCCAGAAGCATTCGGGGCGGGGGCCCTAGAAGCTGCCGGTTGGCGATTATTCACCGGGGGTGACGCCCGTCTATTAGATTTCACCGGAGGTATCTTCAACCTACCAAGCCCCGATATACAACGCGCCGGGTCATCGTCAGGGCTACTGAAACTAAAATTCGCCGACAAATGGTCGCAAACGTCCTCCGCAGTAATAAGGTTCTGGGCAATCTTGTCGGAATTCATGACGCTGTATGGCACGACCCAAAAGACCATGGAACATGTAGCATGTGTAGAGACATCCTTAAACCAGATAGCGCTATGTTGCATAGCCGGATGCCCCGCTTCCTTGCACAAGGTGACGTTTGTCTTCCACCTCGTAATCCAAGACAAGCACTCCAGATCCGTAGAAGGTGGCGACGCAAGAGACCGCATAGCCGTATTATACAGTTCTGCTATTTCCGGGGTAGGAGGAGTCTTGTCGATGTTAATGACATTAGGAACATCCAACGTCTTGCATATCGCATCGTAGGCTATACATGAGTCGCCAACCTCGCTACCCTGAATACCAGCCAAAAGCCACGGCGAAACATTCATCTTCATCCAAGTCCAAAGCGACTTCTTCGCCTCATCCTCACGCTCCCAAATCTTCAACGCCTGATCAAACTTCCCCGAAATCTGACCCAAATCCTGCTCCCAATCCTGAAGTTTCTGCGTATACGCCATCATAGAAATCTTAAAATGCAGCTCATCCGTCGACGTCGCACCCGGTCCGTTGCCCGATTCATGCTCTAGTAAGCTTGCGGGAAGCTGAGGGATAGGCGGCAGTGAAGGAATCGCCGAGTAATCAGGTTGAAGACCCGGGTTTGGCTGCCAGGGATTCGCATCTCGGGTGGCGGGGTTGATGTTTTTCCAGATGCCGCTTTTCTTAGCCTCCCATTCAAAGGCCTCGGCGAACTCAGGCCAGTCTTCAAACGACGTGAGTGTGCCGGTGTAAGCCATCCCGGTAGTATCGGAAAAGATGAGGATTTAAAAACGTATCAATTGATGTGCACAAACAATCGCCAATGAAGAAGTAGCAATTGATATCGTTTATTTTCTGTGTACCGAGTATAAAAAAAAGAAAGTCTTGAAATTAGTGTTCTTAGATTCGTAAAGGGTAGGCAATCCATAAGCAATTAGCGCCTTTATACTTTGCTTCAAACTAACAACAATCACGTGAAAGTCTTTGATCAACGCGTGATGTTTCTAACCCTAATGTGTGACCATCTATTTTTGGCATAGCTTTCGAAATAACGACTCCGCTCATCAGCAAGGTCTGATGGTGTAGTTGGTTATCACGTTTGTCTAACAGTAACATTGTTGCTTGGACACAAAAGGTCGGCGGTTCAAGTCCGCCTCAGATCAATCTTTTTTGGCTGTTTGGCCGAAGCCTCTGTTTTTTTGCCGTTCGTGATATCAATTGAAGTTTTTTTGCACCGTAGCCGCTGCACGGAAAACTTAGTCGAAGATTTGAAGTACATACATACCTATGTAGTGACGTCATGTGTGTTTTACGAAGCTTCTAGTGTAAAGTAGATATTGCCACGCGGGATAACTTGCACCAAATAAAGGCCACGAATTTGAGACGGCACCGCTGGAATAGCCTTTACTAGTAGAGAATAGGAAAGGGTCCATAGTTTGAATACCACGTGGACAAGGTTGGTGTAAGTACACCAGGACGAAACTTGGATGTCCCAAATACATTCCACAATTCCACAACGACCAGAGAACAGATTGACAAGGGAGTTAACAAGAGGGTTCACTGATGAAGAGAGAAAGGTTTTATCAAACACATTAAACGTTGACAATATAGACAGGAGAAGGTATAACAAGCAGAACTGCGGGTATCTAAAGCGGAACACGTGTGTATCTATCAATCGAAACTCATAAGACGACATAGATGGATATGACGTGCCCAAATTGCCATGGATGAAACCATGGGTACTTGAAGAATCTGAAAGTCGGGACTAGCCCGATGAAGAATAATTGGGAAGATGAACTATTCTGGGTATAAGAATGCCAAGGGAGGGGGGCATGGAAGTTCCCTTAGGCTTGAGTATTGATACACTATGCTTGTCGTTAGCATGCCATCCCTTTGTAACAGCACATTTGCAAAGTCTAGATGTCCATAGACTGTAAGATAGCCTACTGTATATCCACCTAGTTCGAAACCGTGACACGATCTCGCACGTTGGAAAGACGCCAACTGTACTTACAAAGATTGGCAGTCATTACTAACCACGAAAATCAGAAGACCCAGCAAAGGTACGCTACAATGACCGGATGGCTGAAGAAATGCTAGTTAAGACCTTACGGGTGCCACTCTCCTGATTTTCGAAACGAAACAGGATATGTCATGGATTGGTAACACAAGTAAGCTAGCCCAACTTTGGTACATAGATGTTAAGGGAGGGGCCCTGCTTTGACAAGTTTTCGACAAGCAGGTCCTACACAAGGTCCATCGGACGACTATGGCGAACATACCGCCCACGGTCAGTATGTACATACAGACTGGCATTTGGTTGACCAAAGGGATGGCAATAGCCTGAGTACAGGTTCTAGGGACACGCCACAAGCCAATGGTTTTCCCCGTGGCCAAGGCGACAGCGAAAGTACTTGCGGTTCAAGGGCAGTAGTACTAAACAGCAGAGTGAAGGTGTTTTCGGTGCAAGAACCAGTAGTATGACGTCAAGTACCATTCCACCGGGCCGAACGGCCAACACGATGACTAACCAAGTCTTAAACCTTACTAGGAAAAGCCCTCATCGCAACCAACACGCATCATTTACTTGGCACTGCATTCACTACGGAATTTCCAGGCTTAACCCCATTTGGAATGTTCCCATTATTAGATACACCACCCTTCGGCCCTGTCGGTATACCGGCCATAACGGGAGCGCCAACAGCAATAACACCTCTGTCCGCCCTCGGACCCGTCGGTGTCACGCCTCCACTAGGCATGCTACCTCCGGGCGTGCTTGCTCCAGACCCACCCTGGCTACCCTTAGGACCCCTTGGGGTGCTACCGAGAGGAGTGAGGTTGGCAGCAGTACGTTGCGGTCCTCCTCCTGGAATGGCACTGCGCCTCCGGGAACTCGCAGGGGCCGCAGGTGCCGGATTTCCCTTGGGTCCCTTTGGTATATTATTCCCCCGTCCCGCTCCAACCACAGCACCACCTTGATTACCTTTCGGGCCCGTCGGAATAGCCATAGCCTTAGCCATAGCCGCGGGGATACCTACAGTAGAACTAGGGTTGCGCGCCTTTGGCCCCGTCGGAGTATTGCTACCCCCGGGAGTACCAGTAGCGGGACCTGCTTGATTGCCCTTGGGACCTTTCGGTATAAGAATGGTCACGGGAACAGCAGCAGCAGCAGCAACTACATTGTTTGCCTTGGGGCCCTTCGGCGTCGTACTAACAGCAACAGCACCATTGCCCCCCTTGGGCTTGGCGCTGACCGCTGGAACTACAGCCTTTTTCCCTTTCGCCTTGGTAACCCCAGCGGGTGCGAGAACTTTATGACCTGCCGGCTGAGAAGAACGAGCTGCGGATCCCTTAGCGGGACGATCCCGGCCCCTTGCCCTCCTCGAACTCGGGGCGGGCGCATTCGTTGGCACTACGACTGGAGTTTTTTCCACAACAGGTGCGGGCTGTGAACTCTCCGGCTTTGGCGCCGGCTGCGAGTTCTGCGGCCTAGGAGCCGAGTGCGATCCTCCAAGAAGTGCCAACCCAGGAGATCCGATTTGATGGTTGCGGACACGAATTACCAAAGCAATATTGCGGCAGATATTACGGTGAACATCCTCTGGAACAAGGCGATTCTCCACAATATCACTAGCAAATCCCTTAGTAAAGTCCACAACCCACGCGGCTATTGAAGACAAGGCAAACTTGCGAAAGTCCTTGAACCAAATGGTGCTCTGCTGCATAGAAGCATACCCTTCCTCCTTGCACATGTTGACATCGTTCAACCAGTTCGTGATCCATGCCAATGCAGTTGTCGGGTTACTGGGGATAGCTGTCAAAGACTGCATAGCAGCCTGGTACTTCAACTCCAACGTTTCGTGAGGAATAGCTATTTTGGTATCCGCGACAACCTCGATGTCAAAAGCTTTGCAGATGACATCGTATGCCTTGCATGGATCACCGATGTCTGCGCCTTCGACTTGGTCAAGAAGTGATGGGACAACATGTTCCTGTATCCAACTCCAAACAGCTGCACGGCGAGTCTTTTGGGTCTCCCAAGCAGTGTATGACTCGTCAAACTGTTTCCACACTTGTCTCATAATTATGGCATGGTTACTAGCCGTAATCGTTTGCATAAACGTAGCCAGACCGGCTTTTTGACTACCAGCCTCAGTAGAACCGGGAGTGTTTGAGAAGTCTACCATCGAAGAGTCCCCATCTGAGGAATCCTGCTCCATTCCGTCTTCATCTTCATCTTCATCTTCAGAGGCCTCGGACTCTGCAGACGCGGGCAACATGGTTGAAGAATCGGGACGAGCGCCGGGGTTAGCGTACCATGGGTTTGCACTTCGAGTGACTGGGTCAATGAACTCCCAAATGTGACATTCGCGTGCCTTGATTTCCAATGTTTTGGCAAACCTGAGCCAGTCATACCTAGATGATAGAACACCGGTAAACTCCATCGTAGTGTTGACGCGATAGAGTGGATAGAAACTGATAGGCTCGGTGTTGCTTACTGACTATTGAAAATGAAAGTTAACATTGATTTGATTATCCAAGATATTTTAAAAACGAATGTGTTGAAATGTAGAGGCAGCCTGTCTTGGAAGCGGGGTTGATGGCAATGTTGGCGGGGTAGACGGTGCATGTTCAAGTCGTCGACACAATTGATAACAAAAATATATTGGCGCGAGCAAATGCGCGCGGCATGGGCTAATCCCCGGCAAAATTGCATGTATTCGTCGGTACATGCCTGTCGTCTAACACAATGCACGGTCAAACTTCTTCCATGTTGCAGCAGGTACCAATGCGTGAATCCACACGACCATTCAGTATAACCGCATAAGGAAATGGTAGAGGACTACATCGAGCATTCCAACAGTAGTTGTTTGACCTAAAAGAGCAAGAGCTCGAGAGGCGTGTATTAACCGTCTGTTTCTGTTGGTCAGCATCTTTCTATTTAAGGGTCTTTCACCATCGAGGGTTGGCTAAGAATGACAGCATTGAAATATCTATTTATGTGATGAGGAAAAGAAACTGTGATGTAGCATGAGCGGAATTCATGATTTATGTCAACTACAAGCTGTGAAGGAGCACGCCGTGTCTCACATAAAGCCTTCAAGGACATGATTCCTGTGGTGAAGTTTACAATGTCAGATTTGTGCCCTCCTTCCGGCCCACGTGACGTTGAACAGCGCTGACGCTAATACAAAGATGAATCCCTCACCCTCTTCTTCATTTGTTGTTAAAATGGCACAAAATCAATTCGACTATAGCACCTCTACATAAAACTGCCAGTCTGCAAGATACAGTCGCCGATCGCACAAGTCAAAGTGAGTACACAAAGAACTATCCCAATGTTATCCCCAGGCGCAACTACATACATACGTAGAGATCTCTCCATAGGCTTTGGCTGGCATGAGTGTAATGACAAAAAAAAAACATGCATACATACATACAACATTCTGGCCTTGCCTCGGCAGGGTACACCCCCGGTTATACCGACATCATGGTGCATTTGTCAATGCGCAACATATAACATTCTTTGTTTTTGTAATTGTAATATTCCACATATCCCGCTACAATTGACAAAGACAATTCTTGGCCTTTGTACAAAAGAAGCTCTTTGTTTAAATACGCAACCCCGTCTTCTCCTGACTTCAGAAATTTCTCACAAAAGCTTTTCCGCACTTGTTTCTAACGCAACGGCAAAACTTCCAGCTTCAACTATTCAGTCGTTACATCATGGCGGCCATCGTCCTGTTTCCAGGAATGTTAACATTCCACTACGAATGGCCCATATTTGTCCGAGTTTTGGAAAGGGAATCTCGCGAACTTGGCATCTGGGAATATATCGACCCCGCCACCCGAGATACGCGCCAATGGCTCACACAGCCAGAACGAAGTTTCGCCTCCCGAGACTCCTTAGATTCAGACCATCCCTATGCACGCCTGTGTGAACGTTACAAAGACGAGGACAACCCCCCCACTGAGATCGAGGCACGTCACCTGATGATAAAGGGGGGTAGGCACGCGGTAGGCGCAAAGAGGGAGTGGGGAATGGAAGATTTGCATTGGAGCAAGATGGAATATGCGAAAAAGGCCTGGGTTAAACAGTGGGATGCCCGGTTGGCTATTTGCAGCTGGATAAAAGACCATGTTGCTGCATGGCTCCTATCAGATTGGACAGACTATTATGAGTGCGATCCAGCCCGCGCATACGATGCGATTTGCAAAGCTCTTCGAATCGATCCTACGAAAGGTATAAAAGCTGCTGTGATCAATCTTTCGTCACGGGGCAGATATGACGCAGCCATGCAGTCACTTGCAACAATTCCTTCAGATAGAGACGACGCCTTGAATTGGATAACGAGCTGGTTACTCAACGTCAACATGTGCAAGGACACAGGCTTTTTCCAAATGCAACATAGTAGCGTGTGGTATCAAGACTTTCGCAAGTATTCAGAGCAGTCTATTTATACCTGGAGTTTCAACCATTCGATCTGTTGCTTCAAACAAATTCGCAACGAAGAGCTCATGCCAGAGGATATCCACCGCACCATCTGCCGCAATATCGATTTGATAATGCGTACCAGCAACGACAATATTGGACCCGCCGGGATGAAGCAATACCAGAATTTTCCGGGTGGAGGTTCGCAGGAAGACACACCCTCGTCTGATAGTTCTGGGGAGACGACGCGGAATCGGCGCCAAAAAAGTAAGTCTCGGTGGCGAAGACGAGCGAAAAAGGAGAGGAACCGGACACGTCAGGGTCAAAGAGGTAGTCTTCCTACGCCGTAGCCAAACGACCATTGAACGGGTTAAGTGAAAGAGTGTAGATATCTATAGAAAGGTAAAAGAAGCAATTCAAATATAATGTCTTTCGTATGACATGACGAACTGGCGCATACTTGGGAAATACAATTCGTGATCTTGACCAATGTAGACATCGGTGGGTATGATGTCTTCTCGGGATACTTCCTGCTCAGGTACCCGAGTGTGTGGTCGTATGTCCGGTTACACTAAACGGCCCTACCGCACGACTTGTAATTGTCCAACAGAACCGGATATCACCCTTGAATGGAATTAACATATGATGCGTTTGTCATGTCACAAGAATGTTGTTTTTGTAATTACATATGTACTATACGTGGTCATGTTCAACTAGAGCAGTTCACCACGTGTTGCTCGGATCGGTGTTATTGATCCATGAGACCCACATAACATATCCAGTGACGTCACTAATCCTACATGCATAAAAGACTGTTATATTCATATCAAGTGAACTCTATATCCCCTACTCCTTCCACTCTGTTCTCCCCAGCCGAATAATATCACCGTACTCCAAAATCCACTTCCCCTTAGGCACCTTCCCCGCCTCAATCTCCCTAACAGTAGCAACACAAGCCTTCCCAATTACCCCCGCCTCCTGTCCCAACCCATCCGCAACCCCTGGGAAGATCTTCTTAACCCCAAAGTACAACCCCGTGATAAGTCCCTGAGTCGAATGCGGTACCTCTCTCTCGCCAATAATCGCGCCCGGCCGAACAATAACATAATGGTCAAACCCAAGCTCCCCAATATCCTTCTCAATCGCCATCTTCAACTTGCCATACGGCGAAAGGTTCCCCGGGAAACTGGCGCAGCCACCGGAACTAACCAGGACAAATGTCTTGGCGCCCGCTTCCTTGGCGGCTTTCGCGACCGCGATGTTGATCCCGTGGTCAATTTCCCATTGCCTCTCCAGACTACCCGCTTGAGCACGCGTGCAGCCTAGGCCAGAGATGACGGTGGTGGGAGTGGGGGTGATCTCCTTGTACACACCAGGCCAATCAGCACTATCCGCGGCCACGTGAGAAGTCAGTTTAGGATCGCTTTGAGGCGGGGCCCGACGGGAAATAGTGCTGAGAGTAGAGAAAGCAGGAAGGGCAATGAGAGCACGGAGGACTTCATTGCCGATAAGGCCGGTAGACCCGAGAACGAAAGTGCTGGTCATTTTGTGTGATAAATCTTTGAATTTGGGTGTCAATTACAAAGATAAATAGGTGGTTAACCAGACATTAGGCTTCTTTTATACAATATCGGGCCCGGACCAACTTACAATCCCGTGTTTAACGTACCGCAAACGGTACTAAAGGGTTACGCATACCCTAGGAGTTAAGCTATGGGAGATAAGATAGTAGCGGGGTGCTTTCAGACAGCAGCTAGGTGACGTGATTGTGCATGTGAAAATAGACCAGGGCGGAAATGTAAAGGTTCCGCTAACTCCATTGATTTGCAAGATCGCGATTTCAATTTCTCCGGTATTACTATCCAACTTACAAACCACCACTTGAATCCCTACAAATCTATTCAAAATGGCGTCCCAATACGAAAGTACGTACATACCACTTCATCCCTCGCCAACGCCCAAGCTAACCCCCCAAAGTCGAACACAACATCCAGGCCCCCACCAAGCCCGCCACCCGTCGCCCCGACATGTCCACCTTCACCTCCCTCCTCGACCAACTCTCCACCTCCGGCCCAGCCACCGCCACCCCCACATTCTCAGCAACCCCCCACAGCAACCCGCACGCCATCCCAACGCCGCCTGCTCTCGCGTCTCTCTACCGTCTAGTCCAAGACCAACTGTCCACTCTCGCATTGACGGCGCCAACGGCCGAGAACCGTGGGTTACTGGAGGAATTGGTGCGAGAGTTGGAGGGAGATGTAGCGGAGCCGGGGACGCAGATTAAGGGTGTTTCGCAGGATTTTTTGGATTCGCTTGATAGGGTGGAGAGGAAGAGGTTGGGTGAGAATGAGTCTTGTGCGATTTGTGCGGAGAGACATTTGGATGATGAGTATGCGCTTGTGGTGGAGTTGCCGTGCCATAAGAGTCATCGGTTCGATTTGGAGTGTGTGGGACCTTGGTTGCAGAGTAAGGGGAATTGTCCCATGTGCAGAGCCGACTTCACTAAGAAGAAGGAGATTGTAGTGGAGGATAGTGAGGAGGAGGATGATGACCCGGCTGGTATGTATGCCTAGGGGAGTAATAATCAAATTGTAATAATGGCATCGTGATAAACGCCTGTAGATCTAAATCTAGATGCATCTCTCTGTACCTATCTACTCCTTCTTAGCTCTCTCCCGGTCTCTCTTCTCATAAATCCCGCGAGTAAAAGGGTTCTCAAACGACAACGCCACAAGATAAACCAAATAAACCCACCCCGTAAGAACCAACCCCGCCGGCTTCCCATAAACCAACGCCGTCCCCAAAAAGCTCATGGTACTCCCCCAATACATAGGCGCCTCAGTAACATTAAACGGGAACCCCGTAACCATCTTATCCATCAAAATGCCAAAATAATCTCCCAAAAACGTCCCCGTGATTCCCAACGCCCACGTCGACGAACAAACCAATACATTCCCCGTCGCCAACAGACCATACCCAATGTACGTGGCCGTGTCGCTGTCTAGAAGGGGATGGGTAGGTTGGTCTTCAAGGGCGGTTTTATACAGGAAGTCGCGGACGAGACCGAGGGAGAAGATGGTCGCGGCGAGGAAGTAGCAGGCGTTTTGGGCGTTGCCGCCGAATATCGAGGTTAGAGTGCGTTTGCGGTATTCTAGATGGGGTTAGGATGGGTCGTAATGGGCTGAACGGGAAAACTGACCTCTGCGGGCGACGATGCTTGAGGATTGTTAGTTTGGAATGATAGTATTGAAAGAATGTGGGAAACTCACTTCCAAAAAACGGGGTTGAACATGATTGAACCAGCCGAGACTATAACCACCGGTTAGACCTCCATCGCGACAACGACTCTTCCTACTTACTCCACAAACTAGGCTGATCCAAATCGACATAGTCGCGAATTCCAATCTTCCCAAGAAATTCCATCATAACCGAATATCCCTCAAAAGAAAAGTTATAAAAAAAACCAAATACCAAGAACCAAAAGCACCAAATGACGTCGTTCTTAAACACCTCAATAACACCCGCTTATGTAATCGGTATCTCCAACCTTGACATTTCCCATGCAATGCAGTAACCAGCCCAGGCAGTCACACCACTCCTTTATATATTCCATTTCGTTGAAAATCGCCACTACTGGAAACATGTGACGTGATTCTCATAATGTCATGGAAATACCGCAGTGATGTCCATATTTCCGTTTTAGGCCATTTATTTACATCTTGGGCATCGTGGGGCCGCTAGACCCGCATTGTTGTCGAGCCTGGATGGGGGGTTTTTGGGCTCTGGTGAGAACTGTTGAGATGAGGCGGATACGATGTCGTGGGATGCGTACATATGTACAGACAGAGAAACACCCTTCGTAGCTAGATGCACATGTAGCCCGGTATACATGCAACAACGTCGCAAGCCGCATTTGTTGGGAAATGCCCCACAATCACATGTCAAAGTGAATACATAACCCTGAGCGAAATCCATTATCACATGTCAATTGAAACCTCAAGTCCCAACAAGTAATCTACATACATACAGACAAACATACACATATTCTTATTCCGCAACCCAAACTGCCGCCATGCCCATACCCGTCCCGATGCACATCGACGTAACACCCACCTTCTTCCCCGTCCGCCGCATCTCATACAACAATGTGCTCACCTGTCTAGCACCTGTGCATCCCAACGGGTGTCCAAACGCAATGGCTCCTCCCTTGGGGTTAATCTTTTCCTGGGGAATATCCAACTGTTCCGCACACCACAAGCACTGACTAGCGAAAGCCTCGTTGATCTCCCAAATGTCGACATCATCCTTAGAGATGCCAGCCAAGTCAAGAGCCTTGGGAATAGCCTTCCACGGGCCCTGACCCATAAGAAGTGGCGCAACACCAACGATTGATGCAGCCACGTACTTGCCCAGAATGCGCTGACCGAGCTTCTCGGCTGTCGATCGCTTCATCAGTAGCACAGCAGCGGCACCGTCCGAGATTTGTGAGGCGTTGCCAGCGTGGATGGAACCATCCTTTGAGAACGCTGCGCGGATCTTTCCGAGACTTTCCGCCGTGATACCTCTCCGGACGCCGTCATCCTTGGTGACAGTAACCTGCACAGTCTTCTCGGTCTTAGGGTCCTCAACAGACACAGTAACCGGGGCAATCTCCTCGTCAAAGAGACCCTTATCTTGCGCCTCAGCAGCCTTGCGGTAACTCTCCGCCGCAAAAGCATCCTGCTTCGCTCTGGTAATACCCAAATCCTTGGCCATACTCTCACTCAACTTGCCCATGGGCACTTTACATTCACCCGCCATCTTGCAAGCCGACAACTCCTCCGAGAACTCCGACACAGCAGCAGGTCCATACTGAGTCGACATACTCTCCACACCCGCGCCAATACCCACCTCAATCATCCCCGTGCGAATCTGGTTGGCCACATCCACACAAGCCTGGAGACCCGACGAACACTGTCTATTCAGCGTGCGCACAGCCGTAGTCTCAGGGAACCCGGCCAGCAGCGCCGCCGCACGCATCTCCGTCGCACCACCACCAGGGGCAAGAACAGTACCAACGCATACGTCCTCAACTAGCGCGGGGTTGAGCGATGAGCGGGAAAGGAGCTGGGCGAGGAGCTTGGCGAGAAGGTCGGCGGCTGGGGTGTCTTTGAGAGCGCCTTTGCCACCCTTGGTGAATGCGGTGCGACAGGCGGCTGTGACTACAATCTAAAGGGTGTTAGAGGGGTCATTCAAATGCGACCAGATGCAGGAAACTTACATCGTCGGGAGACTTTCTGAGAAGACGGTCGCGACCGCCGGGATTAGCCTTGTTGGCCAGTTGGCCCGAGATTTGCGTTACTCTTTCGGTGGCTGTTGATTTGTGTCAATATTGTGTCGCATAACAGTATATAAGCTATCTAACTTACCACCCATTGTATTATATGTATGCACTTTGTAAATAATTGTGATAAGAGAAAATGTGTTCGATACGGATGTGATTGTTTTGTCGCACGTCTCTTTATATGTACATCCCCAATACCCACAAACCCTTACACTCTCTCCAACATGCAGCCGCGGTTGAACAACAACTCACATGCGTTTAAATCCTGGGGAGCTACTTTTATTGATAACATCACATGACGTGGTTTTTTAAAGGTGACCCGAAACCTCGGCCCAGTTAAGCAATTAATAATCTTCATAGCCTCCCAATTCACCATAGCTACGCAAATCAAGTTACCGGAACCCGGTGTTCTCCAACTGCCACCCCAATTCTAATTCCGCTCACTGTATTATCGATAACCACCCGATTTGACCCCTGCGTCCCGGTGTCCCACGTAGTCGAAGAAAGGTTCATGTAACACTCTTCTTGGAATTTTGCCGAGGCGATATATTGGCCATCTCTATGGTCGTGGCTCTTTTGTCTTACTTAATCAAGTCGTATTCCCATGGTATCGCGATGTCCCACAATCCATGTAAGTGGAGTCTCTTAATGAAGGATGGTAGTTCGGAAGGACCCGTCGTTTTTAAACGGATTATAACCAAAGAATGGTGAGAAGGCAGAAGTGACTTGAACCACCAATGAAGTTCCAGGGTAGATCCAACCCGTTGAGCGTGGATTACGTTGCCACTGCTATAGGTAGACGAAGGAGTAAACGGTTCAATAGCGATAGAGATTACTTCAAAAAAGTTCTTAGTGATGGGTATTACCAGACACAATGAATGGGAATAGCCCCCCGAAGTAACAATATCCATATGAACCTTCTGGTTGTATCGGAGATGCTTAACCTAGATTCTAATGACAACATGACGACCAGAAACTGTGTTCCACAAAGCCATGGACACCCCCGCCCGTCGTATTATTAAGGCTTTTATACGTGATGGAAGCATGGTATGTAATAGCTTGTGTTTGAAAAAACAGTGGACACCGACGAACTCTCCCCAGAGGACTGCTCGATTAAGATGAGCCCAGGGCCAATTTGGGAACAGATGGCCGGATTTGTGTGGTTTAGATCTTGTGTACATACAACCTTTAGTTCAGTAATATAAATATCTACATACCTCGACTCATGTCCTCCAATCTTACCCGACTAATCATTCTCGTCACCCACATGACAGGAGAATCCCCTAGAAGCAGCGAAAGTTTGAGGCCCGGCAGTAAGGATGTACATACACAATTGATACATCGGATCCGCCGTGGCATACAATAGAAGTCACCAGTCCCGCGAATATTTATCCCAGCTAAGACACGGCCAAACTTGATGCGGAGCGGGTATACATATAACATGTTTATCCGTCTCGAGAAAGGACGCAAGGTGAGATGTCCTAGCAAGTTCGTGACTTGCATTGTCGTAGGACAGAGAAAACATTAATGTAGAAGGTCGCGTTCATGATTCATATACAATCCCCGACCCTAAACCATTTCTGTCAAAAATGCCCGTGGTTTGGGTGTTGTAGTTCACTGCCCCGCGTGGGGAAATGCACCGATGACGTCATATACTATCGGATGAAACCATGGAACAACATGGAGAATACAAATGAACACACAAAATGTAAACGAACAAACAAAATTCCCTTGGATCAAATCTACACAAACACACATTTATCTCAGGAATATTAAACCATAACCATAACGCTTAATTTCATCATTCATCGACTCTATACACAAAATGTTCACCCAATCTAAGCTCCCACCTTCTCAGCAGCACTAGTATCCACTACAGAATCACCAACAGTCTTGGAACCTACTGGCTCATCCTTGGCTAGATCTGAGCTTGTAGGCAGAAGATCATCAGTAGCTTCAATCAACTTTGTAGAGCTGGCGGTTTCTGAGAGGACTTCGCCATCAACATTAGGGACAGGCTGGGCCACAGTGTCAAGCTCAGGAGATACCTCAGATTTAACTTCCGTCTCCTCTGACACGGGCTCGGCTGTTGATGTTGCGACGGGGGTGGAATCAACCTCTTTGGTAACCTCGGCAGTTTCAGTGGCCTCGGCGACTTCAGGTTCAGGAACAGCCTCAACCTTAGCAACCTCCGGAACCTCCTCCGTAGCCACCTCAGGCGTGACCTCTTCCTTAACAGGGGCCTCTTCGGCGACCTCCTTATCGGAAATAACAGGCGCTTCCTCGCTAGCAACATCAGCGACTTCCGTAACGATAGGCTTGTCTTCAGAGACAGTGATAGGTTCAACGACAGGAACATCTGTCAGTTTTGGCTCTTCCTTAACCTCCTCAGCCTTCTCTTCTGCAACCTTATCCTTTTTAACATCAAGGGTCCCATCAAAGCCCATAACTCCAATGTTATCCAACGCCCAGAAAAGTTGAACACCAGAGATTCCAAAAGAAGGCACATGGATCTCCTCTTTGGTTTCCTCCTTAGCCGCCACAACCTTAGCGGGCGTTCTTCTCTGCGGGCCGCGGGCTCTTCCCTTGCGCGCATCACTCAGCGACGACTTCTCCTTAACAGGCGCCGGGGCTGACTCATCATCACTAGCGGGCTTAGGCTGGATTGGCGGCGCAGGCTCCTCCTTCTTAGGCGCCTGAGGACCTAACTGTAATCTGCGGTTCAAATCAGACATGAAGCCAGCCTGAAGAGCAGCGATCTTTCCACCTACGGGACGAGCAGGAATCGGAGGCTTAGCCTTAGGCTTGGGTCTTTCTGGAACTGAAGGCTTAACCGAAGTAGGCCTCGATGGCGTGCTCTTGTCTGGCGATGAATCCCGGATAGCCAACTCCTTAGGAGGCAATTTAGCCGAGTCGCGCCCAACCAGCGGAGGTCTAGTATCTTCAACCTTAGGCTCCTCAGCTGCATCCGGACCGATAATAGCCTCACTCAACGAGCTATCAGGCGCATCTTCCCAAACGTCACGGCTTGGGAAACGTGACGAAGCTTGTGGGCGGAAAGTTTCAACCGCCGGGGGAGTAGCGGCAGGAGTGGACTTCATACCCTGGCCACGGGGGATAAAGTCCTGACCTTTAGCGCGCGAGCGGGAGCGGTTTTCCTCTTCGGCAAGCTTCTCCTGCTTGAGTGCAAAAGCGAGTGCAGGGTTCACCGGCGCATCGGGGTCGACCGTCTTACTAGGACGGAAATGTTTGTCTGGGATTTCCTGGTATTCAGTGGTATCCGCATCGGCGACGTGAATCTCTTCAACCTTCTCCGCAACATCCTTGACAGAATCTGTCTCTTCAATGTGAGTAGCCTCAAGTACAGAAGGCGGGGCCTCCTCCCAAATATCTTTGCTGGGGAACTTGTGTTTGTGACGGTTGTTCTTCTCAGTAGTATCCTCCGTCTTGGAATCCTTTTCAACGAAGGCAAGTGGCTCGTACTCCTTCTCCTGGGTGACTTCTAGAGTCGGAGGAGGACTAGCGATACTGATGGGGCGGCTGTTAGACTTGCTAGAGTTATCGCTCTTGGCCTCTCTGGGTTGAACCTCAACGGCGGGCGTCATAGCGGAACCAGAACGCTTGGCGACCTCATCGGAGGCCAAAATGGGAACCTCAAAGTAGCCGTTATCAGCAAGGGGAGAAGAGTGTTGATCAACGTGGATTTCATCATTGCCCACAACTGAGATCCGCCCGTTGCGACCGTTACCGGGGGATTGTGCGCGAGACTGTGCACGAGACTGTTCTGGCGAATGACGGGCAAACTCTTCCTGGACTTCGTGAGCCAGGTCTTCACTAGGACCACAAGTAATAATATCTGTAAATAGGTTAGTAAAAGCTTAGGCTGTTTAATCTGTGCGTGATAACTCCACTTACCAACTTCTTCTTCGTCACCAGTGTTAACCAGGTTGTTAAGATACTCGCTCGACCGAGCAAAGTCAACCTGGCGCGGCTGGTAAACCGCCCGCTTCTGCTCCTCCTGCAGAATCTCAGGGTGCTTGTCATAGTACTCCTTGTCAAGCTTATCCTTTCTGTGCGCGCCATGGCTATGAAGGCCATAACTACCAGGGACGAATCCATTGGAAATAGCCTCTCTGGTAGCTGGGCGAGAGAGGTTAAAGTTATCAGGAGCCTGAACATATCCGGCATCTGGGATCATGGGGACATGACGAATCGCATCACTCGTAGTAGAATCATCAGTAATGATAGACTCGGCCTTACTAGCAACACCACTTGCGCCAATGCCAAATTCAAGCGCAGACTCAGAGGTGGTGTTCTTAACAGCAGAAAGCGACTGGGGCAACGACGGGCGAGGCGCATGCATCTCAATATCACCACCAATGAGGGAAGTCTTGACCAAGATCGGCTTAGCAAGCTCCGATTGCTCCTCTTCAAGCTTCTGCGCCACGGCTTCTTCCTCCTTCTGGTGCACTTGTTCGATTTCCTCGGCAACTTCATACTCTTGGCCCTCGTCACCAACCTCACTAGGCATACGAGCGCTCATAGCAGGACGGGAAGGATCGACATTGGGAGGGGCCAAGGAAGTAGATGTCTGGGGGTCAAGTTGTACGGCATCGAGTTTTGTCGAGGGCTTGAGAAGGACATCTTTGAGAGGCGACTTGGCGAAGCGGGGGTCGGGAGAGGCGTCACGGCTCTTGCGAACGGGGCGAGGCGGCACTTTAGGGGCCTCCTTGGCAGGAGACCTCGAAGGCCGGGGCGGGACCATCGGGGCGCTCATGTTGGTGGGTTATCGAAATCGATTGGAGCTTCAGCTACCGATAGAAAACATGTATACCCAAACAGGGGATGCAAATAATGCGGGGTATGTAAACCGGGCAGTGATAAATCAACGACGCAAGAAAGCGCAACGCTTAAGACATAAGGCGGCGTGGAATTTATGTGTCCCGATAAAGGACGATAAGTCAAGCTGGTAGGTGTTGCGCCCAAGCTTTAATGGGATGCGAGTTTCTGTGCAGGCACTTGGAGAGGTTGTTAGCGTTAACCTTCAGGTGGGTAATAGGAGCTCAATGGAGGTATAAGTCAGGGGATCGAGGGGTTCCTTCGAGGTAATGCATGGCACCACACCGCAGGGAATAGGGCGACTTTTCGGCATCTAAATTCCAGCTACGGATGGAGCCTTTCCATTAATCCACTCGGATTCTGTTATCAGTGCAACTTGGGGTACTAGAGAACCGGCTCTATGTCACGAATTATACCCCGAGAGGAAGGCGGTGAGCAACTTCTAGTGTTACTGCAGCCGTGGTAACCGATGGTATTGAACTTTTGGACCA
Source organism: Huntiella bhutanensis (assembly GCA_002018275.1). NCBI lineage: Eukaryota > Fungi > Ascomycota > Sordariomycetes > Microascales > Ceratocystidaceae > Huntiella > Huntiella bhutanensis. The sequence continues at coordinate 137,828 of MJMS01000026.1, read as the reverse complement.
TCAATATGTCGCCATGTTGGGCTCCTTACAGTCGCAATGATGGCACAACTATATGGTTGCTTTGGCCTGTCACCAGTAGTAATAAACGGTCACTAGCGACGTGTAATGCACATCACCGGCAACATGGCATGCACACATAGACCGGTCCCCCCAAATCCAAACTGGCCAAAATCAAAGGCCAAGGGATCATTCGCTAGCCAATTGCAATGCTCGTATCAACAATCAACCAACGACATGATCCCTTGACACCATGCGACGGGTAGTGGGTCAAAGATATCAAGATAGTCGAGATAACCCGTGCTCGGATGGGGAAATCCATTGTTGTTGAACTAGACCAGACCCATTCGTTCCTCCAATACTTACGGGCGGAACGGCTGAATTGTTGCTAGGGATGGTGGGTGACAACAAGGCGGGGTCGGGGTGCTAATATGATTGATTCTTACCAAGGCCTCGTGGGGCTTTTGATACCAAGAAGTTTGATGGACTCTGACGAATCACAGATTCATTATAGCGTATGAATGAATATTGGTAGGTACACTGTATATCTTGTTAGAGAAGGTGTTTTATGGGTTGGTTCTCCTTTATAGTTGCGCGAATTTGCTCTGATGGAGTTCCCAATATGCAAAACTTGGCCAAGCCAGTTGTGTCTGAAGACATCCACATCAGGCAAGTGCAACGGAATCACCTCTGTCTACAAGCATTGGGGAATTAGAAGTCAACTTACAGTAGGCAAAGGTATATTGTCGTGATCCATGGAAATGAAACTTCACAATGACAATGGTAGACAACAAATAGAATGAAACTCAGACGTCCCAATCGATCCTTATATAAACAAAATCTAAACCTAAAACATACAGTGGCTGAACCCCAATCGGCCCTCTATCGATATGCGCCGGTACGGTCATCATAGCCTCATTCTGGAATCCTGAAAAGAACAATTGCCGATGGAGTCGCAAGTAGCGTTTGTCTCAAGCCCTATAGCTAGCCGGTACTAGATACTTTCGGTTCTGTGTCATCCATGGCCGATCTCCAGGTACCAGAGACTCTTGTGTAGCTCAAATATGATGTTGGGGTACAGTTAACCATTCAGGGACCATGGAGGGGGTCATCGATTTAAAAATCGCCCTATTGGACTGTTGTGTTTTACATTATGCGACGCAGGAATCTTGAAATTTCATATTTTAGTTACTGAGTCTAGCTTATGTTCCCCGCATCTAAAGATCTGGCAACAATCTTGCGCAATAGTAAACAAATAAATCACCCCGCACTCCCCTCCTTGAACCTAGATGATCTTCAAAACATCTTATCGCTTTGAACGTTAAGATGCCTATACAATTAGTAAAAACCGTGACGCAGCTCTAGCTTATTCCCAACATTTTCAAGACACCCCAATACGAACTCTATGATCACTTGACCTGTCGTCGTGAAATTCATAGGCCCCAGATTTATGCATCACCTACACCACCACAGCTGTCATTCCACCTAACCTCGCTTTCGGAACGGCATTTAAATATTCTTCAGCTTCGCATTCGGAAGGAAGCACCGGAGATCACGTGGGACAGCTCAACCTAAGTACGGGAACAAGCGAAACAAATCCATGTTAATGCCGGATATATTGCCACCGACTATCCGAATCTATCAACACCAGAAAACCATCTAAATAACAAAACAAGCGAACCAAAACGAGACCGTCCAAGAAAATCAAGGCATACATTATTCATGTGTGATGAATGTTGGGAAATGGGATATCAGTCAAGGGAAACAGTGTGAATGAGTAAGGTAGCTTTGATACTACTCTACTCGGCGTCTCAGCAAAGAGCCAAGGATACAACCAGCTGTGAACAACTGTGTACCAGCGTCTTAAACAATCATTTGGGCAACACCCGCGCCACCCAAAGTCTTGCTACCCACAAATTCCTGATTCTTGGCGGCAGCCAGAGCATAGCAAATAGCAGTAATGGTGAGGAAGACGGCAGCAGCCACCAGACTGCTAGCACCGCTAACCAAGGAAACCCACTGCAAAGTACCCATGACAGCATAGGCAGCGGCACGGGTCCAGTTGGTGGAAATCATACGGACGTAGCCATCAAAAGTCGATGAGGTGGGGCAGATACGGAGCAAAAGAGGCACCTCAATGAAAAGGATGACGAAGGACGAAGCACTACATTGTACGTTAGCATTGTCAACTCTTTATCATCAGATAAGACGACATACATGGCCAGAGCGGCAAAAATGATGCGGACGACGTTGAAACTGAAGATTGCAGCAATACCAGTCGCTATGGAGATGATCATTGACAGAATCCCGAACCTATCAAGTCTAGTGTTAGTCATTATCGTTGTCATGGTGGGTCGCCACACGACCGGGGCTCTGATTGTGCGACGTGGGAGACACAAGCTGAGCATCCCGATATCTGACAACTCCCCGTATCCATAATGAAAATGTACCATTGTCCGTAGATACCTAGAGACGAATTCGTTAGTATGTTTTCGTAATAATCGAATTTGCAAATATCTCGCTTGTGCACTATGTACACCGGTAGTTGTGACCGGAGGACAATAACTACACCGAACGCCCCGGGCCGACAAGGCCACCGCGGTCGCTGCTACGCAGATTTATGCTGATCAGGGTCCGACGTACTGAAATTCCGGGTCATAAGCTCATCCTTGATACCCATTTTGGCGATTTGAAAGTGATTTATGTGAAAAAAGTTGGTATATTATGGACGTCAAGTCGTAGTCGTGGGTCTTCGTGAGCTCTCAGAGCTGTGTAGTCGTCGCAAAGTGTTCACTTGGAATTTCAAAAAGTAACAAGCGGCAAGTTTTCGTCAGGGTTTCGCAATGTACGGAAAAGAACAGACAAGCGAGAGTCGGTGGTTCGTGCAATTAGCGGGCAAGCAGGGTGTCAAAAGCGGATGATCGTGAAGTCGTCAAATTGCGGATGAAATAAACAAAACTAAAGATTCCAATGGCGAGAGTGCTGGAATCAAGTCCAATAAAAAGATTCGTGGTCGTGAGAAAACCGCGAATATGCAAAGGAAGAAAATTCCAGGAACAGACTGTATGTACGCTGCACGCTGACGGGGTCGGCTGTGTTCTTAGTGGAGAGGGTGGGCGCAGCTCAAAGGGACAAAGACCTGGTAAAGTACAGTGGAGTGTGAGCTATCGCGGTCAATGGAATGCGGTACCAGCGTTGCGTCAAGCAGCGAATTTGGATTTCGTCAAAAGGGATGGATGGATAGAGAGAAGCAAAAAAAAAAGTTGAAAATGAGAATTCACACAGGATTAACAATTTATAAAGAAGCAAGTTTGCAAAATCACGTCCAACAGATGAGGAGAAAGAAGAAGTCGTTCGGTTTCAGTAGCCGCAGGAGGTTCATGACGTGGTCCCTACCTGCCCTGTGACCGCAAAGTCAACAGACGAAAAAGCTATGCCATTGCGTGCAAGAGCGGCAAACAGTAGCCGTAAGCAGCAATAATAAGGACTTGTCATCGTGGGGCTTGCCTTCTTCGCTTGACCGGGGGGTTCTAAAACGGCAGGTACCTGGAACAGGCCTGGGCTTCTGTTGCATCAGGAGTTTTTGGAAGCATTGGTCGAGAACGATTCAAATCTGGCAAGATGGCACAAAGATGGAGACTTGGGTATGATTTGCTGAGTGTATCTTGTCGGTGAATATGAGGCCTCAGTACGAGTGACAACCGAGCTAAAGGTAAGGATTGTGGCTACACAAAGAATAAACGGCTGCCTATGGGTGTCATGACCAAGTGTCTAAGAAAAGTTCTCTTTCACCCCACCATCAATAAGCTTCCGACTTACACCCAACCCAACAGGCTGTCACTTTTCTCTCAACTTTGTTTGCTAAGGTTGATACGATCGACAGCAATATTAAGGGGATTTGCAGTGGACGCTACTTCTATGTGTGCTAGGCCTGTGTCTCCCGCTTTCCGCAGAAAAGTCGAAACATTGACGGCTTTCCATGGACACGGTGTATCAGTCCAGGAAACCGACTGTTTCGAAACAGAAAAGTTGTGCTATGATATTGGAAGTCCGTATCCTTCATCAGGCATGAGACGTTTCAAGTTATGTTTTGGGTGTTATGCAAGTGATAGTCGTAAGTCATAGCTAAAGACGATTAACCCTTGTTGGGTTGTAACCCTACCAACTACCATAGTTTACCTTTAAATATAACGATTGAGACGATAAGAACTACGTCATAGCATGACCATAAAACTCATTATTCAACAATGTTCCTCTATTAAACATATCTACTGATGACTTTAGTACATCAATATCCTAATAACTCCTAATGTAAGTTGATATATCAATACCGCAGTATGAACCGATTTCGGCGTTTGGAGCCTTCACATGACATGCCATTGAAAGCATCCTACGATGGCTATATGCCGATAGATTCCGACATCGTCGCCCGGGCCGGGTATATAGAAAGTCAGACTAACCATGGAAACAATAGAATATTATACCTACCATCTTCACAACAAACCTCCTTCATTATGATCACCCTAAGTGATAATCAAGTCTCTACTCTCCTTGAAGGACTGTCCCGCGACGAACTGGTCTCATACCAAGAGGCCTTGGCTAAAGCCCTTTATGAGTTCTCAAAGGATACACACGAAGGAGATGATGCCCTATTTCAGACGCCCCACAGGTCCTCCACCTATTCGACCGCTACGGGTGCAACCACCCTATACATGCCCTCAAAAGGCCCTGATGGCATGGGAATCAAAGGTGAGACCTTGTACTACCGTCCTACTCTGTATCAACCCCGTGGTACTAACTACACACGCAGTTGTAACACTTTCCGCCCCTAGAGCCAACGCTCCCAAACCAACCGGCCCCGTGCCGCCTCCAATTCGGCCCACGGGAGCTCTCACTCTATTTAAACCTACTGGCGAAGCCATTGGATTCCTTCATTGCGGTACACTGACAGGCTTCCGAACAGCTCTTGCTTCGAGTATCCTCTTCAGTCGCCGTAAAAATGTTCGCACAATTATGGTTTTTGGGGCTGGAATCCAGGCCTATTGGCACGTGCGACTGGCTCTGATATTGCGCGGCGCCGAGATTCACAAGGTGTATTTTGTTAGCCGATCAGTGTCGCCGAGTGCATTGGCAATGATTGAAAAGTTCTATTTAATGAACCCCGACGTGAGAGAACGTGAGGGCTGGGCCACCACAAAGTTTGAGATGATTGGTGAGCACTATCAAGAATACCCGAGACTCATCAGAAATTACCTTCGTGAGTCTGATGTTATCATCTGCTGCACACCGTCTACCAAGAACCTTTTCGACCACGATATTTTGACTTCGCATACGGGCCGAAGAAAAGGCCGTTTGATTATCGCAGTGGGGAGTTATCAGCCTCACATGCGGGAGTTGCCTGACCAGCTGATTGACCAAGCTCTTGGTCGCAACGACAAGAAATGTGCCGTCCATTTTCACAAACATGCGACTGAAGGTACTGTGATTGTGGTCGACACTGTCAAAGGCGTAGCTAAAGAAGCCGGTGAGGTGATATCTGCCAAGGTGGAAGAAACCCAGATGGTTGAGTAAGTCTCAAGCTTCGAATATTGTAAAAAGCCTCAATTAACATGAATTACAGAATTGGCGAACTGATCATGCTTCGAAAGATGGATGAAGCCGAAAAGGCCGCCGCTGACGAGGAATGCATTGACACTGACTTTGGCTGTCAAGAAGTGGACTCTACCTGCGAGACTTTAGCCCCAACGAGTAGTCGTTCAAACTCAATGACAGAGCTGGCCGTCGCTCTTTTACATCTTCGTAGTGGCACAGAAACCGAAACAAAGGAATCAGCCATGAACAAGTGGCTTTACAAAGGAAATGTTATTTATAAGAGCGTCGGAATGGGTGCTATGGACTTGGCAGCAGGAATGCACTTAATCAAACTAGCTAAACAGAAGGGAATCGGGACGGAGGTTGCTGGCTTTTAGAACCGGCTTCGGTGTACTTGGGCTGACCCAGTGAAAGCGGTTTGAATAGTGGAAGTAGTTATAATGTGAGTATCTTTTTGATTGTATGATATTGTTATAGTTTACATGAAATGAGAATGCTGTTGTGTGTATAATACATAGTGAACAAAGTGCCTAATTCCACTTGCTGTCACTGGATCTAGACTGTCTCTCTGATTCTAACATGGCGTCAAACTCCCGCTGTGCTTGTGCTTTATCGGGCCCACCAGATCCCCACTCCGAAGCGGGAGGTTCTACGGGCTGCGAGGTAGTCTGAGTCGGGCCAGAGCGTTGCGCATTTCGGTTGTCCGCATTCATAGCACCGGCTCTCAACCGTTCCCATGCCGAGGCTTCACCCTCACCTCGGGGTTGTCTTCTCGCCGCCTCTCTCTTCCGAGCCTCCTGCTGTTCCAGCCGTCTGATATGTGCGGGCACAGGCGACATATCATCCTCATCATCTTCATCCACAGCAAAAGGATCCTCGTCGTCATCGACCCTGGACACAGGGATTTGCGGAACCTCTGGGGCGCCACCATTACGACGCTGTTCCCAGACAGAGTCAGGCGAGCTTACGGGGGTCTTGCGGCGCATATCCGACGCTGCAACCTGCTCGCGCCATTGACTCTCAGCCGCCTCAAGCTTTTTGCGCTTCTCTTCAATCTTCTCACGCTCTACGGGGGTCATGTTACGCTCGACCTTTTCGTAGAAGCGGTTCCGGCGGATTTCGCGGGCACGGAGAACGGCAGGGTCATCGGGACGGCGAAACTCGATGGGTTGGATGTTGCGCTCTTTTTGGAGCGCAGTGATGATGGCTTGGTTGGCGGGGTCGAGCATCGTTTCCCGAAGGTAATCACGGAGTCGCGGGTCTATCGCTTTCTCGACAATGTAGTTCCGCGTCACCATACTGTTAAGGAACATGCCAAGGGTGAGCGTGATACCAGTGAAGTAGGCGCCAAACCGAGCAACGTGCCAAGCACGGCTGGCCGGGACTCCACGCAAAAAGGGCATGGTGGGGGAAGGGAAAGCTTTAAACATTTTCATATCTTTGGGCTTATAGAAGGGGAAGGACATCTTGTGACGACCACGAACCGTCAAAAAGAGCGCGGAGAATGTCACGGCAAGGTGCACGAGGGCATTGTCGTTGTTTTCAGAGGCAGCGCCCTGGGCAAGAGCGGAGAGCTCGGTAGTGGTTAATGGCCGGTCAACTAGAGCTTCTTGAGAGCGCTGCAGGAGAGCGGTAATGTTGGATAAACGTCTAGCAGGAGAAAGGCCAATGAGGCGCACATAAAATGGAGGATCGACAGCGGGGCCGAGGATGTCGGCGACCAGATCCGGCGTTATACTCCGAGGAGCCTCTTGAGATGGGTCAGAACCCCAGCCGTCTGTTGATTGTGGCATATTGTAGGTGTAACCAAATTTGATTGATCAACTATTGAATAGAACCATTCGTTCAATGGATTATCCTCATCAGCTCCAAATCCAGGAACCTCGTCGCCAAACCATTAAACATGGGGCCCAAGCTTCCCCGGGTGCCACACACGACGTCACTGTTCCGCCCGTTTGTGGCGCTCATGCCCGCCCTTGTGGCGCGAACCTGGATGGCCCAATAACAAGGCCAGGGTTTCATCAGGGTCCGGCACTCCAACGCGCATTTCCAGGGTTTCCGCCGGGACGCGCAAAGTGGAATTATTAGTTTTTGCTGCTTTTGGGTAATTGCTAGGTCAAGGTAAACATAGGAAGACTCGATCCAGCTATTGCCTGTGGGGTGCCTCAATGACAACGACATTGATGTAACAGCCTTCATAGAATTAGACGTGCCAAGATAGTTATTCGTTTCTCAAATACTTTCTTACAGACCCGGTTGGTCTAACTTGATTTATTTTTCTATATCTACATATATGGGGTCTGCTCTCGATTAGACCCCATCTCGACATTCCTTTGATATCCTCATATGATTGATGATTACCCACTGCACCACATAGAACTCATTTCATTCCCGTTTTTGTTATCTGCATTTCTTGTTTCTACTATTCCGCCTCCAAAAACTACTTAATCCTGCTTAAATCCTCTGGTAGTCTTTTCATCTTTGCTTTTGCCAGTCTTGCTCAAATCTCCGTGAAAGCTTTCTTGCCTGGTGTGAACCTACTTGACCTGCACATGCTTTTTGTTTTTGGTGATTCAGTTGTTCGATATACTCGAGTAGCCGCCCAAAATGCCGGCGACTCCGTCCAGACCCGGGTCTAATGGTCTTGCGCCTCGGGTAAGTTCTAGGTTTATTTTGGAGATTGTTTGAGTACTAGTGCTAACTTTGTTGTGTCATGGGTAGACTCGAGGCCCTGTCCAACGCTCGTTGAGCACACCAAATTCTATTCGCCACATGAACGTATCCGAAGTCACTCTCAGCAAAATCAACCAACTCAAACCAAAACCTAATGGCGACAACGATCCAGAATCCGACGACCCGTCCGACTCCGCACTTCCAAAAGCTAAACCTGAGACCCCCTCTCGATGGGCAGGACCCCGCCGAGCTTTACTCGACATTGACGAGGAACCCAGTCCTCAAGATCGCATCTCATGGAACACAGATCTCGCCAGCCTAGAACGTTCGGGAACCCAAGCCACTCCATTGCGAAACCTCAAACGAGCGGCCTCTTCATCACCCACTCAGTCACCCTACGCAAATAGACGAGCGGGTGAGTCTGCCACCTTTCGCAAGTTGGCTGCCGCGTCTAAGGGACAGGTAGACCCTACTCTCGAACTCTGGGACCGTTACGCATTACATGGCGATGCTCTTGGTGGTGGTGACATTGCGCGACCTATATCAGAACTGTTGATTTCTTCATCTCCACAACCGGAGCGCGAAACTGGGAGGATTGGTCAAAAGTCAGACCAGAATCTGCGGCGCACACTTGCCAAGTCATCAGGTATTAAGCGCCGCAGGGTAGTCGAGTCTACTCGGGCAAGTCTTTGCAAGCTAGAAGAGCATTCAGTTGATAATTCCAGCTCTTTCCTTGATGTGTTTTTAAAGAATGCGCATAATAGCCCTCTCCTTTCGACACCAGCGCAAAGTGATAGTGTTGCTAACGCGGCTTCACCGGCACCCCGTAGCGGGTTCTCTCGAAGCAAGAGTGAGACGACAACGGGATTTGCCGTGAAAATGGCACAAAAGAACATATCTGATAGAACTGAGGGAGACGTCGACGAACGCCTGGGCCGGGAGAACGAAAAACCTGTCAAAGTAGCACCAGTGCCAGCACCAATACAGGTTGCATCATCAAAACCTGCACCTCTACCAAAAGCGCGAGCGGTCCAAACCCCACCACCAGTCAGCCAAACAAACTCTGCGGTCAACATGGACGAGTTTGCTGATTTGGATGAAGACATGTTTGATGATGATTTGGACGATTCTCTTCTCGTTGGCCTGGCGGACGAGCCATTCAACTCCCAACCTGCCCCGAAAATGGCGCAGTCAGCACAAGTACTAAATGCTATTCCGGCAAGGCTTCAAGGCCAGCCATCATTACAGCGACACACATCGGCACCTGCAGCAGTGAGTGCGTTTACTACAGTGTCTGAAAAACAACCGGCCCTTGTTTCTGGCTCTCCAATTGTGCCATCTGGTCTCTCTAAGCTTAACATATCTACTGGAAGTGAAGACTACGGTGTAGATGACTTTGATGAAGACGAACTCGACATTTTGTATCAATCGACACAACAACCTGAAGCTGAATCGACGACTACGGTACAATCAAATAGCAAGCCAGAGATAAATGATGATTTGGGATCTATTGACGAGGACGAGTTTGGGGATTTGGGGGACCTTTCGGGCCTTGACCTTGATGCGGAGTTTAATTCAGCTTCGCAACAAGTCTCTGGCACGGGGATAGGTCAAGACAATTCTGTACGTACTTTCCCTGGCGGTGTTCGGAATATTAAGCGAGCTGGAGGTGGTGGAGGAGCTCAGCAGGGGACCAGTGGGGAGGCATATCAGCAGCAGCAGGAGGTTTATGATCAGGGCTACCAGGATTCTGGATTCGCACAGGATGGATATGACCAACAAGCGTATGAACAGGAAGGCTACGATGACTCGGGATACCACCAACAAGCATATGGCTATCACCAAAATGATGGGCACGTTGGTGGCTACCAGGACCAACAATGGCAACAGCAACCTGTTACGTCCATTACTGGCTATCAACCAGCCTATGGTGCATCGCGTGGCCAACCAGCTGCTGCCCAGCAACCTCCTGTGGCGTCCGTTCATAGGCCTAACCAGCCCCAGCAACCTGCTCCTCGAAAGCCCCCTCCACAGCCGTCTGTGCCACAACCACCCCCGCAAGAACGCTACTACCCGCCAATATCTAGACAAAAGACATGGCAGCAGTAGTGTACTCAAAGGCATGACGCAGTGTTTTGGGACCTCCATATGTGGATTTGTGATGTTAATGAATTATGAACAATGTGAATAGACTCCTATAGCCGGAAAAGCACGTGTTGTGCAACGCATGAAGGTGACAGCTGTTGAAGATGGCAGTTATGTCGTAGACGGATGTTCTATGACGCAAAAGGTATGTTCTTGTCTTGTGTGAGTATGGCCGTTACACCAGCTGACTAATACGGGGTAGGTGGTCAAACTAGAGCGGGCAGATCGGGAAGTCACGGTGTTCCTCCGGGATGCATGGGCGGAACCTGAACTCGAAGTTGGTGTTTGGGCCCATGTCATGGGCCAGTTTAACCGAGCTGGCGTCTGCGTTGTTGATATGGAGCGGAATTTCTTCATCATTCAACCTGACCATTTGGTGTCTGCTACTACTCTGTCTGATGCTTTTTCGTGTATAAGGAAAGCGGTTATGCAGGACAGAGTCAGAGCGACAGGTGCGGCGTCGCAGCCGATGGTGTATGGAACAATGCTTCACGAAATCTTCCAGGAAGCGTTGATGAAGATGGACTTTTCACCCAAGTTCTTGGCACAGATGACAGATCATATTATTGCCCTACATCTCGAGGACCTGTTTGCCGTGCAATTAGAGCCACAAATGGTCAAGCAGGACTTACAGATGAAGTTAAAAGTGGTTAGAGAGTGGTCAGATAAGTATATTTCCCCCGTGCCCAAGCAAGGCGCCAAAGTCATGACCATGCACAACCGAAACCCAGCGGATGTGTGCATTTCCAAACTTCTGGACGTCGAGGAACACGTGTGGTCACCCAACTACGGCCTCAAAGGCAACATCGACGCTACCGTCCAAGTTACAATGCACGAGAAGAACAGCGGGTTCCGTACCTTGACAGTACCGTTCGAAGTCAAGACAGGCAAGAACGAAAGTATAAATCATCGAGTACAGACGGCAATGTATACCCTATTACTTACAGATCGTTACGACATCGATATTCTTACCGGTATGCTTTACTATACTGAGACCAGTCAGGTCAAGGCCATCCCCGCCATACGTAACGAAATGGTATATACCATGTTAAAGCGCAATGAACTGGCTACATATCTCCGACGGAGGGAACTTCCGCCAATGGCACAGAGCCAAAGTACCTGTCGTAGCTGCTTTGCAAAGACACAGTGTGCCATTTACCACAGGTTAGCCGAACAAGGCACAGCTGAGACAACGCATTACCCCAAAGAATTCACGGATATCACGGGGCAGTTGACTTCAGTTCACGAACGTTTCTTTCAAAAGTGGGATGAGCTCTTGACATGGGAAGAGAAACATGGTGAACATGCTAAGCGAGAAATTTGGAGTATGACGAGTATTGAACGTGAAAAGTTGCATAGGGCATTTTCAGATTGTGTGATCAAGCGCATGGAAGAGAAGCCTGAACAACGGTTTTCACGTTTCCATTACTGGCTTGGTAAAGCAGCTGGCACGGTGGGATTTTCGTTTACTGAGTCTGCTATTGGACAAGGTGATCCGATTGTAGTGTCAGATGAGGAGGGTCACTTTGCTTTGGCCATTGGTTATGTCCAAAAGATTGGTCGCAACTATATTCATGTCGCTGTAGACCGTCGACTACATAATCAACGTATCCGACAGCCCGGTTTCAACGCTGTGGATAACCAGGTATTTGCGGGTCTCAACGAGGTTGTTCCGGAAGGCGTTAAGATTGTCGATTCCACTGGGATGACTCAGCCTGAACCTGTCAAGTACCGGGTTGACAAGGACGAATTCGGTAATGGCATGGCCCGCGTCCGGAACAACCTCATTATGATCATGGACGACAAAGTCTATGGTGCTCGTAAAGTCCGTGAGCTGGTTGTTGATTTGAGAGCACCCACGTTCAAGACCCAGCCAACACAGTATGAAATTAAGCACGGAGCAAACATGAATGTTGATCAACGGGCGGCAATCGCAAAGGTCATGAGTGCAAGAGACTATGCGCTGGTTCTGGGTATGCCCGGTACGGGAAAGACGACGACCATCGCCCAGATCATCAGAGCCTTAGTTGCACAGAACAAGAGCGTCTTACTGACTTCGTATACGCACTCTGCTGTTGACAATATTCTCATGAAGCTTACGGATGATGGAATCCCCATATTCCGCGTCGGTAACCGGAATAAAATCCATGATACGGTGGCAAACAGCAAAAATGTCACGTTATCATGTGATGGATTCCAGTCGTTTGGGGAAATTGATAAGGCGTGGATGAAGTCTCCCATCGTGGCTACAACTTGTCTTGGAATCAACCATGCGTTGTTCGGTATGCGGACTTTTGACTACTGTATCGTTGATGAGGCTTCACAAATCACACTCCCTGTTTGTCTCGGACCTATCCAGTTGGCAGAAACCTTTGTCTTGGTAGGTGATCACTATCAACTACCGCCCGTGGTACAAAACGAGAAGGCCCGGACGGGAGGTCTGGATGTCTCGCTGTTCAAGTTGTTGTCCGATAACCACCCGGACTCTGTTGTCAACCTAGCACATCAGTATCGCATGTGCGAGGATATCATGACTCTCAGTAATGAGCTTATCTACAAGGGGCAACTCAAATGTGGTACGGAGGCTCTGAAGACGGCTAAACTACATGTACCTGACCTGGATGCTCTATCCAAGCACCATGTATCGTCAACTCGGCCTACAGCTCACACTCAAGGAACTCCATGCTCGGGATCTCCATGCTGGCTCCGTGAGGCTATTAAGCCTGACACCCGTGCTTGCTTCCTCAATACAGACCTGCTTGGTGAAAGTGCGCGGGAAACTAACAACGGAACACGCATCATCAATGAATGTGAAGTTACAGTTGTCGCCCAACTTATCGAAGGTTTACTGTCTGTCGGAATTCGCCCTGAAGATATCGGTGTCATGACTCACTACCGTGCCCAACTTGCATTGTTGCACAAGGCTTTAAGACATCATGAGGGAATCGAGATGTACACAGCCGATCGGTTCCAGGGGAGAGACAAGGAAGTCGTGGTACTCTCTCTTGTGCGCAGCAACGAGCAGAATTCTATTGGTGATCTTCTGAAAGATTGGCGTCGTATTAATGTCGCCATTACTCGAGCCAAAACTAAACTACTCGTCGTTGGTTCCAAGGGTACAATTGGAGAGTCGGGTCCCGACGAAATGGTATCTCGTTTCGTCAAACTCATGGATTCACGCGGATGGCTCGCCGATATCCCTGCTGATGTTGGTCTTGAAGGTCATATTTTCGACTCCGTTGTTGAAACCCAGTGGGAACTCACCGCACAATCACCAACTAAAGCGTCTCCCAAGCGGAACAAAGCAGTAGCTGAAGTCCTGCAACGGGAGTTTGTTGGGAATAGTAAGGTGACGGAGTACTTTGCAACCTTACGCGGAAAGCCAAAGACGGAAGGGGACCAAGCGGGGCCTAGAAGATTAGGCTTAGGTGGGAAGTTGGCGGCCAAGAAGACGGTTGTTACGAGGGATATTTTGAATGATTTGGCCGGTGGAGGTTTTTAGATTTCAAGCATATAGAGCGGTCGTTTACATGCGACCCAATCGGGAAATGAAAGTTCATGACATTATTTACCCTAACCCTGACCCCAGCTCTATGTTTTCCCGATATTTACCCACTAACGTTCAAGGCTTCTGGAAACTCAATTGAGCTCTCCATTGGCGGGACAATCAAAAGATAAATTAAGCCAGTTTGCCACGAGCCCGAACTCCCGCGCTACGATAGGCGGCTATTTTATAAATTCCAATTGAAACATCCCGAATATTCTCGACAACACCGATAATGCGCCCTCTTTTCCGCCCCACTCTTCTCCGGGCGGCCACCCGGTCCATCCCGGCTCGTCGCCCGCTATCCCTATCTACAACCCGACTCGCGACCCCCGCGCCCCCCGAGCATGGCCATATCGTCAGTACGCACAGTCATGAGGCGGGACATGATGCCCATGAACATGGTAGTGACCACGGCAGTGGCCATGGCGACCACTTTGATGCGCCGGGCGGCTGGCTTTGGGGTGTTCGGCCTGGCGAGAAGCCGGAGAAGGAGGGGTGGGAGCCGTTTATGTGGATTATGTATGGGTCTTTAGGACTGTTGACTGTTGCGATTGCTTTTCAGCCGGATACCTCGTGAGTTTTTCTTGGTGTGGGTGTGGATAGTGGGGTACTAACTAGTTTTGTAGACTTGATACGTGGGCGTTGGAGGAGGCCCGGAGACGTCTTGAGAAGGAGGGTATCCTGCCTGATCCTTTCCCCGATCACAAGGAGAAGGAGTGAACGATACGATGACTGTGAATCACCCCGCTGCCACCCTTTCTTTGTTTGCTTTCTTTGCCCCACTTCACCTACTATTTACTATTACTATAAACGACCAGATATCCGGGACTTGGTCGGTTGTGGGCCTATCTTTCGGGACGGGCCGATCTGACTAAGTGAGGAGTCCGTGCCAGCCGGATGTTTAAGATGGGGATGGCGCAAATTGAAATTGCTCCGTCGAGCCTTGTTTTCCTTGAATCACTAGTGTTTTGACATGTCTCAGCTTTATTTTTTGTGTCATGTAGTCTATTATTGTGAACAATTACATATGGTACAAGTACAGGTCAACTCAACTCCAACCAACTTGGTCTATCCTTAGTTGGCAATGTACGACCACTTGTGCTCCTCCTCGCCGTACTGGATACCCTCGATCCAGTCCTTCATTCTCTGGGCAATGGGGCCAGACTCCTCAGTCTCCTTCAGACCGCACTTGATCATCTCACCCTTCCATGAGATCTGTCTCACGGGAGAAACGATAGCAGCGGTACCAGAACCGAAGCACTCCAGCAGTCTACCCTCCTGAGCAGCCTCCTTAAGCTCCTTAATAGAGAACTTACGCTCAACGACCTCCCAGCCCTCGGGGACAAGTCTCTCACGGGCCAGCGCCAGAACCGAGTCACGAGTGACACCCTCCAGAATAGTGCCGTCCAGCGGCGCCGTCAGGAGCTCCTTCTTACCGGTCTGCTTGTTGACAACAGCAGCGAAGAAGTTCATGGTACCGACCTCAGTAACGTACTCCTCCTCACCGAACAACCACAGGTTCTGCTGGAACCCGCGCGACGCAGCCTCAAGCTGGGGGACAATGCAAGGGGCATAGTTGGCACCAAGCTTCTTGTCGCCGACACCACCGGGCCAAGCGCGCACAGCATAGTCGGTAGCCTCAAGGGAAACAGCCTTGAAGCCAGTGGGGTAGTAGGGGCCGACGGGCGAGGCAATGACGAAGAAGAGGGCGGAGCGGGGAGCACCAACACCGAGGGTGGCCTGGGTACCGATCATGGTGGGACGGAGGTACAGAGAGTACCCCTTTTGCGAGGGGATGAAGCGGGATTCGAGCTGGGCGAACTTGGCGATCAGGTCAATACCGGCTTGGGGGTCGAAGGTGGGAAGAGCAATACGGGTGGTCGACTTGTTGAAGCGGGTCATGTTCTTGTCGGGACGGAACAGACGGATGACGCCAGTGTCGGACTTGTAGGCCTTCATGCCCTCGAAGCACTCGAAAGCGTAGTGGAAGACGCAGGTGGCGGGGTCCAGAGAGAGGTTCTTGTAGGGGGTGATCTGGGGGGTCTTCCAGCCGTCGGCCTCAGTCCACTCAACGGTGAGCATGTGATCTGGAGTTCAGAGTCATGTTAGTCGGGAATTAGGCCCAATGAGTCGACATGTATCTGGTAACCGTACCGGTGAAAGTGCGACCGAAAACAAGGTCCTTGGGGTCCTTCAGAGCCGAGGGCTTGGTAGTCAACTCAACCTGGGTCTTGGAGGGGTCCAAAGGCGCCTTGTTAGGTGCGACATAGCCGTAACTGCGCGAAAGGGCGGGGACGGCCATCCGGGCCACCGAAGGGCGCGCCGCCACGCGGGCAAGCGACGCGAGCGAAGAGGCAGTACGCCGCATCATTTTGTCGAGGGTATGGGGGGAAAAGAAGTGGGGATAAAGATATCGTCAGCGGGAAGCGTCGGGGGAAATCTTGGATTCGAAGGGTCACTGGGCTTTTTATAGTCGACGTCGATACCGACAAGGGCAGAAATCTAGATTTGGCAAAATTTGTGGGGCGTGTTTACAAGTGTTTGAGGGTTCGAGGGTTTTGCGTTTATAGATGCTTTTTGTCTACTTTCGGCTTCTGTCTACGACGCTAATTTGGGGGACCAACCAGCAAATGGATAAAAGAAAAAACTCGATTGGCTGGGTCTCGCCCGGCTGTCAAGGAATCATCCGGATTGTCACATCGTTATCGCGGAAGGAGGCGGTCACTGTGGCAGACAGGTGGATTGAATGGCCCGATTATATGGGCTGTTATTGAGCCTCCCGATGTCGGGCAAATCTGACACTGTTGTTTTTGTTTCAAGACTCGGAACAGTGCGCTTATGTATGGGTAGAAGCGCTTCTACCTGCCGAGACAGGTCATCATGAAAATCACGGTCAATGGCAAAAAGTGATTTGGGAACTTTGCGTAATCTGGGAATCGAACCCAGGGCTAATCGAATCATTACCGGATGGCAACGATTAATGTTACCACTACACCAATTACGCGGGTTGTTGTGGATCCGTGACATATCACAGATCATGTTCCTGGCCTGCCGAAATCGGCCGGGGTCCGGAGGAGCCGCAGATAGTCCGGTTTCCGGGATCGTCATTCAACAATTACCCGGTCTTGTGGTCTAGTGGTATGATTCTCGCTTAGGGTCCACCCTAATGCAACGCATGCGAGAGGTCCCGTGTTCGATCCACGGCAAGACCCCATTCTTTTTCTTGATTCTTTCCTTTTTGCTGGTGGTTGTCTCTCGGGATAACGGATGAACGTATAGTAGCACAAATTATTAATTAAACGACTAGTTCGTGTATGTATGTGTGCATGTACATATGTATCTACTGCTGCAGGAGTACTGCGACATGGGCAACCTGTAACCCGGAGATAGCTCCAGCAGCTGTATCTTCCTGTGGTGTTGTCCCTCCTGCCATACCGTCGGGTAGACCACCGCCCACGGCGACATTCAACAGGAGATAGCGGTCGTCATGGGCCACAGCATTCCACGCCTTCTCATCACCAACCGTACTTCCCTGGATTTCATGGACAATATACCCATTAACTCTCCACCTAATAACCTCGGTTTTCCACGACGCCGCCCGTCTATCCACCTCCGCCGACGCCGTATACCACTGGTCAAACAGCGCACCTCCATCAATACGCTTAGAAAGCCCAATCGACTCGTTACACGGACCACCAGGGGCTGTACCACAATGGAGGGTATGCATGCTTTGCAACACACCATTTGCGGTTTCAAAGATGTCTAGTTCGCCCACGGCAGGCCAGTTATCGTAGGCGCCACGGTAGGCGGAGCCGAGAGCCCAGATTGAGGGCCAGATTCCAAGGAGGTTCTGGTTCCAGGAGTCGGAGGTGCCGAGGCGGAAGCGGGATTGGATGAAGAGGCGGGAGCCGGGGGGTGTGGAGAAGTTGAAGGTGGGGTTTGTTTCGATGCGGGCGGAGGTCCAGCCGGTTGATGTGGATTGCGGAATGAGGTTGAGGATGTTGGCGGTAGAGGAGTGTCTGCCTTGCGAAGCGATTATTGCATCGGGAGTATCGTAGTCGTCTTTTCGGATGGAGATGTCCCGCTTGGTATTGTATGAGACTTCGGAACTAGGGACTTGGCTGAAGAAGATGTTGGAGGAATCATTAGAGTATGTCTCCTTCTCGCCGTTACCCCATTGTGTTGGGCCGCCGGGGTAGCTTGTGCCGGTGGTTAACACCCAGTTATCCGTGTTGAGATAGCCTTCGGAGAAGTCATCGTAGAAGAGGACGTTCCATCCAGCTTCATCTCTGGGAAGTACCGGGTTCGCAAGTACGATGGTTGTAGATACAAGGGAGAGTGTAAGAAGGTTATGCATTGTGAAAGAAGCTTAAAGATGGATGATGTATTCTGTCTCTGAATCCCCAAAATGCGCATATCTCCGTAGTATTTATATGCCCCTCATCTCATGCATACCTTCCAAACGCGCCACCACACCTACCGTTCCACGACATCCACAACTCCTCCGCAAATTCCAACGAAACAAGCCACTTTCTACCCGCCAGCCGTCTCCAGTCCCAATGTCATGCCATGTCCTCATCCCTCTCCTCGATCCAGAAATAACCATGGCTGGAATGCTCCAATTCCGTGTCTAGAAACATATCTCCGTATGCAGCCACGCGTAGACAAACCTTCCACGGCGAACCGAAGTTCTGGAATGTTTCCTAGCGCCCTGGTTTACTCTATACCTTCAGCCTAGTTTCTTCACTTCAACCACGCGGCTACCCCGTTGGCATGCTCGACGTGACGGCTTCGTCAGCCCCGATACTCGGTTCTAACACTGCATATGGAACAATCTCCGGAGCTGTAGAATGCATGACTCAGGGACTTCCGTTGTCGTTTGGTATCACCATCTTAAGCTCGTGTTACTCATTAAAGACTCGGAAGATCAAGTAACCTATAGTGTCACAGTGCCATTTCATACTGTGTGTAGTTTCATAAACACTGTGCATCAAAGTCACAGTGCCAACACACGGTGCACTCTCGTAAATTACACCGTCCCACATATCAAAACCGCCAAAGACGCCCAGCTGATCACCAAACCACAACCAAACCGCCTCATTCCCGTATCCTCGCGTTTCTCAACCAATACGCCACATCCAGAACCTAACAAGCCATCCCATAAAGTCTCATCCCCGTTTCACCCGCCGCAAACTGCATGCACCTGTACAGCCACAGTGCGAGTCAAGTCGCCACCTTATATGTATCAACAAAAAAGCATTCGTAAATTCATCATGCCTATCCACGCCTGTCTAAACAGTAACGCCTGTAGCTAGCAACAAAAGTCATCAAACAGAAAGCAACAATATAAACACAACCAGCCAACTCCACGGCATAATACCCTCCATCAATTGTCCTCCGATACGGCAGTTGCCATATTCGGACTAACAAGAAAACAGGGTTGTTCGTCATCCGTCTCTAACCCTAATGTAACACTGTCGTCATCCATCATCTAATTGTCGTGAGATGTGAGGAAGTTTCTAGTCCCCTATATTTCTTCAAATCAACCTCCATTATTCCTGAATAGATGACATGTGCTGATACCCATCATAATCCATCTCATCATCGCTGCTGTCATCCGTCATACTTTGAGGACTTTGACCCAAGCCCAAATCATCGTCAAATCCACGATGCATATCGCTCCCACTGCCAATACCACCCGAGCCCGCGCCAATGGGCGCCAACCCGCCAAAGCTAAGCGCGTTCCCGGCTAATCCGACAGGCGGCAAATTGGCCATACTAGTCGTGCGACTCATGGGTGGTTTCTCCGGAAGCTTCTTCAATAGACCTGTTGAAATATCCAACATTCCCATCGCAAACTCCGTCAGCCCGCAACCCTCGCCGGGCTTTGAGCTAACCGACAACGTCCACCGGTACTCGCCCAGTCGTCGTCTGTACCAGCTCGCCTCTTCCTGGGCCGAAGCTGTCGCCCATAACAGAGAACCAAATGTTCCAATCAAGGCGAAGTTGGTTTTGGAAGCGAAGTACCAGAACGACTGAAGATGTTGTGGGGTCAACCGATTGACGAAGTCCATGGCCGAAATGAGACGAGCCTTAGCGGCACTCCGGCAAATTTGAGAAACATATGGGTCGGTGGCGTCAGGGTTGGCAGCAAAGGCACGAATGATGCGCCGGTGAAGGGTGATTTCAGTGGCAAAGTATGCCAGGTGGAGATATCCGATACTCGAAAACGATGCTGGCGCCGAAGGGTTCGCATAGCAAGCCGAGTCCATCCGGATAGCCCTTGGGAGGGTCGCATACCAGTCCTTAAGCTTCAACTGAATCGGCTTGGCCTGCATCAGGATTGCCGCCGTGGGGTTCCCCGCCAACGAAGGCGCAGCCCGCATCGCTTGCAGCGTATAAAACGTATCAAGAATCTCAGCAAGAATCTGTGTCAACTGAACCATGTTCATAAACAACACACGACCCTGCTCAATAGCGACCCGCTCCTCCGCATCCGACTCTTCCCACTCAACGTCAGGAAAGTCGTTATCAGAAAGCTGTGTAACAGCCCAGTTGTTGCCAAAGATGTGTGATGGCCGCCCGTGCACTAGCGCACCCCACTTGTCCTGCATATAAAGAGCCCACGCTAGTCTCTTCCGCAGGCCCTTCTCCCACGGAGGAATCTTCCAACCGCTGCAGTCCAGATGCAAACCGAGCTCCTGGGAAATCGCCACCAACTGAGCAGTTGGGGCCCATTGATCACCGGCGGGGCGCTGAGAGAGTAGAAGACCGGCCTGGATGACGCTGAGTTTGGGGCGAAATGTGGCGTCGTTGAAAGTGGAGCGCATCAGGGTTTCGAGCGTGGCCACATCGGGGCGGGGATGTTCGGCAAGAGACGGCGAGTGTTCCCACCAGTTAATAGCAAGTAGGTACACTGCCGCCAACAAAGACGGCGCAAACTGCCGATATGACCGCTCATACTTTTCGAGAAACACTGTCTTTTGAATAATGGGGAACCCAGGATGTACGACTTCGAAGTACAAATCAACCAAGTCCGGACCGTAGGGCGCAACTAACCGCTCAATCGCATCCGAGTCGGCGATTTCCCGCTCATGACCAGCCGTTCGATTATCAGGAAGCATGAGGAAAATGTCGTCCTCGCTCACCTTGCGTAGAGTTCCACGGGCAAGTAAACTCTCGTCGTCGGGGTTGAAGGAAGTCAAGTTGATTAAAGAAGGTTCAAAGTCTGTCGTTGGGCCGATATATTGACTGTATCGGTCTTCTTGCATGCCCAGCGTGCGCTTCAACTGAATTGGGCCACCAATATTGGCCATGTCTTCAAGGAAGGACGCACTGCCCGCAGTTGAAGACAGGCCGGGACTATCGGGGCGAAACTGGCCACCAGTCGTCCTGCTCGCGCTCAGACTGGCGCCGCCGTGGCTGGTGCTGTTGCTTGCGCTGCTGAAGCTGGCCGTGTGACGATGTGATCTTGAGTCGTGGATGCGTCTGATTTCAGACTGGCGATCCGGTGAACTGGATGGCGAAGGGGTCAGTTGTTACTGTCTTAAAGATAAACGAAAGATAAGGTAAGGGACAGTTGCTGCTAATCTAGCAGGCAGGGGGCAACCAAGAAATCAATGAAAAGAGACGCTAAGTACTAAAGAAAAGACACTCATACGCAGTACAGATCAACAACAAGTTAAATCGATACTGATGCCGTTGTTGGTAATGTAACCCTCGATAATTAATCTGCAAGACGGCCAAAGACAACACTACTTTGCTATCCATCATGAGAAGTACAGACATAGCGAACCAATAGACTATCCTTCTTTACAATCTGGGAAGTAGCATGGGACTGGTAAGTGGAAAGGTGCCGGACAGGGTAGGATCAGGTTCTAACGAGTCCCAGGTAAGCCACACACCCCTCCGCCAAAGACTGCAAACGTTTGGTACAACTTTGCCTTTACTCTAGAGAAAGACCAGTCCGTGCCTTCTCGGCCAAGTCCACCGCACATTCAGCCCAAAGCTGCGCACGTCTTATCGAGGCAACATGCACCACCAACGGCAGCAAAACGCAGTATTCCACATCCACTTCCTCGTCAGGAAAAGCAAAGTCAGTCGTGTTCCAACATCGACTTTCATGTTGACCAATAAGAACACTGGTTCTCGTACTTTGTGCAGAATCAGTCTGCGGTTTCTGATCACTTGCGTCCACTCTCGTGCATATTTGCGGGCGCAATGTGCCTGGGATTTGGCTTGACAAGGGCTAATTCTCCGTGCAACTCCGCCGTTTGCCGAACCCTAGGAACAGACAGTTCTTCTTCATCGAGCAACATGATGCACGATTCGGCATGTAGTAGCGGTTCATACAGATTTTGCTAGAGTTACAGCAGCCCACTGGGACAATATTAGGTAGAGTAAAGATGCAAGAGGTCGCGTGACCTCTGATGAATGGGCTAAACAACGACAAAAGATTACCAGACGTCGGGGATCTCCCCGATAGACAAGGAGCATGCTCGGAAGCATGCAAAACAGAGTGTATGTATTAAGAATGATAGATGAAAGCAATGTTCCAGCGTCATGCTCCTGCCACACCGGGAGAGACAACGATGATATCACAAATGTCGGGTACAAGAATGCCGGATGATCTCTGTGGACATGTACGGCTATCGACACACCTCACCGAGGGATCTTGTGTCGGCCGGACACGCCCGTGCTACCACACAGACTTTGCCAACAGAGTCATTGAAAGTATGTATAGAATAAAAATCAAATGTAAGGGTAATAACAGACGGGATAGGGCTATGATGAAGAATGCTTACCTGCGTTTGTTTTCAAAGGAACTGTCCTTATCGAGCCTCCGTTTTCTCGAAGGACTACCAGAAGTTGCTAACGAACACTTGCAACCACTAAGCTTACACCGAACACAACCGGAATCTTCGTCGTCGCTCAGCACAGTACAGGGTGACTGTGACTTGACGCAAGAGGAGCACGGTTGTTGTGGTGTGGGGGTAGAACCAGCAGACACCCGAGCAGAGGGTTGGTCTCGCTTGTTAAGCGCCGAAGAAAGGAGGGAGGTACCACTACGCGAGGCAATGGTACTGCGTGGCTGAGAGGCGAGAGTTCCAGAAGGACTGTTCAGGGTCCGCGGAGAATTCTGAGGCTCGAGGTAGTGACGACCAGGCATACTGCCACGGCACAGGTCGATTGTGCTAATCCCTACTTGTCGGTGGCCACCGGGAAGGGAGGAACTCGTAGGAGTAGATACGCCGGACGAAGAAGCGTGGGCGTTTGCAGTCTGTTGTGCGTGGATACTGGCGTTGTAACCCGGAGGTTTGGGCGCAATAGCGATAGGCGTTGAACGCCAGGATGAAGATGAATTAGCCATGATAAAGGGCAAGCGGGCGCTCGGGGACAAGGGCTAAAGATATAGATAGGATATGGCCCAGACGGAATAGTCAAGCGCAGTGACCTATTAGTGTTGATCGGGACGAAGGACGATGAACAGTAGCAATGCGCCTAATACCGAACAGGGGAGCTGATGGTTTCCCGAGAACGTTATTGGCAGTGACGACGACCTGAACAGCTTGTGGGGGTGCAGTGGGGAGAGTCGTCCCTGAAAATTGCCGTGGATCGGTAGAGTTAGGCACCGGCTACTTGGCGGAATAGAAAGACGAAAGGGTAAACGCTGTCTGTAGTTGGCGTTGGGATGGGTGTTACAAAGATAAGACCCCCGGTCCAATCCGACCTTATTTGGCTATGATGATCTAGAAGGAAGCACGGTCACGTCAGAGTGCCAGAAAGGGAGTAAAAGATACGGCGAGTAACAAGGGCCCTGATAAACGGACGATGACGCTGAAGTGGATAAGAGACACACCCCACAGAACGGCTATTGTGTAGGTCGGAGTGACAAGAGGCAGGAGTATCGTAGGGCAACGTCTAGAAACTGGCAGTTTATCGAGAAGCAAATAGACCGGCGTCTAGGATCAGATAATGGCCGGATCTATGAGAATATCCAATGATAGGATCCGATTAGTGACAGGATCCAACAGCCGTACGGTGGGATTAAGAGAAAACTTGAGGGGACGATTTGTCTCCTCAGTCGACACATGCGGCTTCACGATCATGCACCTCGGGTCCAGTAAGTCTGGGAGAATGCGGCTTAACCACAGCCCTATGTACACCAGATACAAGTAATGTATTAAGGGAATGAAGACTACTCACAATACGTGTGTATGAGGCTCCGGATATAAGTAATGAGTCTCGTGACTTTCTATATGGTCAAGGTTTAAATGTTCCCCGTGTTAACAAAGGGATGCCAGGAAATGAACCCCTGGATGCAGGCCAAATAAATATGCGGAATGCTATTGGCCAGTTGCGATTTGAACAACGACGTCGACTCTCGATAAGGTGTTTGTACCACGAAACTCAATTATGAGTGTTTCAGTGAACAATCAGGTAGAAAGCGACTTTTCTGGAGTTAGGTTTAACCGCAATCTTTGGATGTGGCTTGACCTAACGGGCGTCGAAACGTACTTGCGGGCAACGACTTGCGGGCGTTGATTATCAGCGAGCGCGCAAGCAGTAAGCGTTCTGTTGGATGAATAGCAGTGCAAAATGTAATATCTCCTTGCGCCCGCAGGGGAATGCGATGCAACCAGTAAAATCAAACAATGATAATGATAGGACAGAATCAGGGTAGGGCGTTACAGCGAACAGATTTGCTGCGGGCGTCGACTCAAGATAGAGTTAGTGATGGGTCTGAAAACGATGTGATAAGGAAATGACAAAGTAAACTGAATAGTCTGGGGAAAGACGAGTGAGGATGGGCAGTAGACGGGTTTCTTATTTCTCTTATCAGTATCCGGGAATTCTAGGATTCCCAAAACGGAAGCAAGCCAAAACGCTCTTAATCTGCACAAGGGCGTGTGGGGAGGCAAGCCCGCCCTGGAGGATCGCATGTGTTGTTTAGACTGGACTAGGACAGGGTCGAACGATATCGCGGTGACGACAAAGGCCCCGCTGTCAATTGGTGTGTCGTCGAATTCACCAGACCCGGCCGCTCGTTTTTGGGGGTCATATTGATTCAAAGCCGATGGGCGACAGCCGATTGATTGCGGATAAGGCGGGAGATGGCATTGGCGTGGAAGCTGACAGCTTCAGGAGACGACGCATTGTGATGAAGATGATGACGTCCATGAGAGTACATACGTACAATATCGCATGTTCATAAGCTTACTCATGTTCTCGTACTGTTTCTCGCTCTCCGTTTGATAATAAATTTTGTCATAATCACATTTCCTTGATGCGCCTCTTTGAGTGCTACTCGAGGGTACATTCACGCCCATCAGGCCCGCCAAGTTTGTCAGGTTCCATCGCATGTGCTCTTGCCTCTTTCTTTCAAGGTTGTCTCTCTCAATGGACGCCAATGCACGAAACAGGCCCTGTAAGAACCCGCGAAAAGCACCAGCCAACTTTCCCCACGAACGCCAATCTGGTCCGTCAGATTCCATGCCAGGAAACCCACCACGGGACAAGCTAAAAAACCACCAGTATTTACTCCGATACTAACTGGTTTTTCCTCGCGGTAGTCTAGTATTCAATAACTCGGTGTTAGTAGAAGGAATCGTGTTAGAATGACCCCCTTTAAGGAGAACCTGCTTGAATTTGCCAAGTTCTGGTTGGTTGGTTATTCAAGTCCAATGACGTAGTGTAGTTTCACCTAGGTAAAAAAATGGTCACGTTTTTGGTAATGACGTCGGAATGGACTTTGTACCTTCTTAATTCCATAAGCACATAATCATTATTCACCAACTTTCCTCCCCCACACTGCAAGAAATCGCACATATTCCGTGGGCAAGTAAGTACCTTCCTGCAACATCTTTGTGCTGCATTGCGGCTTGTGTGCACCTTCTATGTCCATGGAAAAACGGGTAAACTCGTAACATTTTGTGATCCACTTTGATGCATCGTGAAGCTAGCTATAATGCTGCATCTTTGAAACCCTGCCATTCATCGTTTCCGCCTGTTTATCCACCAACCGAATGCGGCTGATTTATCGTTGTTCGATTCCATCGTGAGAACCCATAATAACCTTCTACATGGCGTTTCTATCATCTCTATATATTGAACAGTGACAACTCCAATAACTTTTGAGCCCCGCATATATTTAGAGTCTGTGTCCTGGAAAGGAACAAAATTCAAGGTCACGGCAGAGGTTCGTATGCGCATAAATCTCGCAGGGTCACCACTTTTTAGGTAATGAACGACAGTACCGAATGACAATAGCAAACGCAGCGGCTCCGATAACAGTTGCCGTAATGGTACGGGCAATCATATTTCCTCCGCAATGACACGTCAACTTGAAAATACCAACGGCTTCCTTTGTATCTATGTATAAAATTTACGTACGATGTTGGTCCCAAAGGCCCGAACCAAGCGCATCCACTCAGCTCTTAGGTGCATTAATCGGTCCATTCAGGATGCCGTCTTGTGAGCCTCTCCTCGTCTTCTCCGCAAACTCCCGGAATGGACAAGCTGAAGCCGTTTCTTCCCCGCTTAAATCTTAGAACCCTGGCTTATGTTAACCCTTTTTTCATGCAGGCTAACGCTCCTTATCTTAGATCGATCAAAAACACTACATATAGAAATACATAATGCAAACAGGGTGGGGTTCTGCATGCCGAGTTCTCCAACAACATCCAGCAACACCACAGTGCCACAAGACCGTCGGACAGAAACTCTATTTTGGCGACAAATAGAACTAGAATGCAACGACAAAGTGTTTTCAGTCAGGGCTCATTGGTTCGTTCGTTCCCTGTCAGTAAGTAACGTGAAAATGTCACGCTTTCGAACTCGTGGGGACTGTAAAATCGGGTGTTGTAGCTTCTGGGCTCTTATCATGACTTAGGCGTGTTCGCTATAGACCCCACATTCTGTCCAAGTACCCAAGAGCGTCGAAATTACTGTGACCTCATTACACAACCAAAACTGGTAGTTTTGCAGGGGATCGACGTCGTCCGTACATGCGAAGTGGAAATGGCTGGCGATGAGGGATCGATGTTGCGCTTTCACTTGTATGAAGATGCCGTTGCAAGGCACAATATCCGGCAGGAGACTTTTGGCGAGGAAACAGCAAAGCTAGCTAAACGTTCCTTCAGGTATTTAAACGTAATGGTTCAAGTTGGCACGCTCCGGATATTTGTATGAAGCTGATGGTGCAAGGTTAGGACTACCCACATAGTAGTCAAACCTCACACATCGGTTCTGACAAATCCGATCGGATTGAAGCTTCGGATATGTTAAAGCCGACCGGATTTGATGAATAGTCGAGTCAGTTGGGCGAAAGCCGACCGCTACTTGACATTAAGCATATAAGGATTTTAGACCCACTAGCATGTTGTTATCAGACTGCCCCTGTTCAAAATGGAGTATTCCGTCGTTGATCGTGGCACGTTTCATGCTTGGGAAATCTATCAATTGCCAAGATGACGGCCAGATATATGACGACCATGAAGAGATTCCGGGACTGAATGCAAAGCCGATAAATATTTTCTACGGCTTTGACGGGTTTGATATCGGGACAGGTCATATGCGATCGGATGCGACGTTATTCCGATCGGGTTTGATGTGTTTATAACAGACGTCGACCGACGTCAATCGGGATTCCGATAATGGATGGGACATTGTTCTTCCTATACTACATATCTAGATTGGCGACATTGTACATCTCCTCTTCGCCGACGGCAACTTGACTTAGGATTTGACATTGAGACAATATTGCAGCTGTTTAGTGATAGAGTCTAGGGATGGAATCACGAGCATAACTTCTATTTCAGAAAGGTGGATACTATGGGCGACGGCTCCCCGGATAGAAGGAAGGCGATCTTGAAAAAAGCCTCTAGAGGTAACTAACACGGCCGATTCGAGCAAAAAGAATCGGCATTACTTTCCAGTGGTTGACAGCCATTATAGGGGTGGTCCTTGTTTTGGAAAGGGATGCCAATGTGTTGGTAACAGTATCCACTTTTGACACCGCTAGTCACCCGTTTACTTTTCGGAGTGTCCATGTGGAATAGTGGGGGTCATAGATGTTTATCCAAGGGCGCGGAGGGTTACATGAGTACGGACCCTGAGAGCTGAACATGCCAAGAATTGACCTCCGAGACCCACTTTACGGGAAGTCAGGGCCGAATGTTTGTCGGCAATGAAATAGAACAACGGGGTGTGGCACCAACAACGGATGATTTACAAGAGTCACGTATTTTGTTCCTGGGCTAAATTCTAGATGGGAGTGTTTCACAATGTGTAAGTGGAAATTGTACTAAAACAGAAATAAGTTGTGGTATTTATATACAGACGGCGTATGACAAAAGGTGCCGATGAAACTATCTACGACCAGAATGCGGGTGACTGGGCTATGCACCTCACACAGGGTAATCTAACAAAAGAGAAAACAGAACAATAAACAAATAGAAGCGACATCAGAACAATGCAGTGTCTAGTCCACAGTCACAGGGTAGTGACGACGGTTAGTAGCCGGCGCCAACAGCCCCGAAGATGGGAGCAGTCTTCTTAGCAACACAGGAGGCCTTGGTCTTCTTGGAAGCGTCAGCAGTAGCAGTAGAGGTAGGAACAACAGAAGAGCTGGTAGAAGAGATGGAGCCACCACCAATGGTGATCTCAGCACCGAAGAGGCTCAGAGAGAAAGAAGGAGCAGTGTCGGCGTCACCGAAGTCAATGTCAATGTCGATAAGCTTGGGGATCATCTCGAAGAATTCACCAATGCCGAACTCGGGAAGCTCAGAAGGGCACGAAGGCTTGACAACATCGACCTGCTCAATGTGCATGGTGTAGTTACCGGTCTGGTTGGCGGGGATGATGGTGCCATCGGGCTTCTCGAAACGGACAGTCATGTTCTTGGTGATGGAGTTGAGCATGTCACCGTCGTTAACGATGCCAGCAAGCTTGATACCGCGCTGCAGGGGAATCTCACCGTAGACGGTACCAGTAGTGGGGCGACCAAGAACAGTGTAAGTACCGACGTGGTGGTCATCAATGTAGAGCTGGAGCGAGCAGGGGCGGGGGAAGTTGTCGACGTCAACGGAAATCTGGGCGTAGAACTCGGTGACGGTCTCGCGCTTCTTAGGACTGCGGGACTCGACGGTGCTCTCGCCATCAGTAACAGTGACGTTGTCGGTGGTATCGGGGTCGTACATGGTGTTGATGAGGGTGATCATATCCTGGTGCATCTCATCAGTGGTGCGGTTCCACGGGGTGACACCGGGGTAGACGTAGCCGAAGTCCCAGGTGTAAGTGGCGGTGGTGGAAGTGTGGTAGGAGCCATCAGCTTGGTGGAAGGGACCAAGAGCAGACTCGGCGTTGACCTGCTCCTCGTAGGGGATAAAAGCAGTACCGTACGAGGTGTATGTGGTGTTGAAAGTGTCCTCGTCGGGGTTCAGGACTTGCCAGAGAGAGATGAGACGATCAACCTCGCAGTGGTGAAGCATGAAGAGGGGGTCGAAACCGGCCATGGCAACACCAGCAAAGTCTTCACCACAGGCGGCGTAGACGTGGATGGAGCCGTGGGGAGACTCGATGGAGGCACCGTGACCGCGCATGGTCAGACCTGTGCCGAAGGTCTTGGAACGGACAAAGGCACTGTAGACGGAGTTCTTGAGGCCGATGTTACGGAGCTTGTCGGAACCCTTTTCGGGGTGGGAAACACCGTTGTCATCGGGGCAACGGAGAGTCTGGTTCTCACTGGGGGTGAAACCGAAGTTACCGTTCATGACGGAGTCGGGGTAGTAGTAGGTGTACAAGGGGTTCTTGATGTTGTAAGGAACACCCTCGTGTTCACCAGGAACAAGGACATCAATGTACTCTTGGAGAGTAGCAGGAGGGATGTCAGAGTCATAAGCCCAATCCCAGTATGGGATACGAAGACGCTCAGCAGCGGCAATCCACTCGGAGCGGACCGCCTCAGGGTAGATCTGGGCAAGACGCATGGCATGTTCGCCGATAATCTGTTCGTAGAGAGTCAGGTAGTGACGGTGCCAAGTAGCAAAGATCTCTTCACTGTGAGGGCAGTAACCAACGGTGCCGGTGGTAAGATCGGGCTCGTCGTCGTACGGAGCATCCGGGTAACCGTGGATACCCATGACTTGGAACCATGACTTGGGGTCAGACGGGTCGGCCTGTTGCATGGCCTCAACGGCGCGTACATACAGGGAACTATGCGGGGGGTGGATGTCAGTAAATGGCGGGGCGAAGAGAAAAGAGACAAGAGGAATGACTTACAACTCCATGCCGTTTTCATTGTAAAGGTCGTTGATGTTACGACGCTGGGGGATGGCGCCGGTGTTGGAGTCAATACCGGTGGTGCGGCCAACCACGGGGTTCATGGCGACAATGGGCGATGTGAGGGCCGCAAGAGCGACGAGAAGGTTTCCGCGAAGCATGATGAATTATGATTAGGTGGTGTATGCACAGAATAGTTGGATGTAAAAGAGTGTAGAGGATTGGATGCTGGACAGCTCGATGGAATAGAAGCCACGAAGATAATGAGCGTGGGGAACAAGCCGGAGGCAGGGAGAGACTAGGTCGGAGGTCGGCTGGCTGACTGGCTGGATCGAGCTGGTTAGAGAGAGGATGGTTCTTGGCTTCGGAACGGGATGTTGGTCGTCTTATATGCCAGACATGAGTTAGTCAGCCCCCAGCGGCGCCTTGACAAGTTGTGGCTCACCACTTTCCGGCGGGGTTCTTTTAGAGGGGTGTGTGATTATCGGGAGTAACGGACGATTTTGGTAGGGGATGTAGTTTGGTGGCCGGGTTACCTCTATTGTCTTGACCGTTGGCTGGAGGTTCGTATGCGGACGCATATTGTGGGTGGTCTGTATGTAGGTACACACATTGAAGCGGACATTTCACACGACTTGGTCATTGGTGGTTTAGGGAGGGACTAGAAAGGGATGTGAGTAGTAGAGGTGGCGGCGTTTATTGTGATCTACGTAGCGGGGGCGTGCGGGATGACGAGCCTAGCTTAAGATGCTTTTTTCTATGGTTTGAGACGTGGATAAGAACTGGGGTTTTGTTATACGACTGGATGACGGGACCAGGGAAAAGAGTTTAGTATGGGACGATCGGAACTATTTGTAGAGACTAGCTTAGAAGGAGTAGAAGACCCTTTACATAGGGAGATTTACATCCCTATTCTTAGAGTTCGTCATAAGTTGTATTTTTCGGCTCTCTTTTTTTCTTGGCCACGGAAGTGGTGTAGGGAAACTGCAAAAAGTATAAATTACCAGGAGGAACTCGTGACACACAGGTTTGTGGAATACAAGACATCATAAGAGACATACAAACAATTAGAGACTCTAGAGACTCTTACTTACAATCCACAGACACGCGGTTAAACAAAGCTTGAGGGTTTGTGAAAAACAAGACTAAATCCCACGGTTAACTCAAAATCTACAATAGACTAAAGATTTAAAACACTAGGTCACGTTCGTATAACAAAACCCCGCAGAAGCGTCAGATTGATTCCTTCTATATTCCCCTTTTAGGCCTTGGTCTTCTAATTTGGCAAAAGGGCGGTTCTAAACACAGCCTACTGCAATGGTGGTCGATGTCGTCGATCAACGTGGACCAATTATTTCAAGACGGGGATAGGGTTCGCGCTGGGGTTATGCATGTCTATAAGTACTTTTGGTTTTAAAGATTATGGTTGGTGGTACAAGGTTTTTTTTGGGGGGGGGAGGAAGGAGGGGTGAAGAAAGTGTGCGTACATATGTAGCTGCTGTGTAGTGGTGATGTTGATGATGTATGTAGGTCTAGATGTTACATGTGTGTGTACTGGATTTCAATGGTCTGACATTTTTACGCTAGGATGATATGTTCTCACAGGTGTGTATTGTATTTCCATGGTTAACTGACAAACCGAAAGGCAAAACCAAAATACTTACATGCCAACCTCATGACGAAAGATATACACGGAAGTCTGCAGAGAGGCTATGGTAATTGATAATAATACGAGAATGGCTTGGGATCCAAAAAGTCTCTTTTCACTTCACCCGATTGAGCCGACATAAAGTAAGAAGCCACCCACGTAACGTGCCTATCACTATCACTTGATTCGGGTATACGGCATTGAGAACACGGCACCATAGCCGGTAGACTGTATGTACACACGGATAGAGGAGCTGATAGTTTGGAGGTTTGTGACTGTGTTACACGGGGGAGATTCTAGTGAGTCTAGTGAGTCTAGGAGGGGGGTGTAAAGAACAATCTATACCAAGATGACCAAGATAATACCCAGAAGGGGGGACGCCATGTAGTTCGGTATGCATGGAATGTGGGAGAGAGTTTCTCGTCTGTGAGCTCATGACAGTAACCGGGCGGAAAGGGGAAGATATATATAGATAATAAAAAAAGAGACTTTCTGCAAATACACATATGAAGGCTTTCGATTGGCGGAGGACGTACGAAGATGGCGCCGATTATATGTTGTATCTGGATGACTTCTTACTGTACTTTTGTCACGAGAACGATGGATGGCGTGGGACCTGCGTGTACTTGGGTCTAGAACTGTCACAAAAAAGGTTCTATTCACCCGCTCTTTATTGTTCATTTCGTGAGATGATGGTTGTCAAATGTTGGTTGTCAAGCTTGACCTGTCAGCTGAATCTTCTAGATGAAGATACGACATGCGAGAGGTGTTCACAACCCTTGGCGTTGAACGATAGAAAGGGTTATCACACATGGCTTGAGAGTTTGAACCCCGGTCGTTTAACTAGGGATATGGGCTTAACAGTTGGGTTTCTCAACCCTAGTATGTTCTCGGCCGGAGCTGTCAATCGAGGGTTAATTTTGACATCTGATTGATATGTAGGGTTTTTAAGTATGACTGTGTAGTCAGGGGCGGGATGGACTTGCTTCATCGGCGATTAAAGTGGAAAGAGGACTACTCTTACTCAATTGGGTACAAGACACCTTCTTTGGAGCCTAACCGAATGACAAACAGAGCACCGAAAGATACAAGGCGAAGGAAAGATAAATGTAGGATTCAAGGGAAGGATTTCCCTTTTGGCCACCACCATCCACAAAACGGGGGGAAGGGGAGAACAAGGCAAAAAGTGGTGCCAGCGCATTTACATGCATACATGCATACATACATTTCACATGCAACTCATGTAAGGTGCAGGAGGTGAGTGAAGGACAAGAGTCAGAGCAGGAGCTCGCGTGATTGAATGTATGGATAATGTGCATACATGCGTATGTACATACATACATATGGAGATGGGGTACATATTTTGTGGGTTTCCAAGTTTGTGGGGAATTAGGCAGTTCTATGTCTTGTTTTTTTTTCTGGTCTTGGGCAGTAAAGTGCAGAAAACAAAAGACGGGGCGGAGACTTGAGAACAACACGGGTTACAACATGGGATTTTCGAGTTGGGTTTGTTTGTGTAGGACAGAAGTTTGAAAAGATTTGTCACCGATGGAGTGAATCTATCGGGAGTGAAACCCGTCGATATGATGTTACCTTGAGCCGTGAAAGCAGATGACTAAGCTTCTGAGGAATGAAATTCAGGTCAACCAAGACCCCGTTTTGGACGACACAATAAGGCTTGGGATTGATATGGGATTGTGGTTAAGGCGGGACTAGTGGTAGACTTTGTGTAATAGGATGATAGAGAGGATGATGTTCGGTGCAGCCCAACCACTTTTCTTGACTGGATTATATGGAATTGGGCTCTCGCGAATAGTAGGGTTTGCGTTGCCTGGTGGCCTTTTTGGGCTGCAGAATACCAGGATGTCGCTCAAGGAGCCGGAAGCTAGGACAATGAGCCAGAGGAGCCATCAGCCCAGGCCAGGGGCAACAAGGGGCCAAGCTGGTGGAAGGGTCAATGGAAGGCTTAATTTTGTTCGCCCTGGCCGCTGACTCTAGAAATAGTTCACGGTAAATTGGAACACCGGGACTCTCGGACTATATTTAACGGGACAGAGAGATTTGGGAAGAGCTATGGAATCTTTAATAAATGACGACTACTGCCCCTCTTTACTTGCAGAACAACGGCTTCCTGATTCGGTCGTCTATTCGTATGTAGCTTTCCATATGGGAAACCCCCTTCTTCGCGCCCATGGCAGCCTGACCGCCTCCGAGGTGCATGGTAACTGCAGCCACGGGCGGGGCCGGGGTCGAAAGAGCTGGCCTTTAGGCTGGGGAAACGTAAAGCCCATGGCAAGGCCCGGCCAGAACCATGAGAACCACGAGGAACTTGACTGTCAGGCAACAGTGCAGACGATTAGGTGCTGATTGGAGATATCATACTGCATCATCTGAAAAGAGGCAAAAAAAGAAGACAAAGGAATCAAGACAGTCGTGGCGGCCTAATCAACCGACGGGCTGAACGTTGGCCTTGTGCTGACCATTGTTGCAGCCCAACGGGATATCATATTCCTGGAAAAGATATACCGAATGGGAATGGAACCGCAAAAACCCACAACGCAAATCCGTCTGCACAACCTCGCTGTCCACGCCAGGACCCCGGATCAGGCTGGAATGGGCGGTAAAGGAAAGCAACGAACAAGTTAAAAAAAACAAGCCAAAAAAAAACGGATCTCACGGCGGAGACTGTCTTCAAATAGACGGGTCTCTGCCTCTGTCACCCCCCGTCACTTTATAGTAACTTCCTTTTTTCCTTCTGGTCTTATTTCCATTGTCAAAAAAACCTTCCATCGTCTCTTACTTCCCATCTCTCACTCTCACACAAAACCGCAAAGTCGGTCGTCAGATACTTTTCAGTAGATCAACGGGATTTCTTCAATTTCGTTTTCCTGCTGCTGTTGCATCTCACCGAAATTCCACAAAAAAGCCACTCGCCCGTTCCAGCAATTACTCGCACAAGCCTGTCCCGTACCCCTTCACCTGTCCGGTCGCCCAAACCCAGGTAAACCAAGAAGTTACTAAAAACCAAAGAAATCAAAACCCTGGCTTACAGGTTATCAGTTTCCTCGCTTTTTTTTTTTTTCTTCATTTTTTCTTGGTTGTTGCTGTACCTAAACTACTACCACATACTACCCCCCCGGCAAATCACCCAACCTCATCATCCAAAACCTAACGATTTTCTCACCCGCCTTCGCCATCTTTGTTTCGATATATCTGCTCACGAGTCATTATCTTTTCTTCTTTGGCTTTCTAAACACTCAAAGTCACCCATACAAAAATACACGCCACTGCTAGTCCTTGGCTGTACCCATTTCTTCAATATCACGTTCACGACTTCCATTTTACGACCCAATTTAACGACTTCCTAAATTGCAATACCCATTCCATCAGTTATTGCCCAACTTGACATCCCTTCCTTTTTCTTCCTTTCCAGCGCCTGTCTCGCCTGTTCCTACCACCCCCTGTTTTCTGCCTCGCTCTCTAATTGCAAGTCCATAACGGGTAGCTACTACGTGATCACAAGCAATTGTCTCTTTTTTGTCAGCTTTTTGTTCTATCTTGGCTTTGCGCTCTTGCCCTTCCCTACCAGCCTGGCATCTAATTTTGCTTGCTCGTGGATTATTTCTCAGCCTTGCTTCTTTTTTCTTGTTTCTTCTTTCTCTTCCGTTTTTCTTCCCTTTTCTGCAGTGTAAGCTTATTTCACCTGCTTCACCATCTCCTCTTTGTATCTCTCTCTCTCCCTTTTTTGACATCTCATTAGCGCCGCGTCTTGTACTTGCGCGCGTCACTCGCTGTTCATTCTAGCATCTGTCTTTTAATTCTTGTATTTCATCCTGACCGCCAGGTTCTTTTCTGCCAGTCCTTTTTCTCTGGAGCTCCACACCAACATTCATACCGGCTGCTGTTCTTACCGCCGCCACACCACCACACCCTCCTTTTTCCGACCCACCCGACCTCGGCCACCGTCCCCATGGCTTCTTACTCTTCGCCTAGATCGCCGAGAGCGGCAGAAGCCGGCCCTCTGTCGAACGCTATTGGTACCGCTGTAAACATCGCTCTCGCCCGCCAAGTCTACGACATTCCCGAGCAGCCTATTGTTCACGCCCCCATTTCCGAGGCCAGCACCAACTTCCCCAGATCGCATTCCGAATACTCTCTGCCGCCGCAAAAGGAACTCGAACTGTCGCACGCCTTGGCTGTCGTATCCAAGTTTAGAGACGAATCCGACTACACCTCGGCCGTTGCTGTTGTCGAGGACCCCGAACAGAGCAGGTTGCAGGTTTTGTTGGCTGTCAACCGCGCCACGCCCGAAGATGGACTTGATCAACTGGAAATGACAAAAACTGCTGTCGAAAGTGTGTTGTCTTTGATGGGCCAGGTTCGTGATTGTAAGTATTTTGCCACTAAATCCATCGCGGCCATTGTTTGCACGGTTTTACACACACACCATAAAAACTGTTTCTGGGGCTACCGAGATTCAGACTAGCTTGTTTTTGGTATCACGTGTCACACCCACAAGCAACAAAAGTCGAATCCCCGCAATCATCCGCTCGTAATACTAACCATTTATCACTAGCTCGTAACGAGGGAATGGAGGACAAGATTCTTGTCGCCATTGTCACTGCTTGCGAGGCCAAGATTCTGGCCCGTATGGGCCTCGCTGAGTGCCGTCATAACAAGACCCGCAAGGATCTTGACTTTAAGCTTAACCAGGCTGTCACTGCTGTCAACGGGATGCTCTTTAACAGAAACCCCGAAGGTGGTAGCCAATTCCGCATGTATGGTACCAATGTAATCCAGCTGATTGCCGGCTGGCGTAGAAATCAGCGCCATGTCGCCAACCTTGTGGCGGTCGTCAAGGGTTTGCACGACCTCAACCTTGCTGTCCCTAACCTGGACCAGTTGATGCGCGAACTCCCTCCCCGCTCTATTGTTCCCTCAGCCGCCAAGAGTATCTCTGCCATTGTCAGCAAGACCGCATACTACGTTCGTGTTGCTCGCACTCTCTACCGTATCGCCAAGAAATACCCAGTCGCTCGCCGGGCCACCGTTGTGCCTCTTCTTATGGACGACAGTGTTTTCGAGCAGACCCCTATGCCCCGCCCTGGCTCCGTAACTCGTGAGGGTCGTATTCGTGCCATGTGCCCTGTCGCTCCTACTGCTACCATCCAGCACATAATGCATGTAATTGATAGCAAGAAGAAGGCTAAGCGCGCTGGCGAGTCATTCGAGGAGATCATGCAAACCTCGCTCACTGGTCGTGTTCACGCTGAAATGCAGATCATCTACCACTGCGCCCACCCAGATTTCCCTGCTCATTTCTTGCCACCACGGACTGTGTGCTCTTCAAAGGCTTCTTGCTGGCTTTGCAACACCTTCGTCAACGCTCACTGCGGTATCTACATTCCTTTCTCACACGGTAGACTGTACACCAACTGGCGTCTTCCCAACATGCCTGGAATCCCTGGCATGGATAACATTGAATCGGCCTTTGTCAACCGTCTGCAAGCTACTGTTACTTGGGGTCTGGGCCTTCTTAGTGCGTATGACGAGACTCCTAAGCGCCCTGAGCCTGCACAGAGTGTCATCATGACTCTTCCTAGATCCGACACCACCATTGAGCCTGAACAGACTGAGGAGGAGATTGCTGCTGAGGCTGCTCAACAACACCAGTGCAACGGCCATTACCACGAGGAAGAGGAGTATGTTGACCGCTCAGTCCACCTTTCCAGATCTGAGATCGAGGACCGTATTCTTAACCACCCCAGCGAGAGAGCTGCTGCCTCCCAGGCTGTTGATGAGGAAGAGGAGCATGATGATATTCCCCACATTCTGCCTGCTCACGATGATGATGAAGATGATGGTGTTGCTGTTGGTGATTCCCACTTCCAGCAGGGTGTGCCTGTTACCCTGGACGGTTACCCATACTCTTGCGCTGCTAGTGGCCAACGTGAGCTGATTAATGAGTCAGTTGAGGTTGAGACTGCCCCCACTACTCCCGAGCCTGAGCAAGAGGAGCTGGTCATTGCTACCAAGCCTGATCTCAAGCGCACCCAGTCTGAGCCTGCTGCTAGCATGGGCGATGACGAGGACGACCATGCTATCGCTGCCTCTGTTCCTGACCTGAGTGTTCACCGTGTCGATGAGTCCGCTCCTAGAGTGGTTCCTCAACCTGTCGAGGCCCCCGTCAAGGAGGTTGAGACTGCTGTTGAGGCCGCCGCTCCCGTTGAGGCCGTTGCTGCTCCCATCGACATTCCCCAGCCCAAGGCTTTCAGCGTTCCTATGCCCGTTCCTACACCGCCTACTTCGTCTG
The DNA here is from genome assembly GCA_002018275.1 of Huntiella bhutanensis. Classification (NCBI taxonomy): domain Eukaryota; kingdom Fungi; phylum Ascomycota; class Sordariomycetes; order Microascales; family Ceratocystidaceae; genus Huntiella; species Huntiella bhutanensis. The sequence continues at coordinate 99,632 of MJMS01000026.1, read as the reverse complement.
CCATTCCTTTGGCTGTTCAACAGGCTAACAAGGCTAAGGAGGCTGTCTCTGCTGCTGTTGATGATGATGCTGTCTTTGATGATGAGGACGATGAGGAGGTTACTCCCGTCGCTGAGGTCAAGGAGGTCGCTGCTGCTGTTGTCGCTCCTATTGCTGCCGTTGAAAAGGTCGCTGAAAAGGCCGTTGAGGCTCCTGTCGAGAAGGCTGCTGCTCCCGTGGTTGAGGCTGTCAAGGAGGAGGTCGTTCCTGTTGTCGAGACCAAGGTTGCTGAAGTCGCCACTGTTGTCAAGGAGGCCGCTCCTGTTGCTAAGGTTGAGGAGGTTGCTGCCGCCGTCGAGGCTGCTATCCCCGTTGCCAAGGTCGAAGAGGTTGCTACCCCTGCTCCCGTTTCCGTCCCTGTTGTCGAGGAGAAGGTTATCGAGGCTGTCCCTGCCACTCCCAAGATCGTGGCACCAATTGCCGAGGCTCCCGCCCCGGTTACTCCTACCAAGGCTGTCGCTCCGGCGCCAGTTACCCCCACCAAGGCTGTCGCCCCGACTACCCCGACTCCCGTCTCTCCTACGGTTACTTCTCCCACCGCTACCATTGCTTCGCCCATCGTCACTACGCCCACCAAAACGGGTCTCCTTTCCACGCCCCGCGCGGCTACACCAGTGTCGGTGTCTCCTTCAGCCGAGACGCCCAAGAAGAAGTCCAAGCTCAAGTCGCTATTCAAGGTGTTCCGCAGCAAGAAGGACAAGAAATAGATGGAGAAGAATGGGGCTGGTGGTCTGCATGTTTGATTTTTTGGCATTTCATATTCGTTGTGCGTTGTTTTGTTTTGCGGTTTTGTTTTTCATCAGCTTGTCTTGTTTTGTTACCTGCGGTCTGAGCATTCAGACCTTTTGATTTTGTTGTTATTTTGCTGTTTATTTTCTGTTTTTCTTGTTTTGCTTTATCTTGCCTCGCGGCACAAAGAATATGTCCTATTTTACAGACTAATGTCGCGAGAGCGTTTTTTTTAATGAATAAATGACTGACGGTTTGTCCTTGTTTTTCCTGTTTTGCTAGAGGAGAGTGCGTTTCTTGCCTTTGGGCATGTTGCTTCTTCTGGGGAGATGGCTTGATCAGATGTTTCTGTATCGGCTTGTGATGTTTTGTTGAACATGGACAGACTGTTGGGTTGGCTGGTGATTGAGAGCAGATAGATTTTTGGGTGCATTGTTTGTTTTAATACAGTTGGATTTTGCCTTTTTTACTTGACGTTGTGGATGGTTCCTGTAGGCTCAATGTAACACTCCATACCAGGATCTCGGGAATCGTGACAAAAAAAAAATGCGGCGCGGGACAGGGGCCTTTTTAAAGGCTGACAGGATGAAAATGTCAACAACGAAACAACAACAAGCTTCGATGGCGCAGTGGTAGCGCAGTGGTCTCATATTCATGAGGAGCTTGAGTTTCTCGGATATTGCCATCCAAAGGTCGTGAGTTCGACCCTCACTCGGAGCATCTTTTTGACTTTTTGGTGGAGGGTGGTTAGTTGTGTTGATTCTTTTTGTTTTTTTGTGGATGAGGTGGATCTTGGATTGTTGGTTATTGTGTTTGGCTTGTTCTGTTTTGGATCTCCTGATGGAAGGGAACGGAGGTGTATCTGTCTTGTTTATTAGGATGTGGTAACTTGAGTTGGCTCGCGGTCTCAATTGGATAATGTTCAAGAAATGTACTTTCCTGTTGTACATACACATGTTTTGTAATTGTTTTTTTTTTTTCAGTGGTCAATTAAAGGTCATCCGGGCCGGCGCTTAGCTTTGGGACTGAGTGGTTTTCAGTATAGATTAGATTATCCTTTGTAAACTTGGGGGATACATATTATTGCGCTGGATCGTCTTTGGTGTTATGAGCCTGGGAGATCTTCGTTGGACTGTTGTGTTGGCTATATCGTTATCTGGTTACTTCGTTGATTCGCTCGGGATTGGGTGGACTTCCTGTACTCCTCCCATTCATTCCGTCAGTTTAGTGCCTCGATGATAATCACCCACCTAGTTCATTATGTGCTGTGCTTGATATCCGTCACCCCGAGTGGTTTTTTCTGTTGGGTTGTTCTATGTTGAACTTTCCGTCTACTGATTCGCTGTTTATTGTGTTCTAAGAGACCTTATTTGAGCTTTTTTATCGATCTTCCATGTCGTATCTAGACTGCAACGGCAATGTAAACGACTTTGTTCTTTTGCTTGTCGACCGTGAATATGTAGGCATTTTGTTTAAGCAAATGTCACATTCATGTACTTTCGATAATTGAAATTGTAACTATACAAATAACCTCTCGCTTTTGTGGCGGACATCGGTAGGCGTACGGTGGTCTGCTTATAGCCGTGAGCTATGTTAATACTCACTGGCTCCACTACCAACGAGATTCACACTTGACCATGTGATATGCCTTCATACTTTGGTTCATCATAACCAATACCTACACCGCCTAGACACCACTGGTAAACAATATTCCGGGTTGTTCAAGTCTCATTCTTTGAGTGAAACCTAATAGTTTTCATCACCATGGTATGAGTACAGAGATGACGCTATGCCCTCCTCGATGTAAATCTACAGCAGAAGGGCTATAGAGAGTGAAAGTTCCATCCATCCATCAATCAACCAGTCACATCTCTAGATGCTGATTCATGACTCTTAGACCTCGGAGAAGTTTTCACCTAAGGGAAAATATGGCAACTGCTCAGCGGGAAATTTGTGTTACGTGATTTACACGGACGTTCGAGCTTATAGTCTCTCGCCCTTGAGGGTCGAGTTTGACGTCTGACAGCCTGTGCGCAGTATTCGATGTATCTAAGGGTGTTAACGTATGTGTATATAACTTAAGTTTTGTCTATAGCTAACTAAAAATTATGTATTGAGGAAATAGTAGTAGGAAACACAAATAATTGAAATTGGTAACCGGTAACACTATAATATTCACAACATTGTGGAGCTCCCTGATGGACGTCTCGATATGGTATAGGGTTAGGGCTAACTACACTAACGATGCGTCCGATCTATATTAAATACTATTATTCCGGAGACAACGACGTGAATTTCGATTACCACTCGACATAATACATGATACTTTTAATTACTGTGCCTTGTCACACCTAGGGCTTGTGACGTTGTTACTCTTAACTCAAACCACCCGGTACTCCAAGTGCCTTTACCCCGCCATTATTGCTTGAAGGCAAAACGACGCGCCCTACGCGACCAATTTACATTTCTGAACCGCAACACTATCAACTAATAATTTTATATTTCCATCCCATTTTCCACCAAGATGAGCGACGATGATGAGTCGGAAAATTCTCCCGATGTTCCGCCTGCCACCGAATCACTTCCTCCAGATGATGCGGGGTATATAAGTGAAGATTCACTATTCGGTACCTCTTTTCCACATCCGATCGACTTCCCCGACACCCCGCAACCCCAAGACCAGCCTGCCACCACCACCACCACGAACGAAGAGGCTTCCCGAGAAACACCAGTCGCCACTCCTACGAACGAAGAGCCACCTCGAGAAACACCAGCCGCTATTTCCATTGACTCGGACCCTCCCGAAACACAGTCTGAACCCGATACATCCAATGAGTCTCAGATCCCCATATTTCCGCGGCAAGAAGAGCCGACATACTGGGTCCGTCTTGTTCGTCAAGTTATTGACTGGCATCGGGAACATGGCGTTTTAATGCATACGCCGTCTGTGCAAACGGGCGACAAGACGCGTATACTCCGTTGTAGCCGTGGGCTACACCGATCAGGAGCACACACTATCTCGCAACACCCTGGAGAAGTTTTGACAAATTGCAAATATCAAATCATTGCCAAGGTGACGGAAAGTCGCAGGTGGATCTGCGAGACGAGTGGAGTGCACAACCACCACCCATCTGAGTACCCTCCGGCTCCCGAGCACCCACCCATAATATTGCCGGTTCATAAGTCTATTTTGGTATTGCTTTCCAAGTGTTTAATCAGTCCCGAGGATGCAGTCAAGATGGCGGAGGACATAATTATAGCGCTAGGCGATGTTCCTGCAAAAACATTAAACAACCTCGTGCATGATATACGCCATTATGCAAGGAATCACCCCCACAATGGACTTGAAGCTACCATCGGCTGGACCCAGTTGCTCCAACAAAAAGATATAAAAAACGTTGTCAGACTGGGCCGCCGCGATCAACCCGAAACGGTGTTCTGGACTTACCCATGGGGTGAGAAAATGTGGAGGAGGTTTCCGGAAGTCATAACTCTTAATGTAACTCGTAAGACCAAAATCAACGACATGTTCTTGATACAAATCACTGGCGATATAAATATCGAACCAGTAGCCACCTTCGGGTTTGGCCTGGTACGATCCCGAAGAAAAGGCGATCTTGGGTTTATTGTGAGACGACTTCAAGAGTTCATGACGGTTTTTAAAATTCCCATGATGTCTGTGATATCAACGGAGAACGACGCTGATCTCAACAAGGCAATAGAAAATAATATAGTTGTGGTGCCCAAGGAGTTCAGGAGTGACAATATCGACTCCATGGTCAAGGTGCAGATAGAACTACTGTGGCGAGGCGTACGAGACCCGGATCGTATCTCTGAAATGCTGGATAACTGGGACCAAATAACCGAAGCTGTTTCGATACGCAAGTTCTCAGATGCTTGGAGGAGGTTGAGGAGGGAATTTGCTCGTGAACAACGCCCTATTATCAAGTTCATCGTGAAGTTTCTGAAATGGCGTCATCACTGGGCAAGATGCTATATCAATAAGAAAATCAAACCTCGGAAACCTAGGAGGCGGAAACGCTATGAGGACAATAACCTTAAGGAATTAAGGTTGTGTCTTTGGTACTCATATAGCAACGTCCGAAGTGCCGAGAAGGCTATGACACATATCGATGACATCCATCAACGACGTTTCAGACGCAAGATCGAAAAGAACAAGGCTCGTCGTCATTTTAGAGCTATCAATTGGCGGTCGTTTAGACAGACAGACGGGAAAGGTCCTTGTCCAGCTATTCGGATAATTAAGAATCGTCGTCGTGGGTTTAATGCGCCACTTAAGCCTCGGGCGAGACGGATTCCTCAACCGAGAAAGTGTACCAAGATCTTTAATCGTGTATACAATCTTCCGTGTAGCCATGAACTGGCAAAGATACACAAGAGAGGTCATTGGCCGAAGATTAAGGTTGCTATCTTTGCTGACTGGATGAAAAAGGCGTTGGTAATTGCATCGAAGTCTTTGATGGTGGTGAAGTTAACTAACCTTTATGTATAGTATTGTCGTGACCCAACTAAGCATTTGATATCAATGGGGCGTAGTTTACAAGCTATGCAACCTGTACAACCTGGGGAATTTATACGGCGCATGTATATCATGCGACCACCTCTTCCAAAACAGAAACATATTCGTGGCTGGGTTGCAGTAAACCCGTCATCAAAATTTGCTCCGTCGAGTGGAACTCCCGGAAACGGGAGTAACTCCCCCACAACCCAGCAACCGACGAATACTGAGTACACAATGATACCATGGTCGTATACGCCACCCGAAAAAGTACCACCTCCGATTCACAGACCTCGCAACCGTGTCGAACCCAGGATGGGTAGAATCCCAGGTATTAGTCTCAAGGACTTTTTTGATACGAGCAAGATTGACGATCAGATAAAACGGTATCGAACACGGCTGGGTCGTCCACCGGGATCAGCTAAAAATCCCCACCATCCTATGGCTCCACAGACAGCTCCGCAAAGGGCTCCATGGCCTGTACCTGCATCTGCACCTCCAAATGGTATGCCTAATGCTATAGGACCAGTTGTTGATGCAACCCAATGGAGACAATCGCAACTTTTTGCGAACCTGGTAGGACAGGTTCGGGATATTGTACACAAGCTGCCGCCAGAAAGTCAAAGTGTGGAGGAGATTGTGTCTCGTATAGGTCCTCTGACGCTCCCGCCTGGTCAAACCATGTCTATGGAACAAAAACTCCTTCAGCCACCGGTGCCGCAGTGGGGCCCTATTGTGCCGCACGCTTCATCTACTATGCCCATGGGACAACAGGCTTTACCACCGCATGGGAACCAGCCAGTTTCGGGTGCTGTAACACAGTATGTTCCTGCCCCACCACACACGCAAGTGGCCGGTCACCCTCCATTCCCGTATTATGGCTATCCTATGCCTCCGGGGTCATATCCGTTGCATCCAGGATCGTATCCGTTGCCTCCGGGATCATATCCTATGCCTCCGGGATCATATCCTATGTATCCAGGACCATATCCAATGCACCCGGCACAACACCCAGCTCCGGTGCCCACACAACCCGGAGAGGAGGCCGGAAATGCAAACCGATTTCCAAAGCGTCCCCGAAACCTGGTCAAATACCCCCCACAAGAGACATTATCTTCCTGGGCTATCTCGACTCCTCGGGATTATGTACCCCATAAAAAAGCTGCACCGATACCTGCCGCTGGGTCTGCCGCTAGATCTGTCCCCGGGTCTGTCGCCAGACCTACACCCGCACCTTTACCTGGGACTTCAGCTAGTGTTACCGCCGTACCTGTTCTCGGATCTTCCGCTCCACCTGTCTCGGCACCCGTTCTTGAATCTTCCGCTACACCTGTCCCCGTGCTTGTTCATGTAGGGTCTGTCGCCACGCCCGTACCCGCATCTTCTGCCAGACCTGTTGGCGTACCTGTTGTTGAATCTTCCGCCAGACCTGTTCCCGTGCCTGTCCCCGTGTCTGTTCCTGTAGGGCCTGTCTCCACGGCCGTCCCCGCATCTGCCTCGAGTTCTAACACGACCAACACCTCGCGGTTTGTTTGGGTCCCTGATGATCTCGAAGAAGAGTATAGACATCCACCTGTTAGACCGGTGTATAGCTCAATTTCATTTGAGCACTGGTCTCTTAGTGAGCTTGATGAAGATGGGTGGTTTTCAAGTTCAAGTGAATGATAGATTTTGTGGGTTTGGGGTGCTGTTGTTTACGCTGTATTGTTACAGCAAGGTGTCAAGCGTAACTCTACAACGGCGATCTTGACATTACAACGTTACCTGTTTGAGCCAATCTTGAACCTAAATCTGATGAATCCCCTGTTAGTAGTACATGTCATGAGCCTGTATGGCAGTTAAATTCTTTTTAAAACGGCGATTGGACGTAGTTCATGGTGGCGATAGTTGACATAGTATAAAAACCGACGTGTGATTCACAATTAGGTACTTAATAACAGGTACTCGAAAACCCGGAGAGAATTAATAGAACATGTAAGTGCCCACTGTATTTGTACCTATCGTGAGAATAGTGCTTTCAGTTTTTTATTCATTGATTTTATAAAAGTTTATGTCCATGGTGGTGCTTGTCATCTTTGATTGTTCCGTACCAATCAAGACGTATATCTGTTGGATGTCATAGATATTCAAGCCGACGTTTTGTCGACTTATAACATGGTTAACCCTCAAACTGATCATGAATACTAGCCCTGATCACATGATCCCAAAAAAGTAAACAAAACGGGCATGTTGCACATGCACACTTCCCCACTATACCAAAGCCATTGAATCTGCCTTTTACTCATTCATACAATAACTATTTACATCGTTTGAATTAAGCTACTAGCGATATTCTGTAGTCTACACTATTGTCCCAGTATCTGTTCCATTCTTCAAAATGGTCGATAACATGGACTACAGTGGCACGGAGTGCAATGCTAAGCCCATGGAATGGGACATCTTTGAAGAGGAGGTGAGGAGCTGGCCAGATCAGGTTAGGGACGATGAAGAAATCAATGCAAGTTACCAGTATAAACCCTCGTATGAATGCTACAATATTAACAAAAATGCAGCACGGAAACTTCAAGTGCGAGTTCGACTACTTGTTTGATATTGCGGGGCTTCCTTGCACATTCCCTGCTAAATTTACACGCATAAAAGACAATGGTGAGCACGTCTTTGATGATGATACCTTCTCACTGGTTGGGCAAATTGTGCAACGTTTGTTCAAATATGGAGGTTATCGCTTTGTCTGGACAGATTCCGAAGTTTCCGAGGACCAGTTATGCGCCCACTATCACTGCTGTTAGGATCAAGAGCACGCGAGTCTGTTTCCAAACGATCGCAATGGCAAGGACAAGCGAACGCTACAGTATAATTGCCAGAGTGGCTTGTCTATCTATCTGTACCCTAACTCTCGGAAACTTCGCATTCAGTTTCAACATTTGCCACATCACTTGTACTCTAATGTTGTTCTTCCTCTTAACATCATTGGAGAGTTTGATAAGGCGATTCAATTGGGCCAGCCGCCATCATACCAATATTGTTACAATTTGGATGCTCTAAAAGAGCAAGTAACACATCGTATGGCGCGACACCAGCTCTATTCAAAGTGGAAACTACACCACGAGAAGGAGTACCGGGTTCAAGAAGACCCATATGAGTCTGCTCAGGAGCTCCTAAAACAACTTGTTACCTCCGAATTCACGGTTGAAAACCTAAAGCCCCGGGTTTCGGAAGTTAATACTCAAGATATCAATAATACGTCCGATGGTACGCGCGGAGTTACCTTGTTTATGAATGATATGGTTAAAGAACTGATAAACCCCATGACCAAGCATAGAAAGTCTGAAGAGGTGTCTATTAATGCAGTCTATGGAACTGGCAAGAATATGGTCGACATGTACGCGGCCATGGTCGAGCTTGAGGGTTGTAATGTTTCTGTAGGATTTCTTTTTCTTCAAAGAACACTAGACAGCCAATTGACCTCGGTCAAAGACATTATTCGTCAATTCCTTGAGAGTTGGAAGAGTAAAGGCTTGAATCCTCTCTTCTTTGGTTGTGACAAATACCAATTCGAGCTTGGTGTTATTCATGAAGCATTCCTGAACGTGGAGGTTCAACTGTGTCAATGGCATGCTGTTAGTGCCGTAGAACAAAGGCTCTCTAGTCACTCGATTTCTTCTACTCTCAATGACTATGACCCCTCGGAAGCTCAACAGCTGATCCCAGACATTCAGGTCTGTTTCGGGTCGCTTGAAAAGTACCGTCATGGAGCTCATAAGGATGGCACATGTACATGCTTAAATCGAGATGTAGATTTGACTCCAGTACAACTATCGGTTGAGGCAATGACCGAAGGTCAGAGAAAACAAGTTATCGACTTGTTTAAAAAGCACTTCCGCAGACATCAGACTCTTCCCAAATTTGGCGTGGTCAAAGATGCCGAGACTATACATAAAGACTGTACTAGGGAGATGTATCTTCTTTGCTTGAGCAACGGGTGGTACCGCATTTGGGCATACATGTTCTCCCAGTGGTACCGGAGTGACCAATGGATTTCATGGTCTCCGTGTGTTAACCCGGAGAAAATTCCTCTTTTTAAGACGACCATGGTTATAGAGTCATACTGGGATTCTCTCAAGTTCGAATACCTTCAGACGTTTAACCAGTTCCGTGCCGATCAAGTGGTGTACCTCATGGCCGACACGGAGGTCTCTAAGCTTTGGGGTATCACGCATGGCTTAGTGAGTCATAATTTCCGGCTATATACACCCCTCTGGAGACGACTGTTTAGGAGGGAGTGGAGAGCCTTTCTCCAGATGCGAAGCAATCCCAGTGAACGAATTCAATACCACACTGACGTTGCAACGTGGAACTGCAGCTGTGGGGAATATGATATCAACCGACTCCAGCTTTGCCAACATCTCGTGCACTCCGTTAAGAAAATTGACAAATTACATTTGCTCTTTGAGTATGTTGGCCGGATACGGGAACCTCCGCTCTGGAAAAGTTGTGTAGGCCTGAAGCCCGGTCCGGACCCGGGGAGACGTTCGAAGCAGTTTATACGATTCACTCCCCACGCAACAAAGCAACATACGAGTTCCGAAACTGTTGATAGTACGGATTTGTTTGGGGATTGTAGTGATGATGAAAAGTACCGTGCGGATAATAAAGATCGGGATTCGGACGGGAGTCAAATTGGAAGGTACCGTAGTGATTCAGATTCGGATCTGGGTTGGTAGGGAAATTATGCTTGATGGGATATCTACGGGCCTGTGGAAATGGATTATTTTCCGGGTTGCCGAGAAGTTTCATACTCATAATGTGAGCTTCTTAAATAACCAAGTCTTCCACTGGGGTTATACCACGATAGTCACCAAAACCATGCACGGGTAAATCATGACAGATTGAACGAAACAACTAGCTTACTACGTCATTTCTACCATGGAACTACCCTATATTGACTCCGCATCCCACATCCCGCATCCCTTGAAGAATAAACTTTAACTCACTGACAAGCACCGACGCTACGCCATCCCGGAACATCTCCCGGCCGGCCGGCAAAAACCCATGCACGATAAATTCCTCCTCATCCACGTCAATTTAAACGAAGAAATAAACGGCTAGAACGATTGCCCAAGGAACGTCAAGCTTAAAAGCACAGCCTTAAACTTTACTGATATGGTTATCGTCACATGGTATGCATTGTGTCACCGCACTCTATACCTGTCACTTTTTTGTACAACGTGGAATGATGGAACCAAAGTCTATTTATATGTATATATGGGGATGGTGGTTCAAATAAGCCGGCTTATGAAGCCAAATATCCTACACTTACAAAATGCAGAAAACACGACACAAAGAAAGGAAATATCTAAACTCGCCACAAAGTGACTCTACGCTTAGTAGACGGGCACCTTGAAGGCGGTCAGGTTGTAAGTCCACGCAGCAATAGAAGCGGCGTCATCAACACAGTCAAAGGTGCTGCTAGAGTTAGAAGACCAAAGAGGGCGAAGAGGCCACTGGCAGAGCTCTTGGACCTCGCCAGAGTAGTCACCAGACGAGACGGTAGCGTTCAGAGCGGAAGGCTGCACACCGTTCTCGACCCAGTCAATGATGGTCTGCATGTTATCCTGGGGGTAGGGGCCGGGCTGGAGGGAGTTGGAACCGCAGTGGGCGGCACCGGGGACAAGGTAGAATTGGTACCAGTTCTGCATCTCGGCGATGGCCTCGGCGTCAGTGGCGTTGGCGTACATGATGGAGCGGACGGATTGCCAGTAGTGGACGGATGAGGCGGCGGGGATGGAGGGGTCGGATTCACCGTGGTAGTGGAGGAGCTTGCCGCCCGAGTTCTTGAAGTTGGAGATGTCGGGGAGCGTGGTTTGGAGAGAGTCGAGGTACTTGACCATGCCGATGGTCATCCAGTCAGCCAGAGTGTCGTAGGTCACGTTGGTCAGGTCGGACAGGTTGTCGATGTTGAGAAGCTCAATGTACTTGGCAACGTACATACCACCGGTAGAGGGAATGTTAGAGCCCCAGCTGGCGGTGGCGTTGTCGTAGGTCGGATCAGCATCGGACAGATCCGAACCAATCTGCCACGAGAAGTAGGCACGCTTACCCTCGGAGGTAATCACACCATCGTAGACGGCCTGGGCAACAGCAATGTCCTCGGCGGTCAAGGTACCGTTCTGCTCAGGCGAGTAGCTAGAGGAAGAACCGGTGGTAGCGCGAGCCTCAAGAGCACGCTTGGAGAAGCCAAAGCCCAGGGAGGAAGAGGACTGCTCGGCACAGTAGTAGGACTCGCCGATCAGAGATGAAAGGTTGAAGTTGAGCTGGCACAGATCAGTACGGCCAATGACGCCGTCAGAGCGACCGTCAAGAGAGTCGCAGGCGGAAATGGTGGCGTTGACAATCTTGTCCAGGGCGCAGGTGGGCGGGAAGTAGTCCTGGACAACCTCGATGGTGGCGGGGTATACGTGGAGGACCTGCTGCTGGGCGAAGCGGAAAGCGGGGGCACCGGCGACGACACCGTCGTATTCCTCGCCGTAGCGCTGGACTTGCGACATACCCTCACGGCCACCGTCAGAGCAGCCTTCGAAGTAGGTGTAGATCTTGGTGTCGCTGGACTGGCCGTAGAAACCGGGGGTGATGGCCTTACCGACCTTGGTCATCTCGCCGAGACCTTGGTAGGCGAACATGTAGGTAGAGTCCCAGTTAATAGAGCCGTTACCGTACAGGAACTTCTCATCGTAGGAGTAGTTGAAGGCATCGTAACCACCATCAGTAGCGCCACCAACGGCACCATAATCAAGACCACCAGTGGCAGACGAAGAAAGCGAGTAACCACCACCACCAGCAACGTAGAAACGGTTCTCGTACGAAGAAGGCTCGGGGAATGCGTACTTCAGGACAACGGTGTTACCCTTGCCGGTCTGGGTGTAGGAAACGGTGACGTTGCAGTAGGTAGCATCAGTTCCGTTAACGGTAGCCGCGGTGACGGTGTCGGGGAGAAGATCGATACCGAGGAGAGTGCCGTTAGAGGGGAGAGCGGCCTGGACGTTGGAGACGGTGCAGAGGGAGGAGAGGGAGGTGGATGAGGTGGTGGAGTTGGCGGCGTTGGCGGCGGCGGCCAGGGAGGCGGCGGCGCGGCAGGCGTTCTTGACCATTGTGACGATTGGGATAGAAGGTCTATAGGGTTTATAGGGTTGATGAAGAAGAGAAGGGGATATGAATGAATGGACTGTCGAAGTCCTGGGGTTGTGATAGGAAATGAAAGTTGTCAGATATCAGGACCAAGACCAGTGGATGATGAGGGTGAAGAGAAGAAGCAAAACTCAACATCGAAAAGGCGCGGCCGTCGTCCATCTTTTATGGTAAATCATATGCAAGTTTCTATATCCAACCCTATCCTCGCCAAAAATGTTTTAGTCGACACACTAACATCCCATTGTAGTAAGTTCTTGTCCTCGGTTTCTACTCCAAAGGTGCCAGTGGCCGAAAGTGGAAGTCGCAGAATTAGCATTACGCATGCCTTCCATCCTGGAGTGGCCGTGCCTCGGAGGGGGTGTGGCATGTGGAAGGGAATCAAGGGGGGTGAATCAAGGTTGTTCTGGAGGTAAGTAGTACAAACTGATTTTTGACAGGCCCGGAACTAGAGAAGGAGGTGGGTTTTTGGGGGAGGGAATGGACGTACGTAACGGGGAGACAAGACGAAACAGGTAAGGCGTATTGTGTGATGTAGTTTGACGGAGGTCCACTTCTGGCTACATTGAAGATTTTAGGATATGGACTTATGGAAGTAGAGAGTGCCGACTACGATGCGAGGTTGGATAGACGGGGCCTTGGACTCCGATGTAGCGTTGTAAGGAAGAAGCATGCGCACAAGTGCAGTGGTGGGGACAGACTACGACGTGCCGTTCTTGGCGGTGGCTATAGCTAAGTAAGCCGCACAACGGGATGAAGTAAGGTCCAAAAATCGGAGCCAAGGGAATATATCACCTATGACCATCGGCACCGTGATACGGCATTGTTAATTCCCGTGGGGCAATTACGCAGCCTTGTCGATCGCTGCATGTTCAAACAGGGAAACTATGACATCGCCACGAGTCTATTTACAGTTTGTTGCTTTATAAGAGGGTTGTAAAGGACCGTTTATGCGGGTTTTTAAAGTTTGATACTATGGGTTATATATAATCAAATACAACATGGACGAATAGCTTCTATGGACACACCCTCTAATAAGATGGAAACTGGATAGACTTCCTTGGTAATAAAATGCCGGAAACAAAAGGAACTCTGTGCGTGACAGGTGGATTCGGTTCCTGAAAGAACGGTCTGAATCAGGAAGTTCCCCAGCCGTGGAGGTTGAAGGGTTTCCTAAGCTTGACTTGTCTAAAACGATAATCATGCCACGGGCCTTCTGACCGGATGATAGTACGGCAATGACAAGTGGACTGGGCGTGATAGACCAGACGAGACAGGAGAAGAAGGTGAGACTCATCCACGATGACGAATAAGTCAGCTATATCCCAAGAAACAAGGGACCTTGCCGCGCAAAAAGCATCTCTAACAAACACCAGCTAAATCGACAACCCCACTCTCCATCCTAAAAGCCACTAAAGAACCTCCATCGGCACTCACCAACGGAAGGATCCACTAACCCACGCCAACCCACCAGCAACGTCACCGGCCCCAGCCGCAGTCGCCAGCCGCAGCCAAGGAGTCAACAAGACATGTACATACATATGTACATATGTATGTATGTAAAACAGCGGATCTCCAACATCCACAGGGCCCCAAGGAAGAAAAGAAAAAACGCCGCAAGGAAGCTGTCTTGTCCAGCCACAGAGAGACTTGGCGGATCAATTTGTGCCGATGTAGGATGGACGGATGGGCTTTGTTGATTTGGCATGGCACCTTCTCAAACGTGAGATACAAATACGCAACGACCACCAGTCCACCGAAATGGAACCGCTTTGCCTGCCGGAACCCATGTTCGTGGGGTTGGAGGCTATTGTCTATTGTGTATACCTACCACTCCACTCCACTTCCATAATGCATATGTACATCCACCCCACCAAACCAGCAGGTGCCATCCCCCATCACCACCAGATTGATAAGATCATCCTCAGCACAAAATATCCCATGCCCATGCTCACCATTCAAAATCCACAATCGGCGCCGAACCGGCAACATCAGTTCCCCAAAATTAACCTCCGCACAGACCAACGGAACACAGTCGATCTCAGGCACGCCCTCTTGGAATCGTAGGACACGCCCCCCTGCTAACGACCTAGATCCATCGGCACCGACACGGCCAAGGACGGAATAGCGCTAGAAACATCGGTTTTCCTGCCAGCGGCCTTGCTGACGGGCTGCGTCTACGTAATTAGCTCCGTGATGTTCGTCTCGGATGCACGCCGCACATGGCTTTTCATGTGTCATTTTTGGGGTTATTTGGCTTGGGTAGAGTTGGATATATTCAAAGCTTCCTCGGCTGGCTGCTATATGGGTTTTAATATCGTCTTGGGTAGATATATTTCACAAGTAGCAGGTTCGGGTTCTGCTCGGGTTGAACCAGTGCACTCGAAGTTGAAGAATTACCTGGAGACTAAAACCTTTATAACTTGGAGCCAGTTAGAAACAACCGCCTATCCCGTCACTAGCCTTTAACTTGTAGCCGCGTCGGTTACTAAAATTTGGGCCACTACACGGCTATCAACATACTAAATTAGAGGATATCCAATCAAGATATACATAGAAGTGAAAATTGAATTTATGTCTTATAATTTAACCCTAGAGGGGGAATCTCACATGAAAAGCTAGTGAGTTCCTTCATATCGACAGCCATCAGCATGAGACTGAATTATGTATCTTATGTGAGAATAGCAGGTACGGTTCCTTCCCTACTGACTAGGGTATATAAGGGTATATGGTGGTAAACAAAACCGTCGGCCTTCTCCATCGGCCTTCTGCCATCGGCCTATTCATCATAATCATCATCAGGCAAGCTAGCTTCACCTAATACTCTACAATAATATATTATCTATGTCAACCGGATCACCATTGCCTCTTTCCTATATACTGTAAACCATGACTCCTTCCATGGTACCTCACATCTTATGCGAGTATCAACCGTTGAGATAGCCCACCAATTCTCAGAAGTCACTACAGGCAAAAGCGCCTTTCCCTCTAATAAATACACCCCAAGATCCTGTGTGATTTCACCTACAGTCCTCTGTTCCGAATCCACCAATTTACCCTCCGCAAGACGAGGATCAAGCTCCATACCACACAGCTTACTACAAGCCAAAAGGTTATAGGAAAGTCCAGGAACGTAGCCAACCTTTTCCAAAGAAATAGCAAAGCTCCACGATGTCTCAATTCTCACAGTCCCGTAGCTTTTAACTCCGAGAAGTCCACTTGACTCTTCTACCACGGATTTCGACTTAACAGGCTGATAATTCGACAGAATATCCAAGTTGGGCGTCATGTGGAATGAAGTCATCGAATCAATCATTCAACGACTGTCAGACGACCCTGGAATGTTATTACTCACCACGCCCGGAATTGTGAAGCCAGAGGAGAACGCAATAGCACCACCCGCCAAACCTACTATTTTGGCGGTAGCAGGCTGTTCGTTTTTATTGTCCGAGATTTTCTCTTTAGGATTGGAGTTCTCGGAGTTCATACACGAAGAAACCTGAGAAGGCTTCTTCGCCTTAGACTTCTTCTTCTTCTTCTTCTCCGACTAAGACGCGGTAGTAGCACCACCCGCATTTGACTTTCCATATCCCTCGCTACGAAGAGAAGTCTTCAAAGAATGAACGAAAGCTGAAGAGGACGGCCATTTCTCTTTGTTCTTGTTCGTCAATTCAATGCGCCTATCATCAGCCCACTCCGGGTAAAACTTCATAAAACACCCATACACCATCATAATCTTATCCGTATCTCCAACCGAGCTACCAAGGACCGTCAAATTATTGAGAGCTTTCTCCAGCTGTTCCAAGAAAGCAACAGGGTCCATTTCCGGACGGCGGATAAACAAGTTAATCAAAGAACCCCAAACGGGACCCAAAGCAAGAGGGGTATTCGGCTTGAAATGATCATCCAGATGTCTCAAGGCGTCGGCTGCAGTGGTGTCGGGGTTCCTGAGGTTGGGCAGTAATTTGGCGAGGACCTCGTTGTCGACTAGTTCTCCGATGACGACCTTTGCTTTCAACTGGGCCATAATTTCTTCGTCCTTGGAGCGAATGGGTCCTGAATCAGACTTGATGGCAGCATCATCGAAAGTCCAGTCAAACCCTTGTTGTTCACCAATCATTCTAAGAGCACATTTCCATCCCGCATATTCACTAAAATCGTCCATGGACAATTTGTAAAGATTGGGGGGCAGGTTCAACGAGTTGAAGATGTAATTGGCGGCCATTTTGAATGAATTGATAAGTGTAATGAAGGAACAACAAATAAGAAGTAGTGTAGGGTAGTAAATCGTAAGGAAAGTAAATATCACGTCGATATACTAACAAATGAGGCAAATTGACGACACAAATTAAACCGTCAGGTTGCGAAGAGCCGTGCTGATAACCCAATAAAGATATCAAAGTGAAGATAACTATGTCTTGGATAGTTGGTCGTGAGAAAGTTGTTGTTGGAGAAAAAGAGGGGTTACATTACTACTCTATTTTCAATAGAAATTCATTCATTATTTCCTCTTCATATCATTATCAAACATCCGTATAGTCAGATCAGACAAACCACCAAAAAGCCCATCAATACCCAAAAATGTCATAAACTAGGGTTAATGTGAGGTCTGGACTTGGCGATAGGGTCGTGCACTCATGATATCATGGATGGACGCATCAAGGCTGACTACCCATAAATGATCAGTATCATGAAAGATCGTGTATTTCCCAAATTGCACACCAGTAACCCGTCACTTTGTCATAACCTTCCCCACAGTTCACTTCCCTCAACATCATGTTTGCTCGCATGGACATAACCCTATATTAACATTAAACCCTATATATCCGTCACGTGAGCCATCCCAATATACATAGCGAGCCGGGTATTGCTCCCGGGAGGGGCGATATGTACTACTACTTTGACGAGTGTCTACCGGCACCTCCACGCTGTACTAACGGGGGCATTCTATCCAAGACGGACGGTCTGCTCTTCCCTATATTCCTATCCTCCTCGACTTTAACGCCGCCATCGACACCACCTGCGTCGCCACCAATGACACCGCCGCCCACGGCGGCAACGGGCGTCCGCATGGGTAGTGGCCATGTCTTGCGGAATTGATGCCAGTGTTCCCACATGTCATGTCTTTCGACGCGGACTTCCTGGTCGCGGGGGACCATCTCGTGACGGAAGTCCCAGCCTAGTCGTCTTGCGAGATCGGCTACTACCACGTCGCAGTCGCCAAGGAGGACAATATCAAAGTTGATATGATCGATGGGGTCCCGTGAAATGTAGATTTGTGGGATGTGGCCGGGGATTATACTGCTGATTTCTGATACAGGCTTGACCTTAAGAGATGTACCAATGACCACAAGCAAATCCACCTTGTCCAGGTCATGTTGTGTCAACCGATCATGAAACAAATCAGGAAGCGCCTCACCAAAAAAGGTGATATCAGGCTTCATGATCTTGAGATTCGGTCCATCATCATCATGCTCATCATCCCCATTTCCACTCCCGCCACTCCCGCCCGGCCAATCACCACCTCCATTCCTTCTTTTTGTCTTTCTTCCGTTTCCATCAGCGCCTGAAGTCCGCTTTCTCTTCGCAGCCGCAGCCGCAGCCGCCGCAGCCTCCCGTAAACAACTCTGGCAATCCGGGATCTTCCCCGCCTTAATGTCATCAAAGACGTCCTCCCCGGGTACTTTAAAGCCACAAGTAAAGCAAGTTGCCGACCTAAAGGATCCATGACACTGAACCAAGCGATCTGCTGAGATTCCCGCTGCAGACTCAATATTGTCAATATTTTGCGTATAGTTGGTCAACAACTTTGAACGCCGGTCCAGCTCGGCAATAAACGCATGTGTCGGAGTAAAGCGCTTAGTCGACGGTAAAATATCCTTTGCAACCGAGTAAAACAGTGTAGGATCCTGTTTGAAAACGTCAATATCAAACACATCAGTAGGATCTGAATAGCCTCTGGCAGCCAACTGCGAATACAATCCCGTCCCCTTTGACCGGAAATCCGGAATGCCCAATGACGTGCTGATCCCCGCCCCCGTAACAACCATAATATTCCGGCTCCTCGAGATCAATTGAACCGCGTCCGTCACCGAATTGTAGTCCGTCAACTTGGGTCGTCGCATTAGTTCCCTCCGAATAGCTACATTGAGCAACTGTTGAATCAACTGGTCATACACCGCCCCCTCCATATCCAGGACAAACTCGGGGATTCGTACGCCGAGAGCCTTGATGATGCGCTCGGGCATATACGGCCCCTTCTCAATCAACTGTTCGACAAACTTTCGCGGACCAAGCTTATGCAAACGCGTTCGGATAGTAGCCGCCTCAGGCTTAGTCAACCCGTCATCTTCCACTGGTGGGGGAAACGCCTCTTCGTCCGAGGAGTCTTCTTGTTGGTTGATTGCGTCAATCATGATTTCCTCCAACATCTCAATTGGGATATCCTCCTCCTCTTCATCGTCGGAACCATTCTGGGCATTCTCGGCAGTCGCCGGGTCACCATCCTCCTCTCCATCTTGGACATCCTCGCCCTCGGAAATCTCCAGTGTAACGGGATCCTGGGTGCCGCCCGTTGGTCTCTCGGCCCGATCGGATACCGGGGAGTCCGGGAATCCCTGGAACTCTTCTGTCTCGATGATACGGCCCATTTGAAGGATTATTCTGTTAAAAGGGGGAATTTCGGAAATGAAAAAAATAAAGGAATGAAAACAAAGAAATGAAACACCGAGTAGAATAGATCAACACAAGAAGAATGTCCCAAGTTCAAGAAAGGGAAACACGAAGCGGCGCGGGGATCCCAACGGTGTGACTGGCGCCAAGTAACTAGACCACCTATCTCTTCCTTCCCTTCAAACCAAATGAAACAAATACCACCAACGGAATTCAAAAACAAACGATAATGAAATGTGTATGTATGTACACTGTACCTCAAGATAACCTTCTTCTCAAGATCTCTATGCTTCACAAAAACCTTGAATAATACCGTGTTTAAATCCTCTTCACTCGGTATCAGTCCCTCGGCGCTTGTCCCGAATTACAACGAACAAGGTAAACTCAAAATCAGGCGCGAGCGCGGACGCGGATGCGGGCAGACGTCTGTAACTAGTAATCTCTACAAGTAAGTGCAGTAGAAGTGGGTACTATCCAGCAAGAAGTGGGAAAATCAGGCGACTTCCTCAACGCGGGTACCCTAAAAACCACCCAGAGAAAAAGAAAAAAACGAAGGAACCAAGGAAAACGCAACGTAAGCTTCTCACCGAAGCCTCGAAATAAAGGAACTAAAAATGAAAAAGTCTCAGGACGGAAGCGATACACGAGTATATAAAGAGGGAGAAACAGAAAGGCGGTAGTTTCCTTTTTATTCAAGCGCGTTTTTTTTTTTTTTTTCGTTCGTTCGTTCGTTCGGTCGGTCAGTCAGGGCGGAATGGGGGAAGGGGGAGACGTTTCTTGTCTGGAGGGGGAAGGTGTGGGGGAAATGGGGGAAATGGATGGGTCGGGTCGGGTCGGGGTTTGGTTGTGGCGGACGGAGAGGGAAGAGTGAAGTGGGGTGAAATGGGAGGTGGTGATGATGGTGATTTCGTTTTTGGGTTGAGATTGGAAGGGGATGATAGAGAAGGTAGGTGGAGGTTTGGTTGATTGGGTAGTTGGTGAATTGAGAGTGGTGGTGGGGTTGCAGCCTGAAGTGGTGCTAGGCTGGTTGGATAAGGGGTTGTAACCCTTCTAATGGACATGTGAGTATGATATGTGCTCATGTAGGACGTCTTTGGTCTTGTGAGACTCTGATGAGTTTGATATGTTGCGTTGAAGTGACATTACAGTATTACGTAGACGAGGAACCGGTGACTTTAGAGATCACGTGTATTGAGACGTTCAAGATGGTTAGATTATGGGATGACGTTGACTATCTACTTTTGAAATGTGTCGTCTGAAATGAGATGTTATACAGCGAACTCACACATTCTCCATGTTTGCGAGATAGATACTACATGCAACGGAAACCAAGTTCTCGAAACGGATACAACATAACTAAGAACTCCAAACTACGCACCCGCCCGAAACAACCTTCTAATACCCTCAAAATCCGAAATTCTATAATCACACTATCACCTTTCATCGTCAACTCCCAAGATAATAACCAGCGGTAAACATCATGACAAGGTCTACCCCAAAGACCCGGTTACACCGGAACGAACAACCCAACCAAAGCCGAATTTGAAAACGTGAATACACAAATACACTCTCCCCGTTCCACCCACAGACAAAATCGCCTTACATAACCCCACCATGACCGTAACCACCGCAACACGGCAAAGCCTCATATATCCTACCTAGCCCAGTTTACAAAAACACAAAAGACACGCTTTCAGCCCACCTACACACTCATATCTGCCGGTAGCTACAGTAATGCCACTTTTGCCTTGCGAGACGTGTAAAATACAAGCTACAGGAAACCGCGGTATATACCACGGAGTCCGGGATATACATATCTACTGCCCGGGAATTATAAGTCGGCCCCCGTGTTGTCTATACTTCATATACCGAGTACATGTACAAACTTAGAGGCGGTCTATGAGAGTCCATTCAACATTACCATTTTGTAGGAAGTTCTCTTCATTTGTCGGTGAAGATATCATGTGACATCACCTAGCAACTAAGGCGTAGACTGACAAGAAGTCACGATATATATATATGTAGACGGAAGAACAAGTTACCTGTACTGAATCCCGCAATCTCATGCACGAGTACTACTCATACATCTTCTCACATTTCTCGCCTCATATCTTCATCATAAAATCACTCAAAAAATACAAGAAAATACACAAAAGAATCCATTCATCTTTTCCCCAAGAAAAAAAATACAACAAAAATAATCGAAACGAGGGTATGTAAAAAAACAACAACACAACCAGCAAATTTCCACGAAAAAAAGAATCTAGAAACCGCACACCACGCATTACAACATACAACAGTCTAAAAGTGCACAAAAGGCAGAAAAAAAAAAGATAATAACCAAAACAATAAGCCGTCAAGAAAAAAAGAATAAACACATCATCATCCACCACGCTTACTCGTCATCCTCCCGTCTCTCACCATCCTCCCGCTTCTCCACTGGGCTCCATGAAGCCGCGATACCCGCAGCTACAATACCCGCCATAACCGTTGGCGCACCAAGCGACGAGTTCGCTCTGCTGCGAGCACTCTTGCTCTTCCGCTTGCCCTCCTTATCCTTCTCTGTCTCTTGAGGAGCGCTTTCTGGCACGACGACAGGAGGAACCATGTCCTTGACCGTCATAGAAGAGGCACGAGAGTGCGAAGATGACCGAGAGTGAGTGAAACGTTGGCGAGGGTGCTTGATGGCGAACTTGAGAGAGTTGAGACGACCACCCTTGATGCGCTTGATCCATTCGAGCTCGTCGCGGATGTCCTGGTACTCGGCAGGGTACTGAGTGAAGGCCTCCTCGTCCGAAACAGTGACGTTGGGGGGGCGGTTGAAGCGCTTCTTGATGAAAGCAGGGACCAGCTTGGAAACAAGAGAGTCGGGAACAAGACGAATGACCATGCCAAAAGGAATGGAGAGGAAACCGAGAACAATAGCAATGGCCCAGAGATAACCATCCTGGGGGCTCGAAGCACCGGGTCTCTTATCGTTGATGTCGAAAACAGGACCAGCAACAAAGATGATGAGAACCTGAAGACCGCACATGGCAACGTTGATACCGAGGAACAGAGGGTTGCGAGTGATACCCTCGAAGATGTTCCAGCCATTGTCAAGACGACGGTTGTTCCACTGGTTAAAGATCTGCATCCACACAAACGTGTTGAAGACAAGAGTAGCGACCTCGTCGTAGGTGTAAGCGGGGGTGGCGTTGGGAAGGACACTATCACGACCAAAGTAGAGAACAAGAGTGACAACAATTTGGTACAGAGCCTGACCAAGAATCATCTTCCACATGGTGAGCGAAATGATAAAGGCACCACGGGGTTCGGGCTTGCGGTCAAGAATAGAGTCGTTGGGGGGGTCGGTGGCGAGAGCCAGGGCAGCAAGAGTATCCATGATCAGGTTGACCCACAGAAGCTGAACGGCAGTAAGAACCGAAGACTCATCATCAGAGGCGATCGAAGAGATAAAGGTGAGCAGAACGGCAGTGACGTTGACGGTAAGCTGGAACTGAAGGAACTTCTTGACGGCGTCGTTGACAGCACGACCCCACTTGAGAGCGTTGATAATGGAAGTGAAGTTGTCGTCCATAAGAATAATAGCAGAAGCCTCCTTGGCAACCTCAGTACCGGCGATACCCATCGAGAAACCAACATCGGCACCCTTGAGAGCAGGAGCATCGTTGGTACCGTCACCAGTAACAGCGACAATCTCGCCCTGCTCCTTGAGACGCTTAACCAAAATACGCTTATCCTCAGGGGAAGAACGGGCCAGAACACACAGGTCAGGGATGATGGCGAACTGCTCAGCCTTGGACATGTTGCGGAACTCGGGACCCTCAAGAACGATACCACCCTCACGGAGGATACCGCACTCCTTAGAAATAGCAGCGGCAGTGATCTTGTTATCACCAGTAACCATGCGGACAGTAACACCAGCCTTCTGGCAGAGAGCAACAGCCTCAGGGACACCAGGGCGAAGAGGATCCTGAATACCGACAACGGAAAGCAAGGTCATCTCGTGGAACATGTCACCAAAGTTGACGTCAGTAGAGTCCTCAACACGGCGGTAACCAGGCATGGTCCAGTCGGGGAAATCGCGGTAGGCAAGACCAATAGTACGAAGAGAACGGCCGGCGTAGGCCTCAATCAAACTAGTGACGGTGTGAATGTTGGCGCCAGAGAGCTCGGTGGTGGCCTCAGAAACGGTAGGATCAGTAATCATAGTCTTGCATTGGCCGAGGACAATCTCGGAAGCACCCTTGACGTAAAGACGGGCACCACCGGTGGGAAGCTTGACCATGACAGCCATGCACTTGCGGCCGGAATCGAAGGGAACAATCTGGATAATGTTGGCGTTGGCACGCTCCTCAGCAACGACACCCATACCAAGGTTGTCACGGGCGAGCATAAGCAGAGCAGTCTCAGTCTTGGAACCAATGAAGCTAGCGACACCATCAACATCACCCTCAAAGGCGGTAGAGTTAATAGCAATGGAGTCAACGAGAATCTTCTTGACGGGAGTGCTCAAAGAGGAAGCAAACTCGGGAATGCCAGCAGCATCTTCTTCACCCTCGGGGCCCTTACCGAAGCGGTGGGAAGTACCAACGGTACCAGCAACGACCTGCATCTTGTTCTGGGTAAGGGTACCGGTCTTGTCGGAGCAAATGGCAGTGGCGTTACCCATGACCTCGCAAGCCTTAAGGTGACGAACCAAGTTGTTGTCCTTAAGCATGCGAGTAGTGGCAAAGGCCAGAGCGAGAGTGACGGCAAGGGGAAGACCCTCTGGGACGGCGACGACAATGACAGTGACAACGACAATGAAAATGTCAAGGAAGTTCTGGGCCTTAGCGGCGGGAGAGGCGTGGTTCTTGGGGAGGTGGGCGAGGAACTTGATGAAGAGAACGATGAACAGAAGGAGACCAGCGGCACCACCAATCTTGGCAATGTAAGTAGCAATGACGTTGAGCTTGCCCTGGAGAGGAGTCATCTCGACTTCTTCATCGAGAGACATCATGGTACGACCGTAAGAAGAGTGAACACCAGTAGAAGTGCAGACAAAAGTACCGACACCCTCCATGATGCGAGCACCAGATTGGATGAAGGGATCAAGCTTCTTCAGACTACCGTTGTTCTCAATAGCTTCAAAGACGACATCACCAGAGGTCTTCTTGATAATGTCAGATTCACCAGTGGCCTGAGACTCATCACACTTGACGTTGAAACCCTCGATGAGGATACCATCGACAGGTACCATGTCACCAGGCTCAAGGTGGACAACATCACCAACCAGAATATCGTAAACCAAAATCTCCTGCATCTGACCACAGCGAACAACCTTGACCATACGGTCACTCTTCTTACGGTTAAGCTTAGCAAATTGGCGTTCCTTTTGGTAATCATTGACGGAACCAACAACGACGACAATAGCAATAGCAGCAATGATAGCAACACCCTCAACCCACTCAATACCTTTAGAACCCTCGATACCAAGGGCCTCGTAAAGACCAATGGCAAGAGAAACAATAGCGGCAATAGTAAGAAGGATCAGGACCTTGTCGTTGTAAGTGATCCACATGATTTGCCACAGAGACTTGCCCTTCTTTTCTGGCAGGCGGTTATCACTGAAGATGCGCTTACGGTCAGCGAAAGAGCCAGAGAAATCTCCGGAGTGAGCAGGCTTCTGGTCGGCTGGAACATCGAAAGTGGGCAAAGCGGTCTTAACCAACTTGTGCTCAGTAGCCTTCTCAAAGGAAAATTCGCCCTCGAGCTTGCTCTCATCCGGGTTCAAACCGGCCTTAAGGTCAGTCCGAAGACCCTTGGCGATACCCTGCAGACCACCCAGAGCGTAAAAGGCAGAAAGAGTCTTGGGGTCGAACATCTTGTTAAGTTGGCCGGGCGAAAAGGCAAAAGGGTTGTTTTCGGCCTTAAAAGTGATTTCTTTTCCAGCATCTGGCTTAAGTGCCTTGGCATTGTTCATGACGAAGGCATTGGAAGTTTCCGACTCGACCTCAGAAAGCTTCTTAGTGGAGACATCGGAGCCGAGAACCGTAGTGCCGCCATTGGTGGAACCATCTTCGTTATCGATGGAATTTTGGCGATGTTGGGCCTTGGGGACGTCAAGGAATGCGCGAGTGGAAGCGACGGGACTGCTCAGGGTGGCGGGACTGCTGGGAGAGGCGGCGGCGTCTTGTGGGGCCTCGGAGGCCATGTTTGGCGATGGAGTAGAAGCGACTCCGGTGTCGATTGTAATGGCGGGACTTAAGATCGGATAGACGTGTTAGAATTTTACAAAACGGTGAAGGAAAAATAGATGGTAAGGATGGAAAGGTGGGTGGTGATGCACAATATGCGCGGAATGTGGGCTATGCCAATATATAATGATAAGCCAGGGGGGGCAACAGACAGAAAAACTGTATGCGATCAGTCTAGACGTAGATCGGTAGTGGGTAACAGCTAGACGACAGGGTTGCAATGTAATGCCAGTTGTAGAAAATCCAGGGATGGAAAGCGCCAGACAACAAAGAAACTGGCAAGCATCAACAAGTATCAAAAAGATGATGAATTGTGATGGCGATGAGAGAGTCTTTCAAGTAGTGGCAGCCAAAGATTGGGTGAGACTGAGCTGGTGTTGCAAAACCAAGCCGAATGGCTGTGATGTGAAACAGGGCAATCTTATAAGTATAGCCTGGTAACCAGGTCGGTCTGGGCGAGTGAATTGGTATAGAGTAAATGCAAGTATCCAGAGCACGGTCTCAAAGGCAGTTCAAACAGGCAGTTAAGAAACGTCTGTGGCTGAAAACCTTACCCATCAAACACTAAAGATGCCTTATGGAGGCCGTTCAACAAAGAACAATTACCATAAAAGCGGCGATAGCAAGGCAGAATGATGGGGGTCATGTGATGTAAACCAAGATGTTTGCAGCTATGAGAGTATGCAAAGAAAAACAACTATGCTCCGATGGTTGCATATCGCATTGGCCGTAGAGGGCGTGGCGCATGGAAATTTAGCGCTTGAGATCTTTAGAACAGGCGCCTAGCGCTAACGGGAATCTCAAGCCAAGCAATATGGCTAGTGCTTGGTGGATGAATTGAGGCTATGGCCGTATTTGGGAGGAGGTAACATGTGTGTGGAAATGGTGAAGGTACAAAACGACAAAATTCGGATGAATAAAATTGATCGGTAACAAGCGAAAAATTTCTGACATCATCACAGCTGTGAACTTTAGAATTGTCGGTCTTGTGGGTAATGAGACGTTCCAAGCACGGAAGGAAGAGGCTTACTCCGAACGTTGTAGTGATTCACGTACGGTAGTTATGGCAGAACGTAAGCCAATTCGCCAGTAGTGCAAGGGGCAGGAAGGGACGAATAAGTGGGTCTATCTGATTGGTCCTGTGAAAACAGGCCATATGGGGGATAGCCATGATAGCTTTCTGGATGAGACGAAGTAGGCGCTGCTAGTTTCACATGGCATTTGTTGGACCATTGAGATGAAATTGAGGTTTATTCACCTTGTGTCGGGATAGAGAGAAGAGAGGAGGGATATGACGGCGCAGTGGGACAAGCTGGATAGAATCCAAGCCATTCGGGTAAGGCAAGGGATAGAGGGAGCTTGTAAAGAATATAGTGTGTCGATTATACAAAAGAAAAGTAAAGGACTTACGCATGTTCCCTTGCACCAGCCTCATTAGAGGAGGTGTCGTTTGGGTTACTCATAATTGACCCCTAAAAATGGAGTTTTTTTCTTATAGAGAAACTAAACAAAACGAAAAAAGATGAAAGTTAGAATACTGATGAGATAGAGAAAAAGAGATTGAGATTGTTTGAAAAAGGAAGATTGGCGAGCTTTTTGCAGAAATGAAAAGAAAAGACGATGGACCAAGCCCATTCGTTCTTTTCGCCAAGAAGCCAAAGGCCAAGGCAAAGATGGCTGGATTTCTAGCCCATTGGCATATTGTGGGGAATTTGATTGCAATTTGGACGGGAAAATGAAAATTGGCCGGTCCAAGAATCCAAGAAGGGAAAGTAAACAGAATTAAGGACAACCGGAAAGATATCTGCGGTAAATAATATGAACAGACTTCTGTAAATGATTGTTGTTGTTGACCGAGATAATAAGATGTTACCAAGTATATTGTATGTAATTGATAACGCACATTTTGGTGACTTTGATGGTGTTGTTATAGATGAATAGAATGAATGGACGCAATTGTGGGATATGCAAATATAAATGATTGAAAAAAGAGTGACAGGTAGTGTGAGATGTTTCTTTGTCTTTCCCGTCTTCCTTTTTTGTCGTCTCAAGAGAAACCAGCAAACAGGAAATTCAGAAAACGGGTTGAGGTTTCTCACGGTACCGACGAATCACAGACGTGAATCAGATGGTGAGAAAAAGAAGAAGAGAAGAGGAGGAAGAAAAAGGGAATTTAAAAAAAAGGCGAGGTGAAAAACAAAGCGTGATACCGGGGGTTATGTGTGGATCTCGCATACATATAAGAGCATCAAGGCCTTGTTTGTATATGCTAGTTGCAATTGTACATACATAGGTGTAGAAAACAACAACAACGACTACTCCATCTGAGCGTCAAGCCAAGCAAACAATCAATCACAAAAAAAAGAAAGCGAAAGAAAAAAAGGAACATGGGCCAAAAGAAAATCAAAACACTGCGTCTTGTGAAGCCAAGACTTACATGTGCCAACGGGATGAAGCCGTGAACAACGAACTGCTTGACTAGGTAGTTTTGAAGACGACTGGATTGTGTATAGAGGATTATGGCAACATAGAGAGAGAGAAGAACGAGCAAAAGAGCAAAAGAGAGAAGACAACTGTGGTAGGACTGGCCAGTGCAATAATACCTTGGATTGTGTGTGTATCAAGAACAATCATTGATGATTGAAATTGACGATAA
Source organism: Huntiella bhutanensis (assembly GCA_002018275.1). Taxonomy (NCBI): domain Eukaryota; kingdom Fungi; phylum Ascomycota; class Sordariomycetes; order Microascales; family Ceratocystidaceae; genus Huntiella; species Huntiella bhutanensis. Next base: position 71,590 of record MJMS01000026.1, on the reverse strand, counting down.
AAAAAGGGAACGTGCAGTGGTTGCTTTCCCCTTTGATATCAACGGCACGGAAAGGAACAGTTAAAAGCAAGCTCATCTGCCGGTGTCCATCCACCAACTCTCGTACATATAAAGTCTGTGATCTAGTTTGGTGGTGGCAGTGATGTCTATCAATCAAGAATGATCCAGAACATAGTCTTTGTTCCTATGACTGGGCAAACTCTGCCCGACAACTTGTCACAATGATGAGCATCATTCTAGACTGATTGCTACATCTTCAACCAAGTATGCAACAGCCAACTCAAGTGATATTGTCAGTGGCCCCCTCGATCGACAATTCTCAATGCCCGCTAGGACATTTTATAAGAGCGGACCTCTATCAGTCTCGAGCACAACCCAAAGCTATCGTCTTGTGTTGTTGAAAACAGGGCTACCCCCCCGGAAGTCCAGCTAACCGCTAGCTCTCAAACGGGGCCAATTGATCAAGGCAATTAGATGGGATGGGCATCTTGTAATAGTGAATGACTTATGCTGATGAAAACACAAATTACAAGACCTAATTTACAAGGTTACTCGTAGCTGAGAAGAATGTGACGTATGTACGGGACGGCAGAAGAACTCAACCACGTCAACTAGGGAAAACGCAACTCAGTCTTCTTTGGTTCTGGTGGTTGTGGTGGTGGTGTATACAGGAAAAAAAAGACCTGCCGAAAATACAAACCAGCAGACGAGGCAGTGCAAAAGCCAAGCCAATCCAGTTCACCAACCAGTTCCTCTTTCACTAGGACTTTTGCATATTTTGTATCCGAGTCCACCATTGGCATTCTTGGCTTTTGTTTTTTCCTTGGAATTCTCATGGATATTCATATGAACTCAAAGATAACGAAGAGGGTCCTGAAAAAAGTATCAAGGTCCGCTTGGATCTATTCTCTTTTTTTGGACATGTTGCCCAAATCAGATCAGACTCATGTTACTTTTTCCCTAATGAACTGTTATCGACAAGAAAACAGAAGCTTCGATGACAGAGGACATTTCGGGGGGGGCAACAAGGAGAAAAGAAGGAGTGCATCGAGTAAAGCGTACAACCCAAAGCGGAAGGACGAACAAGGGCGACGGGTAAAAAGAAGACTGGCGTTATGCGAAGAAGAGGGGATCGATCATGGCAAATAAGCCAGGAAAAGTGACGACGAATACAATTGATAGTGTATGTACATACATAGATTTTCTGTGGAAGGACAGGGGGAATAGATGTTTGAACGACGAAGAGGTTGGACTTACTTGAATCTTTGGATCTATTTGCGGTGTATTTAGATGACGCAAAAGCTGAAAAAGGGCGGTTAATTCGTCTGGGATGAAGCCGGCGGTTATGTCGGAGTGAGCGGGATTTGTTGTTTAGGCTTTTGTTAAGCAAGCGTGTAGCAAGTGATGATGATAACGGAGAAAGTATGGGATTATTTGTAAAAAGTCTTGGCTACTGGTTTGGGAAGCTGAGTATGATGCCAAGAAAAGTGATAGCGTGTAGCAAGTGATGATGATATCAAAGTGGAGTAGAGTAGTCAACAGAATTGATCAAAGAGAGACTTGGGAAGATATCAAGTTCTCCGTAGGTCTCTATATAGAACTATGGAGATGGTCAGCTGAGCTTAGTAACGACATATGTATGTACATACATCACCAAGCGAAGCCTAAAACATTAGGAGTCGGTCGGGGCTGTGAATTGTTTATCATTTATCGAAAATGGATCTCTATTAGCAAGGCAAATTCCAAAATATGTGTGTACATAGGCCAGAATCCACATCCGTTGGGCTGTATGGTCACAATAGAACTGTGTCATAGGAATATGCCCGAAATCTAAAGGAGTAGTTTTATATCCACTCCATGTATGTATATTAGGGTCTCACAACCCAAACACCCCTAAACATCATGAGAAACGAAAAGTCATGAGATTTGTTTCTATATGTACAATGTAGATTGACCACGCCACCTTACCTAACCCAACCATAGTTCCACGAATAACCCATTCAAAAGAGAAAAGAATGGTCTGCAGCTGATCAAAGAAATGATATCTCCTTCTAATTCGTCCATATTCACACGTAAAGTACACTGACATCCGTAAATATTGCATTCCCATCTCGGCAACATCCGCGCCGTTCTTATTCCCATGTCGTCGGGAGTGGATAAAGATCACCCAATTTCCTACATAAAACCGACGAAAAATACCAAAAAAACTAGAAACTAAGTGCTTGTTTTGATGAACCGGTGCCGTGTTTTCCGGGGAGCTATGTACTCAAGGTACAAAAGAGACAGCCCTACAGGTGTTTGTTTGTAGCGAAAGGAGACAAAAGAGAACTTTGTGTAGCGCTTAACTGGGCGCGGATATGGGATGGACGGCACGAAAATGCCGGAGGGGGCGGCGCCGAGAATGGGGTATGCGCTTTTAGAACCGGGAAGGGAGCAGGGAATGGTAGTTGACGTTCTAGAATGTTTTTGTGTTATTGTTTAACGTCATATCATTAAGGTTTTGTAATTTTCCTAGATTTCGAGGATATTTATAGGATTTTTTGAAATTTGGTGCATTCTGTTACATGATTGTCAATTCTACTATGCTTGAATTGGCATTGATGTCAATTGAGATTTAGGTCAATGATAGGGTTAAAACCCTTGATATTAGACCGACGATGGATCGAATAGTACCCCTGAAGAGGTCATGCAGGGAACCGATTCCTTTGAATCCTTCTTAGCACTGCAGAGGTGCTTGCACAGCCACAATGAACACAACATTGCACAGCCACATATCACCAAAGATCAAGGCCTAACTTTAAGGGCGGTTGACTACGCTTGTAGTGATGATGTGAACAAAATGTGTAGATAGACTTCAAAAGAGAAGGTTTATCCTGTGACACGTGTATCTTTGGAGGTCCACGAGACACTTCAAAGAACGATGTGTAGTTCCATGTACAATTACAATTATAAGCTCGGAAACATGCAATACAAATAGTATTTGGAACCTCGGGTTTCGAGAAACACGACGCCTCAAACACTGTTCTCTCTTCAAAAGACTTGAAAGAAACAAAATGTGTGAAGTCTCAATCAATCAATAAAGCCAGACCGCCTTACCCAAGCCCAACATAACCGCCACCATAAAAGGAATGAGCTATGGTAATTGACCCGAGCACTAAGCAAGCAAACCCCTCGACAATGCATCCATCCTATTCACATCTGGAGATTCTTTTGCCAGCACAGTTGCTATTAGGGATCATATCATGGGGGTAGTTTTCACGCCACTTTGGAGAGACAAGGTGACTTTTTAGGGCATTTAGATGGAGTCAGTAGACTGGGTGAAGTGCATAGAGAGCGGGTATTCTAGATATCTTGATACAGACATATCCGGAAGGTGACTTGTTTGCCAAGAGTGGTTTGGATTGCACTTGGAGGCTGGTTAATGCTGTCGGTGAGCACATATGACGTTACGGGAAAGGAAGGTTCATCGGGTGGATGAACAAACAAGCTGTGTAATGTAACGTGGGGTATATCAAATATTGCTAGGCACTTTTCGGTAGAGCTGGCGGGGCAAGTCGAAGTAAGGTTGTTTTGGAGGTTATCTTTAGGTTTTCGATGATAGGCTGATAACGTTGAATTGTGTTCGGGTAGTGGGGGATTGTGAGGCGCAGATGACGGATTGTGTGATTCCGGTGGGGTAGATTATTTTGATTTTGGTGAATTTGCGGAGATAGGGTTTACTGGTTTTGATTATCATGAGGTTGTATTGGATTGGATCTGGAGTGTCTGCCTTGTGAAGAGTTATGTATGTAGGTACATACGTGACGAATGTGGCTTAGAGATGTGTATAGTTCGAGACCACGAGGGTAATCTTCAGCTTCATCGGATGAATACCTGTAGAGTCGCATCAATTTATATTTGTGGACACTATGTGATCATCTACATGCACGTGGTATACTTGAAAGGTTCACAATGATTTGATATCTGTAAAGTCTGCCTTATAACGATAATGACATGAGCCGAAGCCACGTGGAGAACCATAAGCTCTATCAAGTTATACAAGCCATCATCAATTGACACTTTTAGGTAAACCACATGTAGAAGATCACAATGATCTGCCTATGAGCTAAGAACCGTGGTACCTCCTTTGTCACGTTGACTGAGACACATGGAAAACGGCATCCATCAAAACCACACGAAGAATCATCAACTTTGTTAGAGGATCATGGAGGAAGCTGTGTAAGCCAACCTTGACATCCACGTTTACAAACCTACAGATGAACCATCACCATCTGTGATGTCTGCCTTGTCTGTGGCTAGAAACCAAGACACCTCATCAAGATTGCTTAGAGAGTCACACCCCCACCGGAAGAACTATGTTGTGAATGTCACATAGGGGTCACAAATGTAAGTAGACATCTTGAACAAGACAAATTTAAACAGCCAACAAGCCAAGAATTTAAATGATGATTAGGCTTAGAAGGCCAAGATGCCCAGCCACGGATACAAAAAGGTCATTAGAGTTGAAAAGTACATTATTGGTGAACGGGATGTAAATTGCCACCTGAATTAACCAATTAGGATGGTGTATGCCTTGTATATTCCATCTAATATATGACCCGAGATGACTTGAAAGACTCTAACTTGGCAATATGAACAGATGAAAGATATGTACTATCAGATACCAACCATTAAAACCCCCTTCATTCAGAATTTGTAAGGATACATTGAAGTTAGGATTATATCCACCACCCTACGTTCCACCAACACCAGCCTCAAGTGGCAAAGTGGCTTAGAAAGCCAAGGCACCGACCAAGACTCATGAGGCCTCACCTTGATCAGATGAAAACACCGAATTAGGAACATCAACTATCACCACTCACTCCATAGTAAACTCGACATGAATCCCAAAGTCTCCAGCCAAGAACACAACCCATAACCAATCTTCACAGCCACGAAACCAAGAGAATCCGCCAAGCCAGACAAATAAATATCACCTCTATCTTCACAAACATTGTGTACAACAGTGTCGGTGTGTCAAATTGTTAGTCACGGTTAGCTGAAGCCTACGGATAAGCTTATTCGGATGACGGGTTATGTTTCACCGGTGATGGGGTACCCGGACCGGGGCTTAGAGGGACGATGACCTGTCACTGCCACATAGTGAGGCTTAAGTTGTCTGGGGGGGTACATGTGTGATTTCGGTGTGAATTGTGTTAGTTGGCTTTCTCTGTACTAGATGAGGTTTCACCGAAAAGTCAAGGACCCGGGGTGATGTATCCCGTGGGATGATGGAGGCTTAGAAGTTGAAGGATTGTGTTGAAATGGATATACCCCACTAGACGGGGACGTTTGAACGTGACAAATCATGTTGGTAGCCACTTTTAGGCGAATCATACGTGGATGTTGTTAGGTTCTACTAGTAAGCCTAACGTGGATGACACATGGAGAATCAGGTATCGACACTGCCTCTAGATTTACTTGATATGAGAATCCTTTACATCCTACTAACACACCTTGATTGACGACCGAGGTCTAGAAGTCCAAGGTAACTCCTAGACCACGGGGAGTGTGTCTCTAAGGTATAGATACACCTAAACTACCTAGGGTCCATAGTCACACAAGAACCACAACTTGACAGTATGAAAACCACCTCTTCTCCAACCCAAACCTAAAGTCCCATCTCCACCACCCTAACCTCCCTCAACTTTCCACTCTCCTTCCCGACCGCCTCAACCCCAAAAGCCCCCGAAACTGCCCTTCGCAAAGTCTCCCTCCAGACCCCCTCCACAACCTCCTCCAACTCCCCGCCCGTCTGTCCAAAGTCCGGAAACGCGTTAACCTCCAAAAGCACCACCGTGCCATCCCCACCAACCAAGAAATCCACTCCAAACACCTCAAAAGCGTTCTCCAACGGCGAGAAATGCATCCCCATTGCGCGAGCCGCCCCTTCAAATACGTCGCCTGTAATCTCGTAGATCTGCTCTTTGATAGACGACGGAGTAGCCTCGGAGGATGTGGGGAAACTGAGGTTGTCGAGGAGGGTTACTATGGGACGAGCGGTGGCTGGGAGGTCGGATTGGCGGCAGGTGTTGGTTAGGTGGATGTTTAGGTCCTCGGTGGCCCAGGGGGAGTCGTAGGGGGTTGCGGCGGAGAGGGCGAGCATGTCTTCGTATACGTGGACTTTCATGCGGCCTATGCAGGTGACGTAGGTCCGGATGTGGAATTTCCGGTCGTCGTTGAGGGGGAGGAGAGGGGGATGGACATATCGCTGGGCAACGAAATGTCTAAGATGACTCGCCATAACACCATCCCCCTCTTCATCTTCATCATCCGTCCCCGGCATATCCTCTTCCCACTCATCAAAGATGCCCTGAAGTTCCTCCATACTAGAGAATAACCTGATACCTTGACCACGGTCACTCATCCCCGGTTTCAAAATCCACCAGTCCCGCTCCGAGACATCCAACTCATCATTCTTTTCCATACTTTCCCGTAGATCAAAAGCCTCAACCAGCGCGTCATCCAGGAACTCGGCATAGTCTACTTCAAAAGCGTCACTAGGGGTAACCGCCTTTGTCAGGATAGACTCCGGCTTCTTAGCCACCCAGTGACGAACGGCAAGAGCAAGGTAGTGTTTCCGGATGAGAGCCTTTCGAATCATGTAGGAGTTGATAAGCACGGAAGATCCGCGGGTCCCCGCATACTCAAAGTCCAGCGCTTCATATGGCATGATTTGTAGAATCTTTGCATCTGGCTTGGAAATCAACGAGGATAGTTCCAAGGCGGAGTCATCAGTTGGAACCTCCGGATGAAGTAATGTGAATTTTCCAGGGAACAACTCGTTTAATGACTTGATGATTAACGGGTGGACATATCCATCATTATAGTTAACCACGGCGAAGAATCCCGGATCCTCCGTGTCCTTGGGAACAATAACCTTTGTCTTGGATACGATTGGTGGTCTATAGTGGTTAGTCACCTAAACGTATAAAATAAATCTCCGTTGACTATCGAATCTATCAACCTAAACTACTTACAACTCCACATCCTTCCCGTGTAATTCATGACCAGCCTGAAAGAAATTGGCTTTCAACGGCGTGACACTATATTTGTTAGTTTCTTTGCTCCGCGTGATTTTCAACGAAACTTACCTCGTCATTCCATTCTGGACAGCCCACCCGTCATTCCCCGGAGCTGACTCATCAACACTCTGATAAACCCCCTTAAACTTAGGAGCCCAAGCAAAATGCTTATGTCTATGAACAATATGTCCCAAGTCATCCTTCTTCCCCGCCTCCACCGCCGGACTATCCACTTCCACAACATCAAAACAGCTTCCATCCCTCCAATAATTTTGCAACATATCCGTCCACAGTGTTCTCGCCCCTTCAACGCCCGCTACAAGCGGTACATTAACACTATACAAATCCACCTTCTTGTCCTCAGGCCACTGCTTATAAACCGCCTCGACCACGCGCACAGTATGTCTAGTAGCCGCCTCGATGATGTTCTGATCATGATTCTTATCAAAGAATGCATAGGACACAGCAATAGCCTTAAAGCCACAAACCGCCGCCTCCAACGCCGCCCCCATAGTCCCCGAGCTCAAAGCAAACACCGCCGTAGTATTCCTCCCATAATTCGGACCCGAAAGAACCAAATCAATAGGTCCCCTATCCTCAAAGAAATGGAACCCACCAATCTGGACACATGAAGCCGGAGTTCCATCTACCAAAATCCACTCATTCCCTTCCTTAGAAGGGAACTCTGAGATGGTCCCGGTAGGTTCCCCGTGGATGTTCGGACCTGGCTTGTAGTATGTAGGTCGGACAGGCTGCCCAATCATATGGGCTTTACCAATCCATGAACGCTGAGTATGCGGGAGGATGACGGAAACGACATGGCCTGCGCTTTGAAGATGTGTTACCAAGGCGTGAATGTACGGGGAAGATTCTGGAGATGGAGGCCCATCATCGTTAGTCACAAGAATATGCATAATGTCGAGACGTTAAAAGCTAAAGTGAAAGTCAAATAAGAATAAGAATAAGAAAGGATAATCCACAAAAACCTCCTCAATTCAACTCCAAAAACCCGGATTCCTCAATCTATAAATGCATCCGACCTCCAGCACGTGACCCACCACCCCCTCCATCAAAATCCATCGACTCCGCCAATTTTTCCGCACGTCATCCATCAAGAAAAAGATCACCTTAGACCGCCTTAGATCGCCTAACCCCGCCTAAGCTAACCCTGTCTTAGCCCGCTAGCTACATACATACAGGAAAAGACGGAAGGGAGGTGAACATCCAGCTAATAAAACTACCCGTGCCAATAAATATCCGTAGCCGATGCGAGCCCGTATCCGCATGTATGAAAACCCCCGAGAGACCGGGCATATTGTAGGAGCGAAAGAGAGGAGAAACGAGGTTTGTTTTGTGGTCTGGTGAGTTGATTTGGCTTCCGTCGGTCCGTTTATGTTGGAAACGTATTTACGGGTAGTATCCGTCCGTTACATCGTGTCTGACAGTAGTGGCCAATATGGATGTGACCATCCGCGGAAAACGCCCGTATTAGTGTCCGTTTGTACCTACATTTCATATCCCCCACGACATATGTATGGTACCTTAGTTTAGTTACCTTTGCAAGATCAGCACGCCACCCGTCATCATGCAGAATCACATGTACATACATTGCATACATAACATGTAACCCAACATCAGATAGTTAGCCCACAAAAATGAATAAAAAAAGGTAATCAAACAACCCGTTTTATTAACACAACACTACAAACAAGTCAAAACCTCAAACTACCTAATAAAAGAACAAAATCATCTTCTCTGAAAAGAGAAACCCAATCCAATCCAATCCATTCCATTCCATCCAATGCCACGACCACCAAACGCCTCCAACTCCGCAAAAAAGCAAAGGAAAGCAAATCAACCTAAAACAACCAACAAAACATCCGCATAGTCTGTCTTTCTGTCCATCTTGACAATCCACGAGAAAATAACCCTATCATCCACCACCACAATTCGTAAGATTCGTCATCTGACCATCATGATGCGTAGAGGTACTTAAAAGAATGAAGTAAAAAAAGAAGAATAAGAAGAAAAAAAGAGAAATGAAAAAAAGTAAGGAGCGTCGGAGACACAAAAGAAATGAACAAAAAGAGCGTCGATAGACACAAAAGAAAAGAAAAAAAAAGAAGGTACTCGATGCTCAGATCTTCTCCAAGCTCGGGAATTGAAAAGAAACAAAATGAAAAAAAAAGAAAAGAAGAAAAGAAAGAAACTGCTTCAAAAAGCATCACACCAAGAAAAAAAAAAACTTAAAAAACCCTCTCATAAGCATAAATCCGTAAACCCACCCAAAAAGCCCCCAGAATAAGCCATCTAAGCCCGGGCTCTCTTCGCTGGCTTCCGAATGACCTCCTCTTCATCGTCATCATCACTAGCCCTCCGCTTAGTCCCCGGGTTCCGCCACTGTTCAAAGACAGTATGGGACCGCTTAATCGGCTCGACCTCATACGTGTCTGTTTGACGGAGCGTACGCTTAGTAGAAGGGGGAGTCATAGGGGCAGCAATGGGGGCTTTGGGTGTTTGCGACTTTGAAGGAAGAGATGCGGGGACTTGTTTAGGGGTAGCCGGGATGGCGACGGAGACGGCAACGACCTCTTCTTCTTCTTCTTCGTGGACAATCACTTCGTTCTTGATTTCCTCGTCCACATCAGTGTCGGCTTCCTCCTCCTCGAGGGACGAAGCTGGCGCCTCAGTCTTCTTAGGTGGGAAGAGAAGACGAGGCTTGAGTCCTGAAGAGGCCCGCATGACGTCACCTTCACCAACGGGTTCCTCGGAGAACTTGCGCAAGAAACGCTTACCACGGAAGTTGTAAACGATGCCATCATCCCGCTTAACAGCTTCATCCATAGTAACTCTGCCTTCACCAGGGACACTCACGACCTTGCGCTTAGAACGACGACGAGTTGAAGATTCAGGCTGGGACCGCACAGGAGCCTTGGTGGTACGGGTGAACGGGTCATCAGTCTTGCTCTCAACGACAAAAGGACGTTCACGGGCGTCAGTAAAGATGTTAATAGCCTCTTCCTCGACTTCCTCGTTAAATGTGTCCAGAGAAGTTCCCGTGTACTTCTTGACCTTGCGACGGCGAGCCGGGGTGGCATCAGGAGTAGAGGGTTCCGTGGTGAATAAGTTGCGTGAGATTGAGTCAAGTTCCTTGTCCTTAGCGGGGGTCTTGCGCGGGGTCTTGGCGGGGGTCATCATGCCCGCGACATCCAGGTAAGCCGATGACTGACCATCCTTCTTAGCCGACCCAGCAACAACATTCAAACTGGTGGGGTCCAAAGAAAGCTTTGACACAGCGGTCTTGCGCCGGGGAGTAGCTGGGACCTTCTTCTTAGGCGACACAGGCGACTTGGTAATCTTAGACTTGTGCGCCGAGTGCAAAAGCGATGACTTGGCCGCGCTAGACGAGGCAGCGAGACGAGCAGAGGCCGGAGGAGGCGAGGGAGTACGGGCGACAGTGGCGGCAGCGGCGGTCTTTTGGGCGATGCGGGCGGACTTGCGTGGGGAGTAAGGCTCCCAGCGGTCTTCGTAGGCGCCGTAGCGAGGGGTTGGCGGGGTGCGAATGGGATCGGAAGGCGGGGGCGGGGTTGTATGGCGATCGCGGCCTCTTGTAAAGGCTGTTTTTGACGCCATGGTGGTGGTTGGGATTGGCGAGAATGTCTTTGCGATGGCGATACTAGTGACGAGATGTCTCGGTGATAATGTGCGAGATATGCTGGAATAAGCGAGACGTGCAAAAAAGAGGGGAATGAACGGATGAGCTTCACGACGCCAGATGATTCTTGTGGTTGTGGGATTAATAAATTAAGAACAACACAAGGCAAGAAGGCTGGACGTGGCGGTCTATCAGACGAAAAAGCCAAAGTTGTTGCAAGTGTCTGGATGTGCGGCGAACAAAGAATATAAAAAGTGGCCAGGCGAGTGGTGTTGTCAAAGAAAATGAAGAGACAATATAGCTGTGGCAACGTGAATTCCTGTGAGTCGTTTCTAATGACAAGAACGAGACAAAGAGTGGTTCAGACCAGGCAGCAAGAGTGGTTCAGTACAAAGTTGACGATGTTGATGAAGTCTTGTTAAACCCGCAAACGGCGATAGTTAGGGTGTGCAAAGGGATGTCAGAAAAATAAAATAAAAAATAGAAAAAAGAGATTTTCTGATCTATAATTGCGGTATGGGTTGGGGTTTTAGAACACCGAGTAAGTCTGGAAAAGAAAGAAAAAAAGAAAATCAACAAGTAAACGGGCGGTTGGTTGGGTCCCTTGTTTGGAGTGGTGCGACAGTGATTGACAAGCTTTCTCTCAACTCAGGATTTTTCTTTTTGGCAAAGAAAAGATAAAAAAGAGAAAAAGAAAAAGAAATTGAAAAGAACAAACGAGAGGGGAAAGGGTTTGGAGTTTGTGGAGGGATATGTGGCTCGCGTCCCGTCAATTAAGACGTGCGTTTGGAGTGGTCGTGATAGGGACAAAGAGGTGATTGACCAATCAGAAGAGAGAAGTCAGGGCTTGTATTTACTAGGGCCTAGTGCATGGGCTATATTCAGGAGGTTGGTTACCCATGCCAACCGAGTGAGCCCCATGTCACCCCGCTTTTTGGCTGAGTTGTAGAGGGGCCATACAGAGAAATCAGGTTGTTTTAAGAGTGTAAAGCGGTTAATGTGGATATGTGTTTTATAGAACGACCACCTTGTAGACCATCAAGAGACCAACACTATAGGAATCAATCTACGGCCTATTGTATCTTGAATGTCAACAATCCGTCAATTAAACCCAACTCCTCTAGATCCGTTTAGCCCCACATGATTGGCCCCTCACTAGCTCACTAGCGCGCGTTGCCTAGCGACAGTTAAGCATCTACAAGGGTAAATGGCCTCTGCATCAACGAATCCAAACAAGTTTAAGAGCCCATGACGGTATATCCCCTGGTATGGCGGGCCTCGTTGCATACGATAAAAACGAATAAGCTGACATGAGGGCTGTCAAGATAAGAAAACAGAAAGAAAGAAAGGACCGTTGCGGGGGCGATGACGCCGTCAAAAGGATCAGGGCCGGGGTTGAAGTGCCGGGTTGTGTTACGGGACTTAAGCTTGTTGGGTGAGGTATGACGAGGCTGTGGAATTGTGGGGCTTGTGGATTTGGGAGGTGCGGTGGGTTCAGCCTTGTGTGGGTTTGGTGAGACTGGCTTTTTTGACAGGTGAAGTGACGGGAGTTTGACGTAAACTGTGACTGATTAACCTCGAGAAAATCACTTTTTTATTGTCCCTCGTGAAACCGAATACGTGTCTTGGCAACCGGACGGGTCTATATAAAACCACCAACCAAAATCTATTTTAGTTTCACTTCTTTGACAAGCCAGTTTAGTAATCTTATTACATCCAACATGTCCGACTCAATAGCAGACGATGAATCATGGGTTTCCCCACCTAACCCGAGCCATTTCCGTACTACATCCCGTGACCTCCCGGAACATCCAAAGACACCACAAACCCCACGTACACCACATCATCCAACGGGGCCCGATCGTACGGCCCGGCTACATGCCGAGTTAGAAGGCGTCCGTCAAGCCAATGTAGTTTTGGAAAAGACCATTGAGACATTAAGTTATGTCCGTGGGGACATGAAGGTTTGTTTTCCCGTTTGACGAATCAGAATGTCTCACTAACATACAACGCCGCCGACTTAGACAGTCAACGGGACCGTAGGAAACTCCGCGGCTTTACTAGCCCTATGGGCGCGGATTCTCTCCCAGACGGAACATAACCAGCGTCTCATCATGGACCCATCATGGAAAGGAGCGTCCCAGGACATGGCGGATATCGAAAATGAAGCCGCCATGAGAGAACAAATGGAGGAAAGAAGAGCATTAGAGGAAGAACGAAGACGGGAACTCGCGAGACAAAAAGCCCAAGATGAGGAACGGGCACGAACGGCTGGGACGGCAGCCCCGGCTACCTCGACGACTGGCCCGAGTAGATCGGGGAGTACCAGGGGAAGAGCTAGAGGCGTCACAAGGGGGACTACGAGGGGCGTTTCGACGGGGACGAGAGGGGTTGCTACGGCTAGAGGAAGTACGAGAGGAGTGACTAGAGGAACAACGAGAGGTGGTTCGACTACGGCGGGTAGTTCTGCTGGTTTTGGATATGGTCGTGGTGGCTCAACAACGTCAAGTCAAGGGAACACAGGCACATCACGGGGAATTCCTCGAGGCACAAGTTCATCACGAGCCCGAGGTAGTAACTCCAAATGGGCAAGTTAAACAATAATCAAATGCAATTCTATAACAATCTGTAAAGCCAATCCCATCACGTCTTCTTGAAAAATGCCGTCATCTTCTTCATCCCCGTAGTATCAACCTTGCCCAGATTCTTCACACCTCTCGTAACAAGTTTCTTCTTCCGCATTTCCTCCTCTGCCTTCCGTTTCTTGTCCGCCTCGCGGTCCTCCGCGTCTTCAAGGGGATGTTTCCTGCTCATTTCGGTGTTTCTACTAGCCGAGGCTTCAGCCCGTGATTTAGAGAGCGTCCCGAGGTATTTGTCCAGTGGCGAGAAGTCGATTTCACTGGCTAGAGCGGCGCGGAGAGGTGTTATTTGCGTCGCGGGGAGATACATTGATGTGATGTAAGTGAACGCCGTAGCAAGCCGATGGAGTTTTAAGATGGCCGGGGGAATCGTACATGTGACGGTCTCAGCGGGGGCAGAGGGGTCCGCGGAGGGCATGGTGACGGTGCCATCGGGTGCAATCGTCGCCCCTGGCGCTAACGTGGCAAAGGATATCGGCGCCTCAAGCGCCTTACTTATGAACCTCCCCTCCATAGTCCCCGGCAAGGGATCCTCGGCAACCCGCCGACACTTCTCTAATAGGACCTCTAGAACTTTCTTCTGCGAAACAGCATACATTGTCTCGCCGCCGAATTCCTGGGTGAGACACATGGCGGCGAGTCGTTGGGTGACTTGTTTCTCGAGGAACTTGTTGGTTTGGAGGAGACTTTGGAGGTGGCTTGGGGAAATTGAGTCGAGGAGGTCGTCGAGGGGTAGGTAGCGGGGTTTGTTTGTTGTGGTATGGTGGGCGGGATTGTAGAGCGTGGATATTAGGTAGAAGATGGGGTCGATGGGGGTAGCTATGTATAGGACTGGTTTGGAGAGAATTGTGAGGGAGCCGGTTGGGGTGGGTGGTTTCGGCTTTGATTCTTCGGCGTCTTCGTTCTCGTCGTCTTCCTCCTTCTTCACTCCTGATCTGGAAGCCCCCGATCCGGTCTCAACCAACCAACTCCGCACCTCCTCCTCCCCACCAACACTAACGAACTCCCAAAGGCCTGTGTCGGGACAACTTAAAAACCTCCCCATCTCTCCACTTCGACTCCCCGGCAACGCCACAATCCGCGCCTTCTTACTCGCCGTCTTCGGCAACACAAACATATATCTCATCTTCGCCTCCGGCGCCACAACATACTTCTTCCCCGTCTGCGCCTTCCCGCTCGCGCCGCTCTCCCCCTTCTCAACCGTCTTCGTAGATCTTGTCGTGCGCGCCATTATACCTTTGTCCTGATTAAACTTGTCAACCTCAAGATACTCTCCTCCCGCTCTATATATCGTGATATCTCGTCAACCCTAACGCGTCAACGCGTCGCGCCAGGGTTCCACATGCCGCGGTGTCAATCGGCATGAAGAAACCAATATATCCCAAAGCGTGAAGCCCAACAACGGAGCCAGCAACGAGCCTGTCACCTGTAATTCCCCTCCATGAACGTGCGTGCATGTAGTCCAACTTTGTTTACCGAAAAAAAACCTAATTACGTGCATGTAATTATTTACATCTAACATTGCATTCCATGTATAACCTTTTCCATTAAAACCATCCTTTCCTGATATTTTTATACAAAAAGCAATTGCTGCGCGATTTTACGACTTACGGACGTCACGATTGTTAGTTTCAGTCACGATACACGAATTTAGGGTCCGAAGAACCCATACAATCATTCAAGCAAGCACTATATGCCTAGAGGCGTCGCAGTCATGGAGAACCACACTAATAAGATGCTCCCAAGTGAGTTTTTTTTCTCGTCTTTTGCATGTGTATAGTGTCTAACACTCACAGAACCGGTCGATTCCTCTTGGCCCCCAAAATCCCCGCGAGACGCCCTATTACTCACCCCACGCGGCCGCGCCCGCTACGCCGCCATGTCCGCCGATCAACAACTAGCCCTCCAATCCTCCCCATCCAGTCCGTCACCTCTTCGCCACCGCCTCGTCCGCACACCCGACTCTGCCGCCGCAGCGACAAAGTTACTTTCGGGAATCACCGGGTTAAGCGGTGGAGTAGATGAGGATGAAGATGAAGAGGAGGAAGATGAGGAGACATTGCAGCTTAAGTTACAAGCTATTGAGGCGCGAATTAAATTGAATAAGCTTAGAAAGATGCGGGAAAAGAGGGAAGCTGGCATGTCCAGTCCTGACAAGAGTCCGGGGAAGGACAGGATTATGGCTAGTCCCGATAAACTGTCTACCCCCAGCGCCCTTAAAAAGACCGTCTCACGAAACTCCCTCTCCCCTCAAAAACTAATGGACCCACCCACCATGTTCGCCGACCTCCCTCGCTCCCCCGACACCGTCGGCAAGTCACCCGCGCGACTAGCCTACGCGCGATCCCCACGGAAACCGAACCCTCTCGCATTGAAACCGACCATCCCCCCACCAGCCCCGCGTTTCCCCCCACCAAGTCCCCGGACATCCCAGGCTGTAGAATCCGCCATCGCCCCGGTTCAACGGGAAGTCGAAGTGCCGTTGTCGCCGGTTCAGCGCGTCCATAGAATGGTCGAGGCTACATCACCGCTCAGACAACTACTCAGCAAGGGGCGGAGATCGGAAGATGTATCGCTTGGACGGAGAAAGACTGGGACGGCTTCCGCGGACACGTCGTTTAGTAGTACGACGTCGAGCGGGTCGTATCTCAGGACGGCGAGGAATGGACAGGCGAAGGCGCCGGCTGATGACCGGCCGTTGAGCTTTAACGAGCGTATGGCATTGGCGAAGGTGGAAGCCGCGGAGAAAATTGAGCGACAGAAGAAGCTTGCGAAGGTCCGGAGTGGCGGGTTCGCGATAAGTAAAGAGGAGATGGAGAAATTCAAGGCCGAGGCTGTGGATATCCCGGATTCCAACGCCGGCCCGAAACAGTATTCACGAGAGGAAATCATGGGCACCAAGAAAATTGACGAGGAAGGAAAGAATGAGGCTTCTTTTGACAGTTACTCGTCCTTTCATCTGTCCAAGCGATTTCTTCCACATGCGGTGGTTACAAGACAGATTGGAGATGCTAAGGTGTTTTCCATCTCTGATTTGGTCAAGAAGGTGACGGCACCGGATTACCTTTTGCCCGATATCGAAGAGAATATTGTTGTTTTTGGTGTCTTGGCGAAGAAGAGTGACCCGAGGGAGCATAACAATGGGGCGAAAAAGGACGACAAGGATAAAGTCGGGAAGCAAGATACCAAGTACATGGTGATGACACTCTGCGATCTAACCTACGACGTGGAACTCTTTCTCTTCGGTTCCGGCTTCCTTCGATTCTGGAAGTTATCCGAAGGCAGCGTCATCGCCATCATGAACCCCAACATCATGCCACCGCCACCCAACCGCAAAGACACAGGCCGATGGTCCTTCGTAATCAACTCTGACGCCGAAACCGTCATCGAACTCGGTGTGTCCCGGGACCTCGGCTACTGTAAATCCATCAAGCGTGACGGCCACGCATGTAACGCCTGGATCAACGGGAAGCGAACCGAATACTGCGAATTCCACAGCAACGCCGCTCTCCAAAAAGTTAAAGCCGGCCGTCTCGAAATGACAGGGTCGGGGTTCGGTAGAGGCGCTGATGACTGGAATGGCCAGGCAGCTGTTTCCCAGAAAAGATTTGGCCGTGGCGGTAGTAGAGGTAGTTTTGGAAAAGGGAGGGGGGGAACTGACTTACTGAGAGGAAAAGGGCACGTTGATCATGACACACAGAGCACCTACTTTCTCGCCCGCGGCATGTCAACGGCGGATATCATGGATGGGAAAAACCTGAGTATGGCCGAGAAACAGGAGCGTGAAGAGGGTATCAAAAGGATGCTCGTACGCAAAGAGAAAGAAAGAGAACTTGCCCGGGAAATCGCCGCCTCAGCGGGCGGTATCGGGAGGGAATACATGACTAAGATGGCCAGCGGGACAGCCCTTGACGCGGAGAAACGGAGACGGTTAAAAGCTGCCGAGTCGACCCACGTAGACAGCCAAGAAGCTCGAGATGCCCGAAAGGGAGTAGCCGAGGGAGCGGGCGTCGGAGGTGTGTTAAATCGGGTGTATTCCGCAGCGGATATCGGGAAGGGAAGAGGCGCGGCGGATGTGGATCTTTCAACGGGGAAAAGGAAACGGGCTGACTCGGCTATGTCCGCTGTAACGGAGGGTGAAGGGTCAACCGTGGGCAGCGGGACAGGAAGAGTCAATTACGGGTGGGGAAAGGGACTTTCTACGAAACTTGACCGGATGAAACAAGGCGAGAAATTGAAATCTGCACTAGGCAGTAAAGAAAGAGAAGCTAGCCCTGTCCGGAAAAAGACCCGGTTTGTAACAGAAGGCGGGATTAAAGAGGCAGGTAGGGAAAGTCTCGGAGTGCCGTTGACAGGTGAGAGGGAAGTGGATATGGGAGAAGTAGATTTTGTATTAGAGATTGAGGGGGCCCCAGAGGGCTTTAGGTTTGACTAGGTTATTTATTATGTTGAGCTTACCTTGTTACCTTATAAGAGTGACTGATACATTGAGAGACCGCCAGGTGGAGGGCCGGGTTTGGCTTGGGATTGGGATTGTGACTGGGGAGGTTGTTGCTGGGCGGGAGGGGAGGCCCATGGGTTTATAGGTGGAGATGATATAGTCGGCGGTGGAGGAAGAGAGAATCCGGACATGGAGAGGGGTTGTTGTGGTTGCGGTTGTGGTTGAACGGGTTTAGGTGTCCCCCAGTTAATAGAGGAAGCTCCAGAACCAGCCGGTTGTGTCCCACCAAAACTCATAGCCGCCATGCCACTATTCAATCCCGCCCCATAACCGCCGGCACTTCCACTTCCACTTGCACTCCCACCGGCACCTCCCCAAACCGACGCCGTCGAGGAAGTCCCCGTCCCAGACGGTGTCAACACTTTAGAAAACTGGGTACTCTGTGGCGCCAACGGCTTAAACCCGCCCAATCCACCCGTAGCAATTGGAGTCCCGCTTGGCGGTGTACTCCACGAGAAGGTCGGTGGCGTCGCTGTGTTCCCCCTGCTAACTGGGGGACTAACTGTCTTCTTAGCTAACGACACCATAACCTTGGCCGGAGGAGGGTCATCCCATGGGGCTTTGATACTCGTCGGGGAAGCTACAGCCCGTCCTTTGACTAGTTTCTCAAAGTCATCTACATTCGCTGACCCCTCAAACTGGGTTCCCGTGACGCCCCCGAATCCCATGAAATCTTCCCCAGGCTGTGCCGTCGTCTGGTCTGTTTCGCCCGTCATCTCCTGTAACTTCCTCATTTGTTCGTCCTCTACCCGTCTAGACAACTTCTTAATCAAATCCATAAACGCCCCAAACTGCTTGATATTCAGCAGCGGACCAAGTGACATGCCCCATAAAATCGGCAGAATCTCCATCGCTACAAAGTCTGCATCTGCTACTTCACCAATGATTTGTAGCACGTGAAGAGCACCCAACATTACCAGTGGTTCCTTCGTTTTGATGCATTTAATCAACGGGACAATCTTTTCCTGCATGGTATATTTATCCAGAGCAGTGGATGAAGTGGATGCCTTTTTTTTCGGATCGAACCCGTGTAAGCCGTCAGCAGAGTCGGTAGTACTTAAGGAGCCACCACATAGAACGACAAAAGCTTTAAGTCCAGCAACTTTTATCCCAAGACTAACTGTCCGGGAAAACATGTTGGTGATGACTGGGAACAATTCATTCTTGATAGTAGAAAAGTCAAGTACCGGCAAAATAGACTCGAGGCTTTCCAGTGAGAACCCCACCAACGGAGGAGTAGAAGAGTCGATAGCCATCATATAGATGGGCAGAATATCTAACCTTGTTAGTACAATCCCCGTGAACTCTCCCAAGAATACATACCATCTTTAAACTCCTTGCCATTACAGTTACCAGTAATACATTCCATATGTTCCAAAACAACCCTCAACCCGGCATCTCTCAACGGGTCCTTCTCTGTCGCGGCAACCTTCCCAGCGGCAAAAACCTCCCGCAACGCCGGTCTAACTCTCTCCGCAAAACATCTCTTCCCACTCGGCCCAAGCAACTCCACCACCGTAAAAACATTCTTCAGAATCAACGCCAGTAATTCCCGATCCTTAAGTTCCTCTACCAACGCCGGAACAACCTTCTTCTCCATTACAGATTTGGGAAACCCAGGTAACACTTTAACCAAGCCGCGCATAAATGCCGTTTTCTCCGTTGGTGTCTTGGCGGGGAATGAGTCGAGGAAACGGATGGTGCTCACGAGTACATTGTCAAAGTATTCACTTAGTTGGAACTCCTTTGCCGTCATTCTCTGGGCTGGTCGGCGGGCAATCAACTTTGGCAATACCAAGGAGGCGAGTTCCCCTGGAATCGGCCTTGATGAGAGATAATTGTTCGTCTGAGTGGGGATAGAACTCGAGCTTGAAAAGAGGCGTTTGTAGCTTGATAAACTACCATGTGCCTCCAATGGCGACCGAGACGGATGATTATACAACGCCACACAAAGGATACCCAATGAGAACATATCCGCCGCCGCAGTAACATTGGTATCCAGCACGAAATCCGGAGATGTATAATCCAAATCCAACTGCACTGTTCTCGGTAACCTAGGATCGGGGTTCAAAACCTCCGACAACGCCAAACTTTGAAAAGAAGTCGCCTTCTCGGAATTCACCGCCTTGGAGCAAAACGCCAGTCCACTAACCTTCCAATCCGATTTCGCATTAACCAAAACAGCCTCCAGTGTTAAATTCCCATGAACCAACCCCGCCGCCTCATGCAAGAACTCCAACGCCTTAGAAACCTGCAACAATCCCTTCTGAATCTCCAGCTCATCCAATTCCACCTTCTTGCTACCCTCTTCATATCGACTTCTCGAGCCGCCCGATCGTTCCTCTTCTTCTTTATCTCGTAAAAGTCCCGCAAGACTACCCACAACCGCCTCCGTGACGAATTGCAATCCATTCCTAGTATCCTCAACCGGTTCAACCAATTCCAGAATATTCGGATGACGTAGCTTAGCTAATGCCGACGCCTCTTTCCGAAGCCGTTCAACAACTTCTTCTATGGCGCGTTTGTGTGCGGTATTGGAGGATTTACTAGAGCTGCCAAAGGAGTTACCCGATGAGACATCTAGAGAACGGCGGTCGAAGATGAAGACGGAGTACTGTTTACCCGTGCTCTTCTTCTTACAGTCGTGAATTTTCCAGGCACCGGCGGTGGATATTGGCGTGGGACTGATGGTGTAGTTTGCCGTGATGTTTGTTGCCGAGATGGACTTGAGTGCGGATGCGAACATGGTGGCGAAAGGAGGTTACGATGTTTGTTGAGGAGGGTCTAATGGTATCTATCGGATGAAGTCGGCACAGCCAACAATGGGGTTGTCGTACATGTAAACAAATCTATAAACAATCGTCTTTTCTAGAAAAAAACCAAGACACAATCGCAAAGAAGAGGCTTTATCTATGTACAAAGTCCATCACGCATTCGTACAAAACCACCATCAAACAGGTCGTCAATAACTGCGACAATCAACGTCCGAGCGCATGGAATCTAGTAAACCGTATAATCTGACGCCACATTATACGCCACATGTGGCTGACGAATGGAAGCCGCCTCCATGTAAGACAACAAGCACATTGACAGTTCTCAATATAACCCAAATAAATTCACTATTCACTACATAGATACATAGAGATTGCTCTCTCCCCAGAACCCTCTGCAAAACAACCTCCTCCATTTTGACCCAAAAGACAATGCAAATTACCAAATAACTATAACAAAGTAAAAACTGTACCAAAACAAAAAGAAGAAGGATAAAAAAAAAGACAAGGAAAAAAAGAAAAACGACTGCAGGGTATGAAGCACATCCGAATGGATCCGAGAGGATATCCGTATAGAGGACCGAACAAAGGAAAAACCAAACCAACCAAAACAAAAGAAGAGGAACAAAAAAAAGAAGAGACATAAGAATGTCCAGGTTGTGAAACCTATTCCACGGAGAACGCCAACACACTGTTGAACAAAAGAAACACCATCTCGATCACACCCACAACCATCGTGGGTCCTACCCAATATTATACATATCTTCTCCCATCATTGCATTCCCAGAGACTAAACCTCCACTATTCTGTCCCTGTACAACTCCCATAGGCTTCATAGCCCGCATGCTACCCATAGCCTGCGGTCTCTGCTGCATCAGGAATCTTCCATCCCCGGGAACTTGCTGTCCGGAGACAACATTAGCGGAGCGTGGCTGATGGGCCCTCGTCCTAGGAATATCCAGTGAACCGCCTTGGTTTTGATTAGGCATCATAGGCGTCTTAACAATAGTTTGTGGATACCCCTCATGCATATCGGCGTCCATCTCGCCGTCACCGTCAGCATCCATTTCAATTCCGTCCACAGTGAGATTTCCCACACCAAGACTCAAATCTGGGTCTCCTGAAGCGTCCATGTCCGTGTCAGCGTCGCCTTCTGCGTCGGCTTCGCCGAGTGAGGTTCGCTGATTACTAGAAGGGAGAATGGCCGGTTGAGGGGTCATTCCTTCGCGGATCTGTGGGGAAATATTCCGTTTGATGTCTTGTTGTGTTTGCTTCGGGGCGGCTTGGACTCTAGAGACGGCTCTTTGCTTTGCCGGGCCTGGGGCTTGCTTTGCTACCGCCGCCATTTGAGCTTGCGCGACAACCGGTGATCCTTGCTGTTGCTGTTGTTGCTGTTGCAATAACTGTCCCGTCTCTAGAGACCTTTGCGCACTCATTCCGCCATTCTGTGCTCTTCTAGCGGCAATCACCGACATCCAACGCTCAATTGACTTGGCCGCAATAGCCGTAGCATCCTCCTCGCCAGAAATCCCATCAAGCACCGACTTCGTATTCCGGTTCGCATGCTCAAGTAATTCCCTTACAGCCCCAGCATCACCAGTTACAGGCGGCGCGGGACTCTTAGCAGCCTCAAGTTGCGCCTTCAACTGCGCAACCTCCTGAGTCAACTGCAAATTCTTCTCCTTCAGAGCCTCACCCTCTTTGGTCCTCCGCGACGCCTCTCTCGCCAATTCCAGTACCCAAAGGGACTGTCTCCGGTCTTCCGGGAGAGTCTTCCACGCGTCGTACGTCGATCTTAGGTGTTCCGAGACCTGTCGGAGCATAGTATCAGCCGTATTACCGGCGCGGATGGCGGCTTCTTTGGCCTCGGTAGTGCGGTTTTGTGGAGGGAAAATGGTCATTCCGTTGCCTATTCTTTCAGCGGCGGCGACACATAAGCGCTTCCATTTTGAGTAGGCCTCATCAAAAAAAAGTTGAAGAGCGTGAAATTCCCGGTCTGATGGCGGTTCTATAGCCCATGAACTAGACGTGGGGTTCTGGATAGACGAAAAGATTGTAGGTGGGGGTTTCAAACATTGAAGAGTCAAAGAGGGGAAGTCACATTCCAATGGGTTAAAATCGAATGGTGACTCGGTCATAGCTTGTGTGTGTCTAGTGATATCGTTAGTAGTCATTCGAAATCCCGGGGTTCTCCAAAACTTACTGCGCTGATCTCAAAACCCCAACCAACTCCCTTAAAGCCAACTCCGTCGCAATCAGCTTATCATGCGCCGTAGTCCCCCTATTCCTAACATCCAACGCAATCTTAGCCTGTTGTTGTTTACTCACGGCACGCGATCTCAAATCAACCGGTGTCTGAGCTCCGGGAATCCCCGGCACCGGCGGCACACCATCGTTTCTTTCTTCGGGTACAGGCGACCCTACGTGGGTGTTAGGGCGGGCACCGAGTGGGGTTGAAAACTCCCGGCGCGACGCACTACGGGCCTGGCGACGAGTGATATTTCCGCGGATTTTCCGGATAGCATCGACGTCGTGGGTTCCATCGGCGGGTTTGGGGTTTTTCTCGCGAATGTAGAGATCGAGATGGCGGCCGAGAGACGAGGATGTGAAGGCCTGTTGACAAAAAGGGCAATTCTTGTCTTTCGGGGCCTTGAGAAGGGAGTCGTCGTGAGATTGTTGTTCTGACATTTTCGGTGGGTTGGAGCGGGGTTGGATATGTTGTGTCTGGGATTTGCTCCGGGGAGCGCACGTCTAGATTTGCATAGACAGTTTGCAGGCTTCAAGTGAGTGGGCTATGCGTATGCGCCGTTGTCTTTTTTAGTGAAATGATTAGGTTTCGTCTTTCCGACTGACTAGTAAAACAACCACTAGCGTAATTTTATAATTCCAATTGTGCAATAATGTTTGTCGTGACAAATACAATTCGGGCGATTCGGGAAAAGAGAAGGAAGCCGGTAATTGCTATGGACAGTCGCTTGCTAGTGTGTGTTATGTTGCGCGCCTAACGTCCGTTGGGGATGAAGAGTCAAAAAAAAAAGAGAAAAAGAAGAAAAATAGATGTATGGGTTAAAGATGGAAACCCCGACAACCGAAAAAAAAGTAAATATGAAAATAGATAGACAGGGTCTCAAGCTGTATTAGCTAGTAAAGCTAGTTTGTAGGGCTTTTTTTTTTTTGTTTAGAAGGAAGCTAATCCAACAGACTTATGGGAATGAGACGCCTAGGTTGGAAGACAAGAAGACGGATAGAGACAAGATAAGACACAAAACAACAACAAAAAGACCAGTGTATCAAGGAGAAACCAAGACGGCCTAGACAACGTTGTAGTACAAGTAGAACAATGACGAAGTAAGAGGCCGAGAATATTGAATGAGTGATTGTGAAAGCGGGGGCCAAAAGCAGGCGCGCAGGAGAATAATGTGACAGTTAAAAAGGGAGTTAAAAAAGAGACAGACGGGAAAGAAGGACAACAATGAAGAAAGAAGGAGGATATTGTGCGAACAATAGCGAGGCTCTTGTATAAAGAAGTCAAAGAAGGACTTTGTGATTTTAGATACTTGTGAGCTGCCGAGAAAAGGGGAGCCGGTGATGTGTATTTGGTAGACTTGTGGAGTGTCTGTTATGATTTATGGGTTCTGACGGATTTTGAATGGGATGGATGAGCGAGAATGAACAAAGTCCGGTTTTATATGTATGTAGTGGTAGTTTCTCTTAGCAAAAGGAATATCGCGAGTTCGTTTTTTGCGGATGGATTTGATGAAGGAAGGATGGATTTTGGATGGATGGCGGCTAGTGTAGGTGAATAGAAACTAGAACCCAGATCAAAGGTGTAAAAGAAAAAAAAAGAGGAATAAAAAGAAAAGAATAAAAAAGAAAGAACAAGGAAATCAACTAACAAACAAAAAGAGTAAAAGACAAGAGAGAAGAAAGAACAAGAAAAACAATGCAGGGTGTAATGGATGCTAAAGGGTAGGATAAGTAAGGCTAAAGTAAGTTTTTGTTCACTGATAGTGATGAAATTTGATCGATATGTATGACTTGGTCAAAAAAATAAGAGAAGTCAAAAATAAAAAAGGAACAAAAAATGTGCCAGTGACGTTGCGGGAGAGAACGGCGGTTATGTTGTGGTTATAAGATGTGGGAATGATGGACAGACTGATAACTTGGGTGTATATAATCCATATTATTCTAAAGGTTTAGTTGAATGACAGTGCTGACTTTCGTTCGTTCGTGCTTAAGCTTTGCGATTTGGGCTTTGTATATTTTATATAAGCTAATTTATTGTGTGGATTTTATATAGAATTGAATGGTGTTTGTGGATATTCAAGAGCGGAAAGCTTGATGAATGCATGTACCTGATTTAGTTGTATGTATGTATGTATATAGTAATAGTAAAACATGCTACATCATCCTGAGTGTATACTTTAGTACTGTATGTCCATATGTACTGTACATACACATCTCACGACGTGTCATCCATGCCATCCCATGTGTCCAATCCTCAGCTGCCACCCAAACCAGTGAATCCATCGTTTCGTTCCCGTCAATATCCCAACCCAACGCTCAGGAAGAGGAACATTATTTCCTGCAACCTCCTATGCATATGGTATTATACCCGGCGCGACGAGCCCTTTATGTCGGCCTAACTTGAAGAAACGTCACGAACCTTCGCTTATCAAGCTTTTTTTGCTTATATTTCTTGTAGGGTTCAAACGAGACCGTTTATAGACAGGGTCTTTGTTTTTTCTGATATGTCTGTTTGTCTGTCGTCAAGTTTGTTTCCATATATCATGTATGTATGTATGCATGTACATATAATACAATACTCTAGTGTCTTGTATCCGGCGCGTGCAAGTTGTAATTTATACAACCATAAAATCCATGTCTTAGTTCTTTGGTTAAACTCCATTTATCTACCCTTTTTTCAAAAATATTCAACTACAGCTATCATAGATCGTCGGTTTGACTAAACTGCTTCGCTGTCCATCATCCCGACCCCATCTCATGTATTCCTGCCCGACCCGCCCATATCATCTTCGCCAACCAAGCGTAATTCGCTGGCATCTGCAATATGTACATATGTATGTATCATCCTACTGTTCCACCTGCATCTTTAATCCGTGTCCAAGCCCATATAAAAAAAAAACGAAAAAAAAAAAACGAACTGAGCCTTATGGTAGGGTTAGACCCCATATACTACAAGACACTTTATATCTGAAGCATCGTGTTAAACCACGACGAAACTGGAAATGTCAATCACAAACGGGCCGATATATACATGTGAAGAATGGAATAGACGGATGTATATCAAATGGAAATCCCCTTGGACATGATTCCATGACAACATCTAAACAGACTCGTGGAATCAACCCGTCTATGTCGTAGTTATCCACATTGTATGTACATACATACACACACACAAACGATCCCCTCCCTTCTTGTCCGTGATCTAATCCACCCAACTGACGTGGCAACACCGATTTCCCGAACACCCAACTGTCGTTTTTTTTTGTGCACAGGGCATGTTATTTAGGTCTTTCCCACTTCCCAATGCATTATATCCATCCATTATCCTCAAAAAGTTCGTTTGGTTCGCTTCATCGACTTATTCAGGCCGCGCCTGACTTTCTAATCCTGGTCTATGCTACTGTTTGGTTTGTGAATTGGGCATCACGCGGTTTATACCCAACTTGCCCATGCTCTTTTCGTTAAATATACATCCATGCATAACGCTGCATAACTGGAGGGGCCAAAAAGGCGTCATGCTTCAAATCGAATGTGTAAGTAAGCTGCTTTGGGGATATTATCGCCGTTATGAAGCCGGTTATTATGTGGCTTTGTTCACGGGCAACAAGTCCCGTATAAGAAATTAGGGTCGAAAGAGAAATGACGTTTAGTCACCAGGGTGTGATATATCATATGGCCCCCATTATGGTTGTCTTTTTTGGCATGCCTCCATGTTTTGGTGTGTTGCATCATTTCTTTTCTCCAGCCGCCAGTCGGTAATGATGGAATATTTCTGCACCAATCAGAATCTCTCTCTATCCAACACAACGTCGCGTCGGAGAGGTCCGTCACGATATCAGGTATTCAATATATATCCACATGCCCGTTTCTTTTTCAACCCCGCCCGCCCGCCGCGTGATAAAGTAGATCCTTTCTAAATACACCGTCCATGACGCTGACCGCCATCCTCATCAACTCCGCGAGTCTGTGCCCCTTCCTGCCGAGAATGTCAGGCTGATTTGGCCCTGATATGACGGTCCATGGTCTGTTGTCATCATGTCCTATGGTCCTACTCCTCATCACTCCACCGTCATTGCGGGCTCTATCTTGAAATCCACTTTACCTAGACATTTTTCGACTCAGACTGACGTCCCAAGTGGTGATATCACCGTGAAATGCTTGCGTCAAAGTTGCATCCAGAGCCGGTCCGAGACCTATATACGGCCATGAAATATAGAGTGTGATTGGGGCCATTTTGGGACCTTGATATCCATGCAAGCACTATAACCCTCTGGCGCCAAATCGACGAGTTGGGATATAGAGATGACTGTTTTGGGCTTTGATACGAGGAAGGATAATTTCGCCGTGTTTTTTTCGAGACTTTGTGTTGGATATTGTGAGGGGTGCTTGACATGTGATTTAGGGAGGATATCCAGCAACTTGACTTGATCATGCTTCACTTATACTCCACCACATCACAATCCTACAATAAAAGAAATCCTAAGAAAAGAAAACTCTAGTTAAAAAATAAATAAAAAAGCACCCACCTGCCAATTCGCCCCATGTTCCGCCCAGGTCACCAAAAGCACCGCGGAACAACCCACTACACCATTTTCTAATCCTGTTTCGTTTCTGGCGGAATTATCATTCCCTCATCCTCTCATCAAAAAAAAAAAAACGAAAAAAAAAAAAAAAAA